>JAOWBW010000088.1:1514789-1971184 GCA_026119855.1 Campanula takesimana
TACAAGAATTCGATTGTGCCAATCATAGCCTTTATAACCACCTGGTTAAGGGTAGCATTTGAGTATGTCAAACACAACGTTCATCATGTAGAAGACGATAATAATCTCAGGTCTAATGATATCAATGATATAACTAAATGAGATTTAATCATGACATTTGACCATGACATAAATCTCATAGTGGGTCATGTCCAGTACTTGTTCACCAACAAGTACCTATAAGTTTAATTTGTATCACATACACATGATCATCAATTAAACTTATACTAGTTCTTCATAAGTACTAGGGATGGGGATTATTATAAGAAACATGCAAAATATATAATAATCCAAGTTGTTATCTCTATAACAAATGAGAACATGATATAACGTAAGGCCTTTCTCAAGGGCCTAGGGCATAATCTCCAACAATAGGTTCCCCCAATTTCTCCCTTTGGGAACCCGAACAATTTTTTGGTCTTATAAGTAATGGCCTTGGATAGGCCCGATACAATTTCTTTTTCTTTTACACTTTTTGTCATGCAATCACGTCGGATCCTATCTCAAACATTTAGTTATAATTTTTATCTAGGTGACTAATTATGGTGGAGTCCACATACTTTAAATTCATGCCCGGTTGGTCAACCGTGGGGTAGATTTTGGTATGTCTTTGTGCTGGGATTTTTGTTTGTGGTGTATGAAATGCTTGGATGAGTTTCTTGCTGGTTTTGAGACTTGTTTTGACAAGTTGGGCAACCCGGGATCAAGAAGAATTTGACAGCTTGCTCTGGATGAGATGTCTTGTGCGAGACATTGATGACTCGCGTGAGACATTGGGATCAGACTTTGATTTTTCCTTTTTCCTTTTTCCTTCAGGCTTTGGTCATCAAATCCTTATATAATGACCTCTAGTCCGCCTTAAATCTCCACACATCCAAAAAGCACCTTAGGAAAATCTTTTTAAGACCAAAATACTTGGTTCTCTTCATCTCTTGTCTCCCATGACTTCCCAAAATCCGGGTCCTTCATCAATGATTGTTGATGAATTTTCTCTTGACCTAGAATCGATGCGTAGGTATACGGAAAATTTCACCGTTACTCGTTCTTTCAACAAGGCTCGTCAAGAGAGGTTTGCAGATAGATTTGGCTTCAAGATTCCTTTACCTTGAAGAAACTAAAACCGGATTGAAATCTCTTGATAGGCGTGGCTCATTTTTGGGACTCTTCGCTCCATCTTTTCAACGTCTCCCTTAATGAGATGGTCCCTACCGTGGAAGAGTTTGCAACTAACTTGGATATGCCCTTGACCGGTAGGATTGTTATCCCTAAATATGATAGGTGTCTTGCGGATGCCCTCAGAGATTTATTGAGCATAGGTATTCATGAAGCGACCAGTTATGTTCATAATCTTTGGATTGGATCTTATGAACATGCCAAGAAAATTCAAAGGTCGTGTTACACGTACACATGGTATGGATTCTCAAGATTTCTTCTTGGCTCTTTGTCTCTTAAAAGAAGTGATTTTTACATGTAAGTACGGCTTGGTGGACACTGAACTTGTGGAGATTGATTTTCAAGCTAGAGGATGCTTTTTAATGTTATCCTATTGATCTTGGGGGACCCTTCACGGTCTTGATGAATTGCATCGTACCGGTTCCATTGTTGACTATTTGGCTTAGCGAGCATTTTAAGCTATTGGATTCTCTGACCCAATATTCTCCCTACACTCTTCATAGGAGGAGGTTATTAGTCAAAGATCTCAGAATAGAAGAATGGGCTCAATTCTTTGCGGAGGTTATGACCGATGACATTGCTTGGTACACACCCTTTTGGAGAGTGAAGATATTTTTTGCTAGCACCAATGGGTTGACCGGGTTGTTCTTCTGGGTTTGAGAGATTTCTCTCTTTACTTTTCTCGAAGGGTGATGCGGCAATTTGGTCAACAACAAGATACCTTCATTGGAGAGGGAGCTACTCGGGAGGTCTTTTTCATTGAACCAAAGTTTACCGAGGAGTTGATTAATGCTTGAGGCGTAGGCACCACTAGAGACCGTTGGAATTATCTTCGTTAGATCGAAGGTAGAATTTATCTCCCAGATAAGTACTTAGAGTGGTTTTTGAAGGAATTGCATACCGAAGGGGAAAAGATTGACGAGGTAAGGCGTCCTTTGGTGGAGCATAGTTTTGAGCCTAGCCGTGTTTTGAGAGAACGGGAGGCTAAGGAGGATCCGGCCAACATTCGTGTAGACCCTATTCATGATTTCCATGATGGTGACCATTATAAGAAGAGGTCTAACAGTCTCCCTTGTAAGATACAAGCTCTTGATAGGCCTTGCGTATTCGCGAGACTTGCGAATTATGTGTTTCAAAGACGTGATGCTCCCACCGATTTCGAATTACCTCGATACAAAAGGGAAAGGGAGGACAAAGAGGATCGTGGTAAATCCCCGGCTACATTAAGGAAGAATTAGATCTTAAGAGTATCCAAAGATTGCTTTACATAGACCAAAGTTTTGATTATTTAGTATTTTATTTATTTTCTTTTTCAAGTATGTCGTAATGTTAGGAATTTTCTGATTGTTACCAAGAAATGCATTCAGATAATAAAAAATACATGATTTATTTTTATTTATTAATTAGACCGGACCCGTAGGCTGCCTATGTTTTCCTTTTACAGTAATTAAATAAGGAGCTCAGGTCATCGTAATTCTTGTTCAAAAGAGAGAAAATACGGATGAGGATGTCTCGCACGAGACAAGGTATCTTGTACGAGACTCCGACCACATACCCTAAATTTGATTTTTTTTATTATACATGCACACCCTGATTTTTTCCTAGACCGCCCTTTAGGGTTTTCAATCTAGCAGGATTCTTTTCTCGTGCTTCATTCCTTTTATAGGGAGTGGGTCGGAATTAAGGTATTTCTTGAGCTTGTCCATGTTGACAGGCTTCGGTAATTGGTCCCCATCTAAGTCTTCAAGTTGAACCGCTCCTCCGGAGCAGATCTTCTTCACGGTGTATGGACTAATCCATCTAGGTCCCCAATTTCCCATAGTGTTGAAATATCCAAGACGATGTTCACGCAGGGCAAGCTCCCTTTCTTAGATATCTCTAGATTTTACTTTCTTGTTGAATGCTTAGGCCATTCTTTGTTGATACGCTTGGATTTTCTCGGCGGCTCGAAGTGTTCTCTCATCTAGCTAGGCTATTTCTTCATAACGGTTTCTTAATCATTCGAACTCGTTCATTTTGTTTTCTAGGAGAACCCTAGGTGACGTTACCTCTAACTCGATCGGTAAAACTGCTTCCATCTCATAGGCTAGGGCATATGGAGTTTTACCAGTAGCTGTACGAACAGACGTGCGATAGCCCCAGAGTGCAAAAGGTAGTTTATCTGGTCAGAATTTGCTGAGACCGCCATTTTTTGATAATGGTTTCTATGGTTTTTTTAGCGGCCACGATTACTCCATTGAGGTCAGTAGGGTGGCGACTTATGTCGTTCGACTTTGTACTCGGCAAGAAGGAGATCACATTCTTTCTCAAAGTGTGTGCCATTGTCAGATATCATCTCATGAGGAACCCCATATCGGAATATGATGTTATTCTTGATGAACTCGGCTACCTTTCGGGTATTAAGGATTTTGTAAGATTGGGTCTCGATACATTTGGGGAAATAATCGATGGCTAACAGTACGAGTGAGTGTCTGTTGGTGCCTTCTGGTGTGACCTTGCCATCTATTCCCCATCTTGAGAAGGGCCACGAGTACGTCATGGGTTATAACACGGACGGTGGTGCGTGTTGCAAATTAGCGTGAATTTTGCATTTGTGACACTTCTTTACCATGTCGTCACAATTAGCTTCTAATGTTATCAAAAAGTATCCCAGTCGAAGGATCTTTTTGGCTAACATGTTACCATTCATGTGGGTACCGTAGATTCCTTGGTAGACTTGATCCATAATTTCTAATGTTTCATTTTCATCGGCACAAAGGAGATTCTGTTGATGATGTCTCTTGTATAATCGATCACCTATGATGACAAACTAGGCATCTAGACGCTTGAGGGCCTATAAAGATTTAGGTGGCGTTTCAGGTGGACGTGTTCCGTCGAGGAGGAAACGACATACTCCCTCCGTCCCAGCTCACTTAAGACTTATTTCCATTTTGGTTCGTCTCAGCTTACTTGAGACCTTCTCAAAATAGCCAACTTTTAATAATTTTATATTGAATGTACCCTACCACTCATTCCATCTCTTCATTTCCCACCACTCAATTTATTCAATGAACATTATTATTTACAGCTCATTCTCTCTCTTTATTTTCTACCACACATTTTCCTTATTTTATTCAGTTTCCTTAATTATTGTGAACAACTCTTAAATCTCAAGTGAGGTGGGACGGAGAGAGTATATCATTATGAATGAAATATGCATCTAGGACTGTTTCTGGGCAGAACCACTTGTGAGTACAGTTGATCTCACAAGTGACACCACAACTGTCGAGACAATTGTCAAGTCAACTGTCGACGAACAGAGATTAAATGCAGCGGAAATTAAAACTCGGAATTTAACACTTCAGCAAGACTATGCTTGCTGGAAAACTTTCATTAATAAAAAACTTGCAGAATACAAGTTGTAGAAAACGATTACAATGAAAGAAATAAAAATAATAAAAAGACTAAATGAGTTCTAGACTCCTAGAACTAATCAAACACAAAAAAAACCTTGAAGAATAAAAGGCTTAGATCACCAAAGCTTCAAGGCCAAAGATGGCAGCAATATGTGTTCTTAATACAAGAACAATGGCAAAGGAACCTTGAAGACTTTAGATCATAATCATACACCAACTTCAAGGACAAGAAAGAATCTTATGAAAACTTGATTTTTCTCTTTAAATACTCTGCTCAAATCATCAATGGCTGATCTCTCTTTGTTTATTTAGCCTTCAACCCTAGAGTCCTACACAAATAAGAGATTCACTTTGTACAAGGAAATGATTAGTATTGTTAGTAAAAGATAAATACCAAAAACAAAAATCCTAAAATAAAACTACCAAAGATAAATAAATAACTTAATATAAATACAAATAACTTAAATTATAAACAACTAAAATAAGGATAATATTACAAACTAAATTAAAATAAAATACAAATCAGAATTACAAAAATCAAAAATATATATTTTATACTCTTTCACATTATACCAAGGTTTATCATCTATTGTGTAAATGGCCGCACACTTGGAACTCCAGTTGTGTTTAGAATTATGTAGGTTTATGATGGAACAGTAGATGGGAGTCATTCGTATCGTCACCTTGAAAGATTTGGCTATTTTTCCCTCCGAGAATTTCTACTAAAAATGCTAGCGTAAAATGGGAAGAGAGAGTATAGGATACCGTTCAATAATCAAAACTTTGTAGTTTTGATGTCATTAAATATTTTCATACAGTAACAAGGTCATTTGGCTAATTTATACCAGGTGTATTTGTAAAGTTGTCAAATAACCCCCTTAGTCAACATTTTGGTAAATTTTGAATAGAAAGATAGCGATGATCATGTTTACCTTAACTAAATTAAATTTGTATTCGGAAAACAAATTTACATATTGAACGACATAAACCGACTTGGGTAAATGGGTCCCATATGCTCTGGGCCCATACACCTAAAAGGCCTTTACCGAGAGGCCCATTCACCAGAGGCCTATACTATAGGCCGACAGCAATCAGGCCGAGCAGGCAGACCTTGCCTAGGACGAACTCGAGAAGCCCAATCCCTAGGCGGCCTCCATGATGAGTCGAACTAGATGACAGGACGAGATGTATCATAAACCTCCCATTATCACAGGGAGTCCACTTACGGAGTTTGACTACAACTCTAACAGTGGAGATCCTTATCTAAACAAGGATATCTCTTATACAAGATAACTGGGATATCACTCATCCTTATCAGGAGTCCATCTCTAAGGAATACGAGTCCTATAACAATACGGGCTCCCTGGCTTTCTTAACAAGTCAGGACTCATTCACCCACGCCTATATAAACAGGTCCTCACAACAGGAGAGGGTAATGAACTCTTTGGCTCTAAACTAGTCAATTGATTTCTCTATTCATTCATACCACCCGTATTCTTACTCTCACGCCAGAAGGCCTTCGCCGGTGAAGCCCCAGCGTAGTTTACATTTGTTCATTGTGCGCAGATCCGAACGGGAAAGTTCTCATTGCTGGATTTATCCGAACCGCTAGACGAAGGGCTGATCCGACGCGTTTTTGGCAGCATCAGTTTGGTTCCATTACCGGGAACCGTCGTTGGAGAATCTCTGTTCGAAAAACTACGAATTTCCTCATGTCTGGAACTCGCGCCGATGGCCGGGAAGCTAGCGTTACACCAGATGCCAATCTCAACCCGCCACCACCTAACGTGGCAAATAACAACGCTCTGAATCAAGGCCTCCCTCCTCCTCCTCAGGGGGGCGGGATGCACACCCATTCCAGAGGGCCGGCGCCTGAAATTACTCACCAGTATGGACGGCAGATACGAACAACTTCACATCCTCAGCTTACCGAGGCTAGCCCTTCTAGGCCGGCACCAATTGATTGGAGGGCATTATTACACCAGAATCTCTCAACCCTTCAGCAACTAGCTGACGCTCAGAGGGCTCTACTAGAATTTGACCCTGATCATTCCTTGGCACTCTTCGCCCAGCCCTCTGGCACAAGAGGAGCTTTGGGAGGTGGAGAAAGAAGTGACCGAAGGGGGAACCAACGCACTGATGACAGACGTCATCAGGAACCGCGTGATGCACCCCCAGGAAATCGAGCTGCTCCACCAAGCCGACTAGAAGGTCGACTTGGCCCAATTAATCCCGATGGAAGAGATCTGAGGGATCAGATAAACCGTAGGAGAGAAGAAGAGGCAGAATCTCCAGATGTGAGATTTCTAGGAGAAAGGCGACGATGGCAAAACAAGATCAAGTCCCACCCAAACAGGAGCCACCTCGTCGTACTCCTCCGAGACGACCTTGTGATGATCCAGACACAAGCCGAATTGTTGGGAGGGGCCGAGACCAAGAGAGAGACAGGCCGAGAAGCTCCCATCGCAGCTCAAGATTCAGTGAGCAGATCATATTGGATTTGCAGGAGAGGATGGACAATATAGAGATGAACCAGGGGAAGAGAAAGCCGAAGACCGACTATAACGCAATGCGTCTGTTTGCTCAATGGATAAAGGATTCTCCACCTAATCCCCAGTTGAAGCTTCCGGACCTAGACAAATATTCCGTCAGTTCTGATGCCATGGACCACCTCCAGTCTTTCGAAGGTATGATGGCCTTGGTTTCCAACAAAGACGACGCACTTTGCAAGGCCTTTGCTAGTACGTTAGTTGGAGCAGCCAGGTCTTGGTTTATGGACCTAGAAAGAAGAAGCATCAACTCCTTCTCCAAATTGAAGTCAAGTTTCCTAGAGTATTTCGCCACTGCCGGGGCTAGAAAGAAAAGATTGTCAGATCTGGCAAACATAGTTCAGGGAAAGAGCGAATCAACTATGGACTTCTACAATAGGTTCAGAGACTTGGCTGACTCAATAGAAGAGAGACTCACCGACAGGGAGATCATAATGTGCTTCTATAATGGACAAAGATCAGACGAGCTCACCTATGAATTGTCGGTAAGAGAACCTCTTACAAAATCTGAGCTATACTAGATGGCCTATGCAACAGTGAAGAAAAAAAGAAACTGACCGAGGAAGGGAAGGCAGACCGCCCACTTCTGACTCGGTCCAGGGTACCAATGGAAGTGGAAACCGAGGGAAGAATAGAACGAGACCGACCGAGGTCTTTACCCCCTTACAAAGCCGATTTCCGAGATCATGAACCTGGTGAATCTCCCAAACCAAAACCCCTTAAAGATAACCCAAAGTTCCCAAGGGACACAAGCAAGTACTGTGCCTACCACCGAGATAACGGGCACGAGACGGACAATTTCTTTGCCCTAAAGAAAATATTGCAAAGGTGGGCCGATCAGGGGAAACTAAATGAATACTTAGCAAAGAAAGACAACAAACGTCCAAGAGAGGACGAGACGATGGATGATCGCGAAGATAGACCATCCCGGGCAAAGCTGATTGGAGTGATAAGGGAGGAAATTCCTTCAAATACCAAGCTCAAAGAATAGATCTATGAGATAAGCAAGGTTTACCATATCCCCCCTTGGATTCACAAAGGGGAAGAGGTGATTAGTTTCTCTCCCAACGAACTAGCTGGGAACAGGGCCATGAGAGAACAGCCACTGGTCATCACGGGCAGAATAGACAACTTTGAGTCAGATAGGCTCCTAATTGACTCGGGGGCCGCCAAGGACGTGCTCTACTACAAGACTTTCAAAGAGATGGAGCTCCCGGACACCATACTGACACAATACAACGGAAGGCTCGAAGGGTTCATGAACCATAAAGCCGAAGCGAAGGGAACCATGGACTTAGTACTAGAAGTTGGTGACTTCCCTTACAGGACATCGGCCACAATTACATTTATAGTTATGGATTTGGCCAGTGATTACCACGCCATCTTGGGCTCCCTTAGCCAAGGAAAATTGGGAATGGTTGCCTCCCTCCCCCACCAAAGGGTGAAGTTCCCGACCCCGGCAGCTATAGGCTGCGTCCCCGGTGCCTCTAAACATTTCTTGGAACACGTGATGAGGTCCAGGAAGGCGAAAACCAAGATGGAAATAGATACTCCAGAAAATAATATAACTATATCAAAGTTGACCACGGTTACAACATCAGCACCTCACATCGGCGTGATAACAGTTGTCGCGACCCCGGACCCCGCGGGCCCCGGGACCGCGATCTGGACGTCGACTCTAAAACCGAAACTCAGAAATACTGAAGTTAAAAATTCCATTTAACACCAAAAGGTAATAACCCAAAGTCTTATAAAACCAAGTTTAATAAAATCAATTACAACTAACATAAACTTCCACAAGTTTATGCCCAACAAATTACAAATATACAAAATCCTAATGACGTCAATGTTTGGTACAAATACCCCAAAATGGTTACGCATTTACATAATGGGAACCAACCTATAATAACCTTCCCCAAAAGAACGGATCCACACTCGACGTCCTCTATCTCGTGATCAGCGAGACTAATCCTTAGCACCTGGGGGGGGGGGGTTAAGGAAAAACAAAGATAAAAGGAAAGGGGTGAGATAAATCTCAATAAGTTACTAATGCAACTACATGACATGCTATGGTGCAATAATCAATAAACGATAATAAATATCACATAGCACATAGCATTTAGCATGTATCAGATAGCAGCGGAAATAAACACATAACAAAGGATATAGCCAAGGTTTTCCAAACCGGAACATCCAAATAAAGGATCACTGCGCAGCTTCAATAATCAACCAATCATCATCTTCATAATAGCATGAAAGCCGAAGAGAAAACCCCGGTACCGGAACCAATAACCAAAGGAAGTGTCACAAAGGACGGGAGACATGCCACAAAGTCATGCTCCAATAAATAGCTAAAATGCACACAAAGGAGCTAGCTCTTCTCACATCCAAGGCCAATCTGGAGGAGGGTAATAATGGGGCAAAACAATGGTCAACATCACAATGGACTTGGCCGTGCCATCATAATGCTTCGCATCGCCCAAACACACACAAAATACCAGCTGGACTTTCAATTAAATGCTAAGTAATAAATACTGGCTTAAATAAACAACTTAAGGTTCCAAAGTAGGGAACCGATCCAATTAAATTACCACCAAGGTAAACCAATCCAAACCGCACATCAAAATGCTCAACATTACCAAAACGGTACTTAAATAAATTACACATCATATTTATTCACAAAAGAATCAAATCCACACATTAAAGTGTTCCACGGTGTTATCTTGAGTTAATTAGAAGGATTAAACCTAAACTAGTTAAGCCTTAAGTCTTAAACCAAGCAAAAAGGTAAAATTCCTGGAACAGGGGCGGGCGGGCGCCTGGAATAGGGTCAGGCGGGCGCTTGAGTTGGCAGAAGGTCAGGTCATTAGAAAGGGGTATGTAGGCGGGCGCCTGGTCTGACCCAGGCGGGCGCCTGGTCTACGGGCTGGGGGAAATTCCCAGCTGGGTTCTTCCATTTTTCCTTACCATTTTCACAATCTCTTAATCCAACACAACCAATGAAATCCTCAAGGTACCCAAACCATAACTAACCAACAAAGGGACCTTAACAACACTTTTTACCAACAAAACCCAAGATTAAATCAAGACATTCATCCATTCACCATTTTTAGCCAAGAACTCAATAAATTCAAAATAAATTCAAAACTCAATCAAACTTCACAATTAACACATCAAACATCATATAAACATGATATGAACATATTAGCATCAAAATGGGGGAAAAGTAACTTACTTGCAAATTCTCAAAGTTGATGGATTTCAATTCTTTTTGGCTTCCTATGATGCTATCGACGATCTAAACATGGTTTACGTTTTAAGAAATGAGAGAAGATGAGAGGAAGAAGGAGAAAATTAAGAGAGAATGGAGAAGAGAAAAACTTACCCAAACTTGGAGGAGAGAGAGAGATTGCTGGGAGGAGGGAGTAGGGTGAGGGAGATGGAGTGTAAGAGGGAGAAGGTAGGAGTAGGGAGGGAGTAATTTGAAATGATACACCTAGCCCCCTTCCCTTACTAACTAGCTCAACTAAGATACTCCCACTAATTTATTAAGACCCAAATAAAATACTAGGCATAAATATTATAACACATAAATTGCACACATAATTATTTAAATAAATAATAATTTAAATAAATAAATAAGCAATTAAATAAATAAAAATCATTTAATTACTAATCAAATAGAGCCTATATTTCGGGTCGTGACATTCACTCCCCCTTAAAGAAATTTCGACCCGAATTTTAACGAGACTCACCTCAAACAAAAAGCCACGGAAACTTTCTCTCGATCTCATCTCGAAGCTCCCACGTTGACTCCTCGATGTTATGATTCCTCCAAAGAACTCGAACCAACGCGATGCTCTTGCTCCTCAACTCTTGGACTTTGGAATCTAAGATCCGAACCGGTCGTTCCTCATAACTCATATCGGGCTCAATATCCTCCGGTACCCTCGGTAACACGTGAGACGGATCATGAACATACTTCCGAAGCATAGAAACATGAAAAACGTTGTGCAGCCGGTCCAAAGATGGCGGTAACGCAAGACGATACGCAAGAAGTCCAACCTTTCCCAAAATCTCAAACGGACCAATAAACCTCGGAGCCAACTTACCTTTCTTCCCAAATCTACGAATACCCACCTTTGGAGATACTTTCAAGAACACCAAATCACCAACCTGAAAACTAAGATCTCGCCTTCGGTTGTCTGAGTAGCTCTTATGTCGACTCTGGGCTGTCTTCAATCTATCCCGGATAACTTTAACTTTCTCAACCGAATCCCGAAGCAAATCAATACCCAAAACTTTCGCTTCACCGACCTCATCCCAACAAATAGGCGATCTACACTTCCTTCCATACAAGGCCTCAAACGGTGCCATCTCGATACTAGCCTGATAACTGTTGTTGTAAGAAAATTCCACTAACGGTAGGTGCGAATCCCAAGAATCGGAAAAGTCTATCGCACAAGCTCGCAACATATCCTCCAAAATCTGAATAGTCCTCTCGGACTGACCATCGGTCTGAGGATGAAAAGCTGTACTGAATCACAAATCTGTACCCAAAGCTTCCTGAAACGCCTTCCAGAATCTAGAAGTAAACCTCGGGTCTCGATCTGACACAATGCTAACCGGAACCCCATGCAATCTAACGATCTCATCAATATACAGGGTCGCAAGCTTCTCCATCGAATATCTGATGTCAATAGGCAAGAAATGGGCACTCTTGGTCAATCTATCCACTATTACCCAAACACTGTCGTACTTCCTACGGGTACGAGGCAGTCCCGTAACGAAATCCATAGTCACATGCTCCCATTTCCACTCGGGAATCTCTAACGGCTGAAGTAATCCCACGGGTCTCTGATGCTCGGCTTTGACCTGCTGACAAGTTAGACACCTCGATACATACTCGGCTATCTCCCTTTTCATATTAATCCACCAAAATTGTTGCTTCACATCCTGATACATCTTCGTACTACCCGGATGAATAGTATACCTCGATTTGTGGCCCTCATCAAGAACTCTCTGTTTAATTCCATCGACATCCGGAACACACAAACGACCACGGAAAGTCAAGACTCCACTCGAACTCAATGAAAAATCCTCGAAGTTCTTTTCTTTCAATTTACCCATTATCTTCAGCAACTCGGGATCTTCTTTCTGAGCTTCCTTTATCCTCTGAATTAGGGTCGGAGACACTCTAATATTCGCAAAAATAGCCCCATGTCTCGATTCACGAGGAGACCAATCTCGAACATCCTCAAGCATTTTCCATTCACGAACCATCATCGAAGCCACGTAAGATTTTCTACTAATCGCATCGGCTACCACATTTGCCTTCCCCGGATGATAATAAATCGTGCAATCATAATCCTTCAACAATTCCATCCATCGTCGCTGTCGGTTATTCAACTCTTTCTGGGAGAAAAGGTACTTCAAACTCTTGTGATCGGTAAAAATCTCGAACTTCGCTCCATAAAGGTAGTGCTTCCACTTGTGCAACGCAAATACTATCGCCGCTAACTCCATATCATGAGTCGGGTAATTCTGCTCACTAGGGGTCAACTTCCTCGAAGCATACGCAATTACTTTCCCATTCTGCATCAACACACAACCCAAACCCTCTTTCGAAGCATCACTATAAATCACTAACCCATCGCTCCCATTAGGCAAGGTCAAGATCGGTGCGGTAGTCAACCTCTTCTTCAATTCTTCGAAACTCTTGTCGCAGTTCTCGGTCCACACAAACGGAACATTCTTCCGGGTCAACTGAGTCATCGGAGTAGCAATCCTCGAAAACCCCTCAATAAACCTTCTGTAATAACCGGCTAAACCCAGAAAACTACGAATCTCGGTCACTGACTCGGGTCTCTTCCAATCCACTATCGCCTCTATCTTTGAAGGATCTACAGAAATCCCATCTTTCGAAATAACATGGCCCAGAAATGACACCTTCTCGAGCCAAAATTCGCATTTACTGAACTTCGCAAATAATTTCTCCCTCGCAAGAACGGATAAAACTGTCCTCAAATGTTGCTCGTGCTCTTCTCGAGATTTCGAATAAACAAGAATGTCGTCGATGAAAACCACCACGAACGAATCAAGATAAGGATGGAAGATTCGGTTCATCAAATCCATAAATACGGCCGGCGCGTTAGTCAACCCAAACGGCATAACCAAGAACTCATAATGACCATAGCGAGTGCGAAAAGCAGTCTTCGGAATATCCTCCGATCGAACCTTCAACTGATGGTACCCACTCCTCAAATCAAGTTTAGAGAAAACCACGGACCCTTGAAGTTGATCAACCAAATCATCGATGTGCGGTAGAGGATACTTGTTCTTCACCGTAACCTGATTCAACTTTCTATAATCTATACACAACCTCAACGAACCATCTTTCTTCCGCACGAACAAAACCGGTGCTCCCCACGGGGAAACACTAGGGCGGATAAACCCTCGATCAAGCAACTCTTGCAATTGAACCTTCAATTCCTTCAACTCTGCGGGAGCTAACCTATAAGGTGCTTTCGAGATCGGAGCCGTACCCGGCAAAAGATCTATACAAAACTCAATCTCACGATCGGGAGGCATATCATACTCGGTAGAGAAAACATCGGGAAATTCCCGGACTACCCGAACACTATCAAAACTAGGGAATTCTTTCCTAGTATCAAGAACACTAGCCAAAAACCCCTCGCAACCACTATGCAATAATTTTCTCGCTTTCATAAAAGAAATTAGGCGAACCTTTCTACTCAGAGGACTAGCCTCAAAAACAAACTTAGGCACATCGGGAATAGAAAAAGTAACAGTTTTCTTACGGCAATCAACAGAAGCATGAAACTTGCTCAACCAATCCATACCCAAAATGACATCAAAGTCTTGGATAGGAAGAACTACCAAATCCGCACAAAGGACACGACCACAAATAACTACATCACAAGCACGAAAGACTCGATCGGAAATCAAGCATTCTCCTATAGGGGTCGACACCTCTAGCACGTACGGTAAAGACTCGAATGCAGCATTTAACATGGAAGCAAATTGCACAGAAATGTATGAATGAGATGATCCTGGATCTACTAACGCTCGTGCGCTCACATTAGACACAGAAATAATACCTCCAATAACTGTAGGATCATCGGTAGCTTGTTGTTGATTCATGGCATAAACCTTCCCTTGAACTTTGGGCTTCCCGGTAACATCCCTTTTCTGACCTTGATTATTACCAACTCCGGACCCGGATGCTTGACCTCTACCTCTCGGGCAATCTTTTACAAAGTGACCCATTTGACCACAATTGGTACACCTTCCTTGCTTCTTCCAACAACGGTCTTCAGAATGACCTTCCTTTTGACAATACGAACAAAGCCTCCTAATTTGACTCCCTTGGTTCCCGGAAGTGGTACCCGGGTTCCTTGGGGTCGGTTGCCCTCGGAACTGAGATTGTCCCCCAAAGTTACCTCGATTATCAGAACGGTGTTGTGGCTTGCCTTGAGCTCCTTGCTTAATCGGATTAGCTACCTCAGTCTTCCTTTTATGCTCCCCAATATCTTGCTCTATTAAGTAGGCTCGGTCCACCGCATCTTGGAAAGTCACGATCCGTTGAGCAATTAGTTGAGTACGGATGGAGGTCTTCAATCCCCGAATAAATCTCATAGCCTTTTGTTCCTCGGTCCTCACCAAATAGTCACAATATCGGGCTAATTCTATGAACTTAGCCGAGTATTGTGCTATAGACAACACACCTTGCTCCAAGTTGAGTAGCTCGATCTCCTTTCGGTTTTGATCAACAACCGGAATGAAATGCTCCTTGAATTTGCGCACGAACAACTCCCACGCATACACCGTGCGAGTATCATCCCAACTAGCTTTGACACCTTTCCACCAATGCTCGGCGGCACCCACAAGCTTGTAAGCCGCAAACCGGACCTTGTCCTCATCCGAACACCCAAACACATCGTAAATCTTTTCCATAGACTCAATCCACAACTCAGCCTTCCGAACATCGGGTTCCCCATTAAATTCAACCGGTTTCAACTTCAGAAATTGCTCCAATCCATAGCGGGGTGGTGCTTGTTCTACCCTCGGACCTTGATCATGTATGGCCTTCATGGCCGCCTCAAACATGCCTTGAAACATGGCACGGGCTTCTTCCCTTGTATCATTCTGGTTTGCATTACCGGAACTACTTTCACCACTCCTTCTACGAACCATCGTAACAAGTACCTGCATAAAACATCAACCGTTAATCACTCCGCACACTACTACCCACCTAGGTCATACTAATCCACCTAGACTTATACATAGAACTAATGCCATAGCTCTGATACCAACTGTCGCGACCCCAGACCCCGCGGGCCCCGGGACCGCGATCTGGACGTCGACTCTAAAACCGAAACTCAGAAATACTGAAGTTAAAAATTCCATTTAACACCAAAAGGTAATAACCCAAAGTCTTATAAAACCAAGTTTAATAAAATCAATTACAACTAACATAAACTTCCACAAGTTTATGCCCAACAAATTGCAAATATACAAAATCCTAATGACGTCAATGTTTGGTACAAATACCCCAAAATGGTTACGCATTTACATAATGGGAACCAACCTATAATAACCTTCCCCAAAAGAACGGATCCACACTCGACGTCCTCTATCTCGTGATCAGCGAGACTAATCCTTAGCACCTGGGGGGGGGGGGTTAAGGAAAAACAAAGATAAAAGGAAAGGGGTGAGATAAATCTCAATAAGTTACTAATGCAACTACATGACATGCTATGGTGCAATAATCAATAAACGATAATAAATATCACATAGCACATAGCATTTAGCATGTATCAGATAGCAGCGGAAATAAACACATAACAAAGGATATAGCCAAGGTTTTCCAAACCGGAACATCCAAATAAAGGATCGCTGCGCAGCTTCAATAATCAACCAATCATCATCTTCATAATAGCATGAAAGCCGAAGAGAAAACCCCGGTACCGGAACCAATAACCAAAGGAAGTGTCACAAAGGACGGGAGACATGCCACAAAGTCATGCTCCAATAAATAGCTAAAATGCACACAAAGGAGCTAGCTCTTCTCACATCCAAGGCCAATCTGGAGGAGGGTAATAATGGGGCAAAACAATGGTCAACATCACAATGGACTTGGCCGTGCCATCATAATGCTTCGCATCGCCCAAACACACACAAAATACCAGCTGGACTTTCAATTAAATGCTAAGTAATAAATACTGGCTTAAATAAACAACTTAAGGTTCCAAAGTAGGGAACCGATCCAATTAAATTACCACCAAGGTAAACCAATCCAAACCGCACATCAAAATGCTCAACATTACCAAAACGGTACTTAAATAAATTACACATCATATTTATTCACAAAAGAATCAAATCCACACATTAAAGTGTTCCACGGTGTTATCTTGAGTTAATTAGAAGGATTAAACCTAAACTAGTTAAGCCTTAAGTCTTAAACCAAGCAAAAAGGTAAAATTCCTGGAACAGGGGCGGGCGGGCGCCTGGAATAGGGTCAGGCGGGCGCTTGAGTTGGCAGAAGGTCAGGTCATTAGAAAGGGGTATGTAGGCGGGCGCCTGGTCTGACCCAGGCGGGCGCCTGGTCTACGGGCTGGGGGAAATTCCCAGCTGGGTTCTTCCATTTTTCCTTACCATTTTCACAATCTCTTAATCCAACACAACCAATGAAATCCTCAAGGTACCCAAACCATAACTAACCAACAAAGGGACCTTAACAACACTTTTTACCAACAAAACCCAAGATTAAATCAAGACATTCATCCATTCACCATTTTTAGCCAAGAACTCAATAAATTCAAAATAAATTCAAAACTCAATCAAACTTCACAATTAACACATCAAACATCATATAAACATGATATGAACATATTAGCATCAAAATGGGGGAAAAGTAACTTACTTGCAAATTCTCAAAGTTGATGGATTTCAATTCTTTTTGGCTTCCTATGATGCTATCGACGATCTAAACATGGTTTACGTTTTAAGAAATGAGAGAAGATGAGAGGAAGAAGGAGAAAATTAAGAGAGAATGGAGAAGAGAAAAACTTACCCAAACTTGGAGGAGAGAGAGAGATTGCTGGGAGGAGGGAGTAGGGTGAGGGAGATGGAGTGTAAGGGGGAGAAGGTAGGAGTAGGGAGGGAGTAATTTGAAATGATACACCTAGCCCCCTTCCCTTACTAACTAGCTCAACTAAGATACTCCCACTAATTTATTAAGACCCAAATAAAATACTAGGCATAAATATTATAACACATAAATTGCACACATAATTATTTAAATAAACAATAATTTAAATAAATAAATAAGCAATTAAATAAATAAAAATCATTTAATTACTAATCAAATAGAGCCTATATTTCGGGTCGTGACAACAGTAGACATGCCTGAGGAATGGGTCGTACTGGATAATGATAATGCCATGACAGAGGCCGGGGTGACATATGGATTGGATGGATTCGGCTGTATATCTCCATGAACACAGCTTTGGACGAGTCGAGTGGCTCAAACCTCGTCCTCGTCCCAAGTTCGGGGACCACAATACCCGACCTAATGGATGCCGAGATTGACAGACTCCTAGATATGGAGAATTTGAGCCTAGAAGGCAAAGACAAGGAAAAAGTAAAGCAAATCATTGGAAACCTTGGAGTTCAGGGACGGTCCCGAGTTGAGACCAGTTGACCAGCTAGATGAGGTCGTTATCAACCCTGACTACCCAGAACAGAAGGTACGAATTGGGAAACAACTCCCCCCAGAAGAGAGAGAAGAGCTTATCAACCTGCTAAAAAACAACCTGGACGTGTTCGCATGGAGAATTGAAGAGATGGTTGGAGTCAAAGAAGCCATCACTCTCCACAAACTAGAGGTGGACAGTTTTTTCAAACCAGTCAAGCAGGGACGAAGGGTCTTCTCCATAGATAAAGAAAAGGCAATCGAGATCGAGGTGGATAAATTGATGAAGGCCGGGATCATCCGAGAAGCGACATACCCCGAGTGGCTGGCTAATGTCGTAATGGTGAAGAAACAAAACGGCAAGTGGAGAATGTGCGTCGACTTCACAGATCTCAACAAAACTTGCCCAAAGGATAGCTACCCCCTTCCCAGGATAGACAAGTTGGTGGACTCTATTGCTGGACACCAAACATTGAGCTTCCTAGACGCTTACTCTGGTGGAGCCGGCGTCTATCTAACAAGACCAGGAGGTGAACATATAGCCCATAACTTCATCAGATTCAAATTCCCAGCCTCAAACAACCAGGCGGAATACGAGGCCTTGATTTTGGGAATTGAAAGGGCCAAGTTCTTTGGTGCGAATAAACTGGTGGCATACAGCGATTCCCAACTTGTGGTGAACCAAGTAAAAGGGGAATATAATACCGAGAACCACATGCTGACCAAGTACAGGGATCTCGTCTTGAATCTGACCAAAAACTTGGAGTTTTGGGAAATAAGGCAAGTAGGACGAGAGCACAACCAGGAGGCCGACTTTCTATCAATGATGGCCACGTCAGAAGAAACCAATCCTTTAGTCATCTACGCCGATCAACCTGCCTACGAGAGATTAGAGATATTGATTCTCGATGATGAGGAAAGAACATGGATTGAAGACTATAAGGACTACATCGAGCAAGGAAAGCTACCAGAAGACGAGTTGGCGGCCAAGACGATAAAGAAAAAGACTGCCCGATACATAGTCTGGAACGACATTCTATATCGAAGGTCGTTCTCCAGGCCCCTCCTGAGATGCGTCTCCCCTAAAGACACAGAGAAATTACTGGCCGAGGTACATGAAAGAGTTTGTGGAGGACACCCGGGGGCCAGAACTCTTGCCGATAAAATAATCACACTCGGTTACTGCTGGGAAACTTAAGAGAGGATGCCCAGGCCTATGTGAAGAAGTGCGACAAATGCCAACGCTTCTCAGACCTACCTAGAGTACCACCTGTGGAGCAAAGTCTCGTCATACCGACATGGCCTTTTGACATGTGGGGAGTCGACATCATTGGGCCATTTCCCCTGAAAAAGGAAGCAACAAGTTCGTAATTATAGCAGTCGACTACTTCACAAAGTGGGTGGAAGCTAACCAAGAGTTTTTAAGGTAGGTGACTGGGTACTCAGAAAGATCGAGTCGACACACTTGAAGGTTCAACAGAATAAGCTCTCTCCAAATTGGGAAGGCCCCTACATCGTCACTCACGTTATCAGAGAAGGGACCTACATTCTCAAAACTACGGAAGGAAAATAGCTTAAACACCCATGGCATTCAGAGCACTTGAGGAAATACTATCAGTAACACATCGGCACCTTATCTATCTTTTATCGCTTCCTAGAATAGATTTTTCACTTTCTAGTTTTAAAACACTCCTAGTTTAGACATTATTATCTTTAATTTTATCAATAGAGATTCCTTTCATTACGATTTTACATATTTATACGAATACACAGTTCATGTCATTCTCAGCAAATGCCGAAATCATTATCAAGAGCACTTACGCCAAACCTCTAAGCCTAGTTTCAGTAACTAGCCCGACCACGACATGTTTAACATGCTTCTGAGGTGAGGCTAAAACGTCTCGAATCATCGCAGTTTGAACCTAACTCTGACAGCTAGTACTCTCAAATTTGGGCAAGACCAAGACGTCTGAATCCCCATGACAATTTGAGACTAGTTAACGATTAGTTCTTTAAAATTAAAACTAAGCCAAGCTCCTAACGCTCATCTCGGCCGCCACGGTGAACGACCACGGCCTACAAACGTAGCCTAACGCGGCTACAATCAAAACCTAATTCTGTTGGCTAGTGCTCTCAAATTTGGGTTAAGATTAATGCATCTAGTTCCCACGACAATTCGAGACTAGCCATGAGTTAGTTCTTACAAACTGAGCTCCTAACACTCGTCACGGCCACAACGGTGAACGACCACGGCCTACAAACACAGCCTAACATGGCTACAATCAAAACCTAATTCTGTCGGCTAGTGCTCTCAAATTTCGGTTAAGATTAATACATCTAGTTCCCACGACAATTTGAGACTAGCCATGAGTTAGTTCTTACAAACCGAGCTCCTAACGCTCGTCGCGGCCTACTTAGGTAAAACAGCTACGGCCCGTGAATAGCCTAATCGGCCATATACACATCAGTTCAGACCATGTTGACATCTCAAACCGAGATAGGGTAACATGAACAAGTGACGAGATAACACAGCCTAAATCGTCCTACAAGGGTTAATTTACACCTCAAACCGAGGTAGACAAATCCCTACAAATAATTAGTGTTTACGCCCCCAGATAACACTGGGCCCCAGGCATACAAATACTAAACCAAACATTTCAAGTGTTTAGACTCCCCAAAGCACCCTGGGTCGAGTCACATATGACACGCCCCCAAGTCCCGGGATTCCCTAATAGAACCTCGAACCTGGTGCACGTGACTAACAAGAAACAAGAAATTGAACGACATCTGCTTATATACTCAAGAGCAACGAGCTAAAATAACTCACCTGAAGTTCTATACCAAGAAATTTAAACCAAATCACGAAATTAACAAGTACAAGTACCAAGAATAACATATATACATGTTATTACAAGCAAGGGGGAGCTAGTGACTTACTTACTCCGAAATCAAATTCACCGAAACTAATTTCTGTTCGGCAGGAAATGCTCTACTCACCGCCCTGATCATTTATGCGGAGTCAGATTTTCGAACAGAGGCATAATTAAGCAAGAGGGGTCGAGAATAGGGTAAACCCTAACTTTTCTTTCTGAGACAGAGAGAAAGAACGAGATAATTTTGGGGATAACAATCATCTGAGAAAAGGCAAACATAAGTTTATCCTTTCAAGTTTCAAGAATTTCACTTTGGCCCCTCAAGTTTCACTTTTAACAAAAAGGCCTTTAAAGTTTCAATTTGAGCAATTAAGCCCCTAAACTTTAATTTTCACAAATGACCCTAATATTTTAACTTGAACATTTAGGACCTTAAACTTGCTCAACTAGTTAAATAATTAACTCAAATAAAATAGCATAAATATGCAAGTCAAGAATTTAACAGGAATTAGGACGGACGTTACATCCTCCCCTCCTTAAAGAAAATTCGTCCTCGAATTTTACTGATCGAAATTATAACACATATAAATAACAAATAGAACTCAAGAATAGCAAGAATATGGTATACCACACCATATTATCAATTACCTGCGAGTATTATTCTCACATAACCTTCTCGATACCGTGACTTTCCCATGAAAGTTTCACAAGAAGTATTCGTGCTCAAGACATTTTCTTTAGAATCAAGTATCCATACAAGCAATTACCCATATACTAAGTAATTCGTGTGATGGAATTTCCACTAAATAGCAAGCTCATACAATAGCCACAAGGAAATCCACTTCACATGCTCGCAACATATGATCAAGAAGCAACCTCAGTTAAATATCCAGAGTGCTCAGAAAAATTATCATAATCAAGATGTAAAACAAGGTGTAGAACAAGATGTAGAACAAGATTCCCTGTCATATATTATATCCACAAGTATTCCATGTAATCAAGATGTATCGATCATAACATAAAAACACATAAAGTCAAGCAGACTTGATTAGTCAATCCGCTATAACCAATATCATCGGGACTTATCCATTAAATGATAATCCTTCCACGAAATCCATCGCAATATATTCATATATTCACAAATCTCGAAGGATTATAACAAATCAAACGATCTCTGATATTCTGCTTTCAAATAATCGCAATTCAAGGATTTAGTTAAATGCTCATAAATTTTCCTCCCATTCAGTACCATCAATCATATTATGTTCAATGAATCCGCTAATACAATAGCCGTAGGATCACAATCAGTTTCAAGTCATGAGTAGAATTATTCTATTCATAAAGATTCAATCTCCTCGAAGCATATACAAGTACGTTACCATTTTGAATTAACACACGTTTTATCTCTTGTTTGAGCTTCACTATGCATAATGAATTTATCATATCCACTATATTGGTGAATCTTGACACATACACGAGAAAATAGTAACGCTGGTCATATCCTCCAAATAACCATCATATTAGTCGAATCCACTAGGCAAGGTCAAATACTGAAGTTGTGGTCATCCATCATTTCAATATTTAAAAAATGGGCTTCACGTTTATCAATCCATCAGAAAGTGTAGCTTTCTGTGTCAAATAGTTAATAATAGAGCTACCTTCGAAATTCATTAATGAATCTCTAACAAGATCAAGAAAATCTCAAGAACACGCGTACCTCGGTTGTTTCCACTTATATAGGTCAACAAAGATGCCTGAAGTAAACTCACTTCAAGATAATAGATCCTCTATCTCTTGCTAGCTTTTGGAAACAATTGTTTCTCTCGAGAAATTTCAATACAATCAATTCTCAGTCTGCGACTTGGTATACACCAATAGGTCATTAATCACTTCATCGCAAAGAAATCAAATTATGGTCTGAATCAAATCCATTAATACTGCTAGATCATATATCAATCGAAATAGCATAATCACGAATTCATAACGAGCATACCTGATATGAGAAGATGTCTTCAGTATATCATCATAGTTGACTTTCCAACTAATGGTAGCCACTTATCAAACAAACACTGAATAGACCACTGGTTAACTTCAAGGATCAAATAATTCATCCATACACGATAACAAGTACTGGTTCATTATAGTCACCTGGTTGAACTCTTTGCATTCAATATGAAATCGCAAAGTACTATATCTCTTCATGCCAATCAATACAGATACACCCCACGCAGATATACTAAGCTGGGTGAATCCTCTATCAAGAAATTCCTCAAGTTGAATCTTCAACACTTTGAACTTAACCGATGTCATGAACATTGATTTAAATATCAGCACTATATTTGTACCGTAGCAACTCAAGATAACTCAAGGTTCTCATCATGTATCATGTACTACTCAGTAGAAATTATATCTGAGATCTCACAAAGAATGGATACATCCTTCAATTTTGGTGTAGACATTCTTCCATCAACCACATATGCTAAATATTCAGCACAACCTTGATAATCATTTTCGAGCTTTCAATGCAGAACATGAATATTATACATAATTATATCATGCTCATATAAATAGTCAAGCATACTAGCATAGAAATATTCACCATCTATTGTGGCAAATAAGAATGGCATAACATATAGAAAGCCAGATCATAACACGTAAAAAGCCAAGCCATATCATGTATCACATCAATTCCCCATGCATGTGACATGACCAAGTTAACATATAACGTATAGGGTGTTATCACCCACACTTCTATCAAGCTCTTATAAATAACGATATCAACCATGTAGTCTCTTACTAGAGAATACACTTTCACGTAAATCAAGAAATGAGGACAAGCATGCATATAGCAGGAAACAATGTCCACTGAACAAGATAGATACGCCTAAGTCTTTAAAGACTCGCGCTCTCGATTCTCAAACCATCTAATTCCAATTGGGATCAACACTATCAACACCAGTCCTATGCCTGGTATAACAACAAGTAACGAAGCACTCGGCGTCAAAAACACACCCAAGACTAACCCAACCTAGGCCATAGACCCTATCTAGGCTTAGAGCTAAACCACAGCTCTGATACCAACTAACACGCCCCCAAGTCCCGGGATTCCCTAATAGAACCTCGAACCTGGTGCGCGTGACTAACAAGAAATGAGAAACTGAACGACATCTGCTTATATACTCAAGAGTAACGAGCTAAAATAGCTCACCTGAAGTTCTATACCAAGAAATTTAAACCAGATCACGAAATTAACAAGTACAAGTACCAAGAATAACATATATACATGTTATTACAAGCAAGGGGGAGCTAGTGACTTACCTACTCCGAAATCAAATTCACCCAAACTAATTTCTGTTCGGTAGGAAATGCTCTACTCACCGCCCTGATCATTTATGCGGAGTCGGATTTTTGAACAGAGGCATAATTAAGCAAGAGGAGTCGAGAATAGGGTAAACCCTAACTTTTCTTTCTGAGACAGAGAGAAAGAACGAGAGAATTTTGGGGATAACAATCATCTGAGAAAAGGCAAACATAAGTTTATCCTTTCAAGTTTAAAGAATTGCACTTTGGCCCCTCAAGTTTCACTTTTAACAAAAAGGCCCTTAAAGTTTCAATTTGAGCAATTAAGCCCCTAAACTTTAATTTTCATAAATGACCCTAATGTTTCAACTTGAACAATTGGACCTTAAACTTGCTCAACTAGTTAAATAATTAACTCAAATAAAATAGCATAAATATGCAAGTCAAGAATTTAACAGGAATTAGGACGGGTGTTACAACATAAATACTTAAAACAACAGCAAAAAAAAATGTTTTAGCCAACCCGGCTTACAAGGACAAGTTCTGTCATGACCCAAAAACCCGTCTCTATTTTCTTAGTAGTAAATATTTATTTATTTATCTATTTAAATATTTATGTGTGCATTTATATCTCATAACATTTTTATGCCTAGCATTTTAATTGATCATTTGTGCTAGTGTAGAGTTATTGTGTCTTAGTTGTTAGTGGGGGATATGGGTTTATGTGTTAGTAGAGATAGAGGGGGCCTAGGTGTAAGATTTTAAAATAATCATCAACTACTCCCTCCCTCTCCCTCACCTCCTCCCTCACTTCCCTGCATACACACACACACTCAATCTCTCTCTCTCTTCCATTGTTAAGAAGGTAAGAAATTCTCCCTTTCATTTCCTTCATTTTGATCATCTTCCTCTCATTGTTTCTTATTGCTCATTTTATGAAAAATGTTTAGATCGTCGCTAGGATCGTGTAGAGCTAAGAAAATTCGAATTCCGTCATCTTTGATAAATTCCAAGTAAGTTACTTTTCCCCCATTTATGCAAAAAATGTTCATCCTTAGCTCATTTGATGCTCTAGTTGTTATATATTGCTTCTTGGGTTGATTGGGAATTGATTTGCATTTTATCCATTTTTGTGAAATTTTGATGTTTGAATCATCTCTTGAATTGGGTAGTCTAGATGATGTTATATGAGTCATTTTAGACTTATAAGTTGTTTTGGTACATTGGTATACTAGTTAGAAGATTTGATTTTTGGTTGAGTTTTGTTTTGGTAAGAAAATGGAAGAACCCAGTTCATCCTTGCCGATTTCCGGCAGAACAGGGGTTTTGGGCGATCGCCCATAGGTGGGTTGGGCGACCGCCCATGCCATCAGTTGAAATTGTGTTGAACCAAGGGTTTTGGGCGACTGCCCACTATTGGGTTGGGCGACCGCCCAAGTCATCAATTGGTTTGGTGATTTGACAATGGTTTTGGGCGACCGCCCATGGAGGTTTTGGGCGACCGCCCATGGTGGCTGAACTGAAGGCCTTTATTTTTAGTTGTTTTTCAAAGTCGGCTTGGTCTAGGCTCGGGGTACCATTCTAGTTAACTTAAGTTAATGCCGTGGAACACTCTAGTGCTTGAGATTGGTTCCTTTGTGAACAAATGTGTTATGGAATTTAACTAAGTATTGTTTGAGAATGTTGGAACAACTTTATAATGTGATGTTGGAGTGATTTATCTTTATGATGATTATTTGGCATGGTTCCCTACTTTGGAATCATTAATTGTTTATTTGAGCTAGTATTTTATTACTTAGCCTTTATTTGAAAGTCCAACTGGTACTTATGTTCGAGTCAGGCAATGGATAATATTATAATGGCACGAGCCAAGTCCAGTATAGTATCGTCCATTGGTTCCTCTTTTCCTCTTCCAGATTGGCCTTGGTTGAGATGAGCTAGCTCCCTTTGTGAGTATTCTAGCTTGTTGGTTTTGGGTTATGACTTTGTGTCATTTTCCCTTGTTACTATTGGTTCTTGGTTCCGGTACCGGGTTATTATCTTCAGCTGTTTATGCTACTATGAAGATGGGTTGATTGGTTGAAGCTGCGCAGCAATTGTTCTATCCTTTTTGGTGGAAACCTTGGCTTATATCCTTTGTTACTTGTTTATTTCCGCTGCGATCTGTTATCTATTAATTTTTATGTGCTATGTGAGCTTTATTATTGTTTATTGCATAATAACATGTCATGTAGTTGCATTAGTGGCTTATTGAGATGTATCTCACCCCCTTTCTATTTATCTTTGTTTTTCCTTAACCCCCCAGGAGGAAAGTAATAGGACTCGCTGATCACGAGAAGGACGTCGAGAGTGATCGTGACTTTTGGGCAGGTTGTTGTTCGGTTTGCATTACTTAAATGTATAACCTTTGGGATAGTATTACCAAACTATGACGTCATTAAGAAGTTGTAATATTTTGTATTTTGGTGTAAGCTTGTGGAGCTTATACTAGTGGTTTAGTAATTTTGTTAATATTTGGATTTCTAAAACCGTGTATTATCATCTTTTGGTATCAAAGGGAATTTTTATCTTCAGTATTTTGGTGTTTTATTGTTTTAAGTCGACGTCCAGCTCGCGAGTTCCTGGCCCGCGGGGTCGGGGTCGCGACAGTTGGTATCAGAGCTATGGTTTAGATCTAAGTTTAAGTATAGGTGGACTAGAATGACATAGGAGGGTATTTGTGTTCGGAGTGAGTAACAGTTGGTGTTTTATGCAGGTATTTGTTCAAAATGGCTAGAAGAAGAGCTGGTGAAGGTCCCAGTGGGGCTCCAAATCATAATGAGATACGGGAAGAAAATCGTGCGATGTTTCAGGGTATGTTTGAAGCGGCTATGAAAGCAATTCATGACCAAGGGCCGAGAGAGGAACATGTAGCACCTCCACGGTATGGGTTGGAGTAGTTCTTGAAATTGAAACCGGTCGAGTACGATGGTGAGCCTGATGTGAAAAAGGCTGAAATGTGGATAGAGGCGATGGAAAAAATCTACGACGTCTTTGGTTGTACGGATGAAGATAGAGTTCGGTTTGCGGCCTATAATCTAGTGGGAGCTGCTGAACATTGGTGGAAGGCACTTAAGGCAAGTTGGGATGCGACTCTTGTACCGTATACTTGGGAGTTGTTTGTGAGGAAATTCAAGGAACACTTCATTCCTTTGGTTGATCAGAACCGGAAGGAGATCGAGTTCCTAAGCTTGGAGCAGAACGTGTTGACCGTAGCTCAATACTCGGCTAAGTTCACAGAATTAGCTAGGTATTGTGACTACCTTGTGAGGATTCAGCTTATAGCTCAGAGGATTCAGACTTTCCAGGATACTGTGGACCGTGCTTACTTGGTAGAGCAAGACATCGGGGAACACAAGAGAAAGACCAAGGCAGTTAACAAGGGGAAACAAGGAGGTCAGAACAGAGCTCAACCACAACAACGTTCAGATAACAGAAGTAATTCAGGAGGACAATCTCAATCCAGAGGGCAACCAATCCTAAGGAATCCGGTCACTACTCCGGGGAACCAAGGGAATTAGAATAGGAGACTTTGTTCTTATTGCCAGAGGGAAGGACATTCTGAGGATTGGTGTTGGAAGAAGCAAGTGAAGTGTATTAATTGCGGTCAGTTGGGGCACTTTGTGAAGGATTGTCCGAGGTTTAAGGGTCAGCCATCGGGAAGTGGAGCTGGTACTGCTCAAGGTCAGAAGAGAGATGCAACGGGGAAGCCTAAGGTTCAAGGAAGAGTTTTTGCTATGAACCAGCAGCAGGCTACTGATGATCCTTCAGTGATAGGAGATATTATTTCTATGTCTAGTGTGAGCGCCCGTGCATTAGTAGATCCAGGATCATCGCATTCATATATATCTGTGCACTTTGCTTCTTTGCTAAATGCTTCATCTGAGTCCTTACCTTATGTGTTAGAGGTGTCAACTCCTATGGGAGAGTGTCTGGTGACTGATAAAGTGTTTCGTGCTTGTGATGTGCTTATTTGTGGTCATGTTTTGTGTGCGGATTTGGTAGTTCTTCCGATACAAGACTTTGACGTTATTTTGGGTATAGATTGGCTGAGCAAATTTCATGCTTCAGTTGATTGTCGTAGGAAGGTCGTTACTTTTTCCATTCCTAATGTGCCTAAGTTTGTTTTTGAGGCTATTCCTTTGGGTAAAAATATTCGTATAATTTCATATGTGAAAGCGGGGAGGTTGTTGCATCGTGGTTGTGAGGGTTATTTGGCGAGTGTGCTAGATACCAAGAAAGAATCACCTGGGTTAGAGAGTGTTCGGGTAGTTAGAGAATTTCCTGATGTTTTCTCTTCAGAGTACAGTATGCCACCCGATCGAGAGATAGAGTTCTGTATAGATCTATTACCAGGTCCAGCTCCGATTTCGAAAGCACCTTATAGGATGGCTCCAGCAGAGTTGAAAGAACTGAAGGTTCAGTTACAGGAGTTGCTTGATAGAGGATTTATTCGACCTAGTGTTTCACCATGGGGAGCACCAGTTTTGTTTGTAAGGAAGAAAGACGGTTCGTTGAGGTTGTGCATTGATTACAGAAAGTTGAATCAGGTAACGGTGAAGAACAAGTATCCTCTACCGCATATTGATGATTTATTCGATCAACTTCAAGGGTCAGTGGTATTTTCTAAACTTGATTTGAGGAGTGGATACCATCAGTTGAGAATTCGATCGGAGGATATTCCGAAGACTGCTTTTCGCACCCGATATGGTCACTATGAGTTCTTAGTTATGCCGTTTGGGTTGACTAACGCACCTGCCGTATTTATGGACTTGATGAACAGGATTTTCCATCCTTATCTTGATATGTTCGTAGTGGTCTTCATTGATGATATACTTGTTTATTCCAAATATCGAGAAGAGCACGATCAACACCTGAGAACAGTTTTATCAGTACTCGCAAAAGAGCAGCTATTCGTGAAGTTTAGTAAGTGTGAATTTTGGCTCGAAAAAGTTTCATTCCTGGGTCATGTTATTTCTAAAGACGGAATTTTTGTGGATCCTTCGAAGATAGAAGCTATTGTTGATTGGAAGCGACCAGAAACAGTGACTGAGATCAGAAGTTTTCTGGGGTTAGCAGGGTATTACAGGAGGTTTATAGAAGGGTTCTCACAGATTGCTACACCGATGACTCAGTTGACCCGAAAGAATGTTCCGTTTGAGTGGACCGAAAAATGTAACAACAGTTTTGAAGAGCTGAAGAAGAGGTTGACTACTGCACCGATTTTGGCATTGCCTAATGGGAACGATGACCTAGTGATTTATAGTGATGCATCGAAGGAAGGCTTGGGTTGTGTCTTAATGCAGAATGGGAAAGTGATCGCGTATGCTTTGAGGAAATTGAGTCCGAGTGAACAGAATTATCCTACTCACGACATGGAATTGGCAGCTATTGTATTTGCTCTTCATAAGTGGAAGCATTACCTCTACGGGGCAAAATTTGAGATTTTCACGGATCACAAGAGTTTGAAGTATCTTTTCTCCCAGAAGGAACTTAATAACCGACAGCGCAGATGGATGGAACTTTTGAAGGATTATGATTGTAAGATATCTTATCACCCGGGAAAAGCGAATGTTGTAGCCGATGCTATTAGTAGAAAATCTTATGTGGCTTCGATGATGGTTCGAGAGTGGAAAATGCTAGAGGATGTTCGAGATTGGTGTCCTCGTGAATCGAGACATGGGGCTATTTTTGCGAACATTAGGGTATCTCCAACCCTAATTCAAAGAATAAAGGAAGCTCAGAAAGAAGATCCAGAGTTAGTAAAAATAATGGGTAAAATGAAGGAGAAGAACTTCGAGGATTTTTCTATTAGTTCGAATGGAGTGTTGACTTATCGTGGTCGTTTGTGTGTACCCGTCGTTGATGGAATAAAGAGGCAAGTTTTAGATAAGGGTTATAAATCGAGATATACTATTCATCCCAGTAGTACGAAGATGTACCAAAATCTGAAACAACATTTCTGGTGGAACAACATGAAGAGGGAAATAACTGAGTATGTATCGAAGTGTTTAACTTGTCAGCAGGTCAAAGTTGAGCATCAGAGACCCGTAGGACTACTTCAGCCACTAGAGGTTCCGGAATGGAAATGGGAACATGTGACTATGGATTTTGTTACGGGACTACCTCGTACCCGTAGGAAGTATGATAGTGTTTGGGTGATCGTGGATAGACTAACCAAGAGTGCTCATTTCTTACCGATTGATATTAGATACTCGATGGAAAAGCTTGCGACCCTTTATATTGATGAGATTGTGAGATTACATGGGGTTCCGGTTAGCATTGTATCGGATCATGATCCGAGGTTTACTTCTAGATTCTGGAAAGCATTACAGGAGGCTTTGGGTACAGATTTGCGATTCAGTACAGCTTTTCACCCTCAGACCGACGGTCAATCCGAGAGAACTATTCAGATTTTAGAAGACATGTTGCGAGCTTGTTCGATAGACTTTTCTGATTCTTGGAATATGCACTTACCTTTAGTGGAATTTTCTTATAATAACAGTTATCAGGCTAGCATTGAGATGGCTCCGTATGAGGCTTTGTATGGGAGAAAGTGTAGATCACCTATTTGTTGGGATGAGATCGGGGAAGCGAAGATATGGGGTATTGATTTGATTCAGGATTCAGTTGAGAAAGTCAGAATTATTCGGGATTGATTGAAGACAGCCCAGAGTCGACAAAAGAGCTATGCTGATCATAGAAGATGAGACCTTAATTTTCAGACCAGAGACTTTGTATTCTTGAAGGTATCTCCAAAGGTGGGTATTCGAAGGTTTGGGAAGAAGGGTAAATTGGCTCCGAGGTTTATTGGACCGTTTGAGATTTTGGGAAAAGTGGGGCTTCTTGCATATCGACTTGCGTTACCATCTTCTTTAGACCGGTTGCATAATGTCTTTCATGTTTCTATGCTTCGGAAGTATTTGCACGATTCATCTCACGTGTTACCGAGGGTACCTGAAGATATAGAGCCTGACATGTCATACGAGGAACGATAAGTTCGGATTCTTGATACCAAAGTGCAAGAGTTAAGGAATAAAAGCATTGCTTTGGTTAGAGTGCTATGGAGGAATCACAAGGTCGAAGAATCAACGTGGGAGCTCCGAGAAGAGATGGAACGGATATATCCGTGGCTTTTTGTTTCGGGTAAGTATCTTTAAAAATTTGGGTCGAATTTTCTTTAAGAAGGAGTGAATGTCACGACCCGAAAACCCGTCTCTATTTTCTTAGTAGTAAATATTTATTTATTTATTTATTTGCTTATTTATTTATCTATTTAAATATTTATGTGTGCATTTATATCTCATAACATTTTTATGCCTAGCATTTTAATTGATCATTTGTACTAGTGTAGAGTTATTGGGTCTTAGTTGTTAGTGGGGGATATGGGTTTATGTGTTAGTAGGGATAGAGGGGGCCTAGGTGTAAGATTTTAAAATAATCATCAACTACTCCCTCCCTCTCCCTCACCTCCTCCCTCACTTCCCTGCACACACACACACATACTCAATCTCTCTCTCTTTCATTGTTAAGAAGGTAAGAAATTCTCCCTTTCATTTCCTTCATTTTGATCATCTTCCTCTCATTGTTTCTTATTGCTCATTTTATGAAAAATGTTTAGATCGTCGCTAGGATCGTGTAGAGCTAAGAAAATTCGAATTCCGTCATCTTTGATAAATTCCAAGTAAGTTACTTTTCCCCCATTTATGAAAAAAATGTTCATCCTCAGCTCATTTGATGCTCTAGTTGTTATATATTGCTTCTTGGGTTGATTGGGAATTGATTTGCATTTTATCCATTTTTGTGAAATTTTGATGTTTGAATCATCTCTTGAATTGGGTAGTCTAGATGATGTTATATGAGTCATTTTAGACTTATAAGTTGTTTTGGTACATTGGTATACTAGTTAGAAGGTTTAATTTTTGGTTGAGTTGTGTTTTGGTAAGAAAATGGAAGAACCCAGTTCATCCTTGCCGATTTCCGGCAGAACAGGGGTTTTGGGCGACCGCCCAGGCCATCAGTTGAAATTGTGTTGAACCAAGGGTTTTGGGCGACCGCCTACTATTGGGTTGGGCGACCGCCCAGGTCATCAGTTGTTTTGGTGATTTGGCAATGGTTTTGGGCGACCGCCCATGGAGGTTTTGGGCGACCGCCTATGGTGGCTGAACTGAAGGTCTTTATTTTTAGTTGTTTTTCGAAGTCAGCTTGGTCTAGGCTCGGGGTACCATTCTAGTTAACTTAAGTTATTGCCGTGGAACACTCTAGTGCTTGAGATTGGTTCATTTGTGAACAAATGTATTATGGAATTTAACTAAGTATTGTTTGAGAATGTTGGAACAACTTTATAATGTGATGTTGGAGTGATTTATCTTTATGATGATTATTTGGCATGGTTCCCTACTTTGGAATCATTAATTGTTTATTTGAGCTAGTATTTTATTACTTAGCCTTTATTTGAAAGTCCAGCAGGTACTTGTGTTCGAGTCAGGCAATGGATAATATTATAATGGCACAAGCCAAGTCCAGTATAGTATCGTCAATTGGTTCCTGTTTTCCTCTTCCTGATTGGCCTTGGTTGAGATGAGCTAGCTCCCTTTGTGAGTATTCTAGCTAGTTGGTTTTGGGTTATGACTTTGTGTCATTTTCCCTTTTTACTATTGGTTCTTGGTTCCGGTACTGGGTTATTATCTTCAGCTGTTTATGCTACTATGAAGATGGGTTGATTGGTTGAAGCTGCGCAGCAATTGTTCTATCCTTTTTGGTGGAAACCTTGGCTTATATCCTTTGTTACTTGTTTATTTCCGCTGCGATCTGTTATCTGTTAATTTCTATGTGCTATGTGAGCTTTATTATTGTTTATTGCATAATAACATGTCATGTAGTTGCATTAGTGGCTTATTGAGATTTATCTCACCCCCTTTCTTTTTATCTTTGTTTTTCCTTAACCCCCCCCAGGAGGAAAGTAATAGGACTCGCTGATCAGGAGAAGGACGTCGAGAGTGATCGTGCTTTTGGGCAGGTTGTTGTTCGGTTTGCATTACTTAAATGTATAACCTTTGGGATAGTATTACCAAACTATGACGTCATTAAGAAGTTGTAATATTTTGTATTTTGGTGTAAGCTTGTGGAGCTTATACTAGTGGTTTAGTAATGTTGTTAATATTTGGATTTCTAAAACCGTGTATTATCATCTTTTGGTATCAAAGGGAATTTTTATCTTCAGTATTTTGGTGTTTATTGTTTTAAGTCGACGTCCAGCTCGCGAGTTCCCGTCCCGCGGGGTCGGGGTCGCGACAAGTTCCAAAGTTTAAACAAGCTAATCAATACCGGCATCAGCTTCCTCCTCGACCTGGGCAATCAGATCATCAAGGTTCCCTGCTTCAACCGGTGGAGGGACCCACGGCGGATTACCTGCCTTGCGATCTTGGCTCTGAATCACTCTCAGACCCTTGTCAGAATAAGGGATCAAGGAATGAGCAGCTCGAGCTTCAACACCATATGTATCCTGATTATAAAGGCGGGCAAGATTATCCAAGGTTATGTCCACTTCGGGGTCGATCCAGAGAAGACGGGATAAATTAGACCAGGCATCATTGTAGGTAGTGCCGACCTCATCCAGGACCGCCGCCTTCATTGCTGGTCCGCTCTTAAAAGCCTCTACTTCTTGCTGCTCTCGGCTTGGAATGCTTTCTTCTAGCTAGGCAAGCCTCTCCTCAACAGCGTTTTTCTCCAACACAAGACCATCCGCTCGAAGATGCTCCCTTTCAAGGTCGGCCTTTGCCGCATCAGTCTCCCCCTTCACTGCCTAGACCACCGCCTCAGCTCTCTGGACTGTCTCTTCGGCGTCTGCCGACTTATCCACCTCCTTCTTCATATCAGCCTCAAATGAAAGCTTCTCCCTCTCAAAAATCTCCACCCTTTCCTTCAGCTCGGCATTAGAAGCACGGAGAGGCTCGACTTTGTCCTCCAACTTTCTGGCGTTGCTTATAGCAAGTTGCATCAGAGCGTACTCGTGCTGGGCTATAGAAGCAAGCTACAAGAAGAAAAGTGAAGCGTCAAAAGTTGAGTCAAAAATCATGGAGCGATTAATGAAGCACAAAGTACCTCGCTAATGAGTAAGCCCTTGCGGTTTCTGAGTTGTGTGGAGGTCGTTTTGGTGTCCACCAACCTTTGAATAGTTCGCTGGTTCATGGATCTCTTGATGACGGCCGCGTCGAGCTTAAGGGCAGGGCCAGAGCGAATGGAGTCGTCGATATCCGGTATTATCATCACATTTCCAAGGGCATTGGCCAGATCGTTGATGTCGGCTTCAGTAGGAACCGAGGCCGAAGCCGAACCGCGGGTCGAAGGGGTCCTCTTAGAAGGAGGCTCCGAAACATCCCCAACCTCTTCAAACGGGCTCTTCCCTCGATGGCCCCCCTGGTCCACCTCCACCTCGGTGTTCTGGCCCAGACTTTGGCCCATTGAAGGATTAACATTCACCTTAGCCTCCTTATCCACAATCTCAATCTCGTCTCCTTCTCCACTAGCTTCAACTTGGAAAACCAGGGGACCGGTGGGACTAACAGCACCTCCCTTTGACTGTAACACCTCTTGCCTGGCTGCCATGTCAGAATGACGCTTCTCTACGCTGTGGGTACGCGACAGCTGTTTTTTCCTTCTCGCAGCCATCGCGGGATCGAATTCCTCTTCATCAATAAATTGGATATGCTCCATTGAAAGATCTACATGAAAAAGAAGGTTCATGAACGCCTTTGAAACAAAAAATAAAACTGGGAAAGTGTAGAAATGACAATTATGAAAAGGAAATTACGTCCTATAATGTCCTGGGCTTTGAGGCATCTGTCGGCCTCCCTTTTGCACACTAGGCAGTCAGAATTAAAGACAAAGTTAGGATGAACGCCCGCGATAGGCCCCCTCATCAGACCGGCCTGGATGTGGAATCTGAAATCGATCTCAGTCTTAGACCAATCCAACATAGCAGTGATGGCAAATTCTTCTAGTCTTTTTATCAAAGCAGTGCTCCAATCGGGACGATGGACTGTTGAAGGCTTAACTGGGTCTCTATCAGGACCCAAGAACTCCCAACCCTGACGGCTTTCCACTTTAATAACATGTTTGTTCCAACCATTCACCTTATTCACAACACTCGAAATGGGAATCATGAGTTTGGGCTTATTAGGGTCAGATTTGATAGTGATGGTTCTGGACGACGAATTATACGAAGATTGGAAAAAATGATAGAAAGCCGACATGCAAGGTTCGAAGCCAAGACCACGACAAAGAATTATGAATCCAGTCAGGTACCTCACGGTGTTAGCACCCAAATGGGCCGGGACAATATTCCACTCCTCCAGGTACTCATTGATAAAAGGGTCAAGGGGAAGGCGAAGCCCAAGCTGGAACTGTTTGTAGTAGAATGGGATAAACGCGTCATCATAGTAGAACCTCCTAACCTCCGCCTCACTAATAAACGTTGGGCTTTACTATAGAACATCTTAAATTCTCTCCTATCCACCCCGTAATTGTCATAGAGGTCCTTGATCATAGCAGCACCGCCAGAAGGGTGCCTACGACGAAATGAGCTGGAGGGACCCGCCTCATCTCGACCTCTCCTGGGGGCCACGGCTTCCTCTCCAAATCTATCCACTATCCTTCCTGAAGCACTTTCCTCGGCCATACCTGCAGTAACCAAGGGGTTAGAGTCATCCCGCGATGAGGACGAGGTGACCTTCCCCCCCGATTCAACTACTGGGGCCAAGGAAGGACCCTCAAAATGAGATCGAAAGGCCCATATATCTTTAACATAGTGAAGAAAAATGTGGTTTACAATGGCATCAAAGGTATTAAGGAGTACGATGTCATCTGCACTACCTGGAAGGACCCTTGGGGCAAACAAACCTGTTGGATACCTCAAATCGTCTCTAGGGGTCCTATTAAAAAACAACAGGTCGCCAATTTCCATTAAAGACAATATTTTCCAAATCCCCTCCGACAACATATAAATCCTATTATTTCGCTCGTAGAGGCCGTACATGGCATCGGGATCAAAGTGTGGGGTACCAAGCATATCAGAAGGAGGAATGGCTAGGGTTTTTCTAAAACCTACTTATGCAGATGCAATAAATCAAATATGAAAAATGGGAACTTCAAAGCCCTAGAATCTCAACAATGGCGAAAATTTTAGAAATTGCTAAAAGGGTTTGAATCAGTACCTTGATCGGAAATGTAATCGGAGGAAAAGGTCAGACGGTGGTGCAAACAAGAGCGATCGAAGCAGATTGACGGGAGTCGCATCAAGAACAGAGTTATCTGAAGACTCACCGGTGGCAGGTACACTACTCAGGCAAGGAATTTGAAAATGGGATATTTCGAGGGTTTTTTGGGTGTGTATATAGACGGGTCGAAAATTTATGGTTCGGCTTTGACCCGGTTCTGACCCGCGACCCATAAGCTGCACGTATATCTATGAACCCATCATGACTCGCATTTAATGGGCCACATTTTCGAGGCGAATGTCACATCACTCAGACACGTGCGCTGTACGAAATAAGAGGGAGGGTAAACGGTTGAAGTGACTCAACCGTCGTTTGAAAAACTTGAACATGCTTCCAATACCAAGTTGGCACGTGGCATGACGAGGTCGACGTCGATAAAAGCTATAGCGCCTGAGCCGACATCCCCAATGGTGTCGGAGAATAAGACGAGACCGAGATGAGAAAGGTTTTGGGATATGTCGAGATCAGGCGGTGATCGGATTCATGGTTGAATAACAGGTCAAGTCAAAAGGGTCAAGCTATGAGGTAAACAGATCAAAGACGACGGCTATGAAAAAGGTAAAATCCCATTATATATATAACAAAAAGGGACCCCCACAACAAGGCCGGGGGCCTGACCTGTACAAAATCAAAAAAGAAACTACTAGACCATGCAAACTATAAGATTCAAGAAAGATCACAATCTTGATCTTGATCTTCATCATCTTCCTCCCACTCAACATCTCCATCATACCCATATTCGTCAATAATAACGGGTTCTGGATCATCTTCATCTTCATCATCGTCCTCGTCCTCATCCTTTGATTCTTCTGCATCGGAATCATCGTCAGAAAATTCATCGGTTGGGCCAGGCTCTCCAAGTTCACCATTACTGTCGGAGGGTGACTCCTCCGCCTGAAAAGACGAACAGTACTTGGATGGAAACATGGAATCATTGCTGCTGCTGGGGTCAGAATTTGAATCATGGCTCTTTGAATCAGAACTTACTTCTTCTGGGAAAGCATCATCGTACTTTCTCTTTGAAACCATTTTGAGTACTTCCTGGAGAATCTTAAGAGCAAAAGAAAAAGTTTGTGTGGAAGGCAAGAGAAACAAAGGGACATTTGTTCTTATGTATCCCCAGAATACCAAGGGACAGTGTATTTATACCACTCATATTTGGGGTGCAGTTAATGAAGTGTCCACTCTCCAAGAGGAGTAATGATTCCACCTGAATCAAATCCATAGTGACGTCAGGAAATCTAAATCCCAAAGGATTTTGGTGGCTAACTATCAAATCAGAGTAAATGAAGTGCAGAGCAAGTACAAGGGGCACATTTCCTACTCGGCATGCCGAGATAGAAACTCGGGGGCCACTGAACGACATAACCGACTTGGGTAAATAGGTCCCATATGCTCTGGGCCCATACACCTAAAAGGCCTTTACCGAGAGGCCCATTCACTAGAGGCCTATGCTATAGGCCGACATCAATCAGGCCGAGCAGGCAGACCTTGCCTAGGCCGAACTCGAGAAGCCCAATCCCTAGGCGGCCTCCATGACGAGTCGAACTAGATGACAGGCCGAGATGTATCATAAACCTCCCATTATCACAGGGAGTCCACTTACGGAGTTTGACTACAACTCTAACAGTGGAGATCCTTATCTAAACAAGGATATCTCTTATACAAGATAACTGGGATATCACGCATCCTTATCAGGAGTCCATCTCTAAGGAATACGAGTCCTATAACAATACGGGCTCCTTGGCTTTCTTAACAAGTCAGGACTCATTCACCCACGCCTATATAAACAGGTCCTCACAACAGGAGACGGGTAATGAACTCTTTGGCTCTAAACTAGTCAATTGATTTCTCTATTCATTCATACCACCCGTATTCTTACTCTCACGCCGGAGGGCCTTCGCCGGTGAAGCCCCGACGTAGTTTACGTTTGTTCATTGTGCGCAGATCCGAACGAGAAAGTTCTCATTGCTGGATTTATCTGAACCGCTAGACGAAGGGCTGATCCGACCCGTTTTTGGCAGCATCACATATCTATGTCTAATCCTTAAGTATAAGGGCATAAATATGATATTTTTTATATGGAAGAAGTAAACATAAAAATATATACAAGTCAACTGTGATACAAACTTCTTCTTCTTCTGTTTCAAAATGATATCTTTATTTGCTAATTTTATTGTCTCAAAAAGTTTTTTTGATTTTTACGAATTAGGCTTAAAAGTGTATAAAAAATATGACTTATAAAACACATATTTATATTCTTAAAAAGTTTAAGAATGGAAAATTATATCCTCCACCCAGTGCTATTTTTGACTCAAGTTTGCCTTAATTCCTTAATAAGCGTGCAAAGTCAAATTAAGAACCTTAAACCGGGACCGGGGGAATTATTATTTATGAGACGTAGTTTGAATAACATTAGCTATCGTATGTATGTGGTCCATTATTATCTCAAAAATTCATAAATTGGGTGCGTGTAACTTGATTACAAATTACAATACGTCAACATGCAAGTCTTGTGCCAATGAAATTTGCAAGAAACAGATAAGGCATGTCAATAATATAGAAATCTAAGTAGCCCTATATATAACATGTCCATAATCTTTGCCTCTTCACCTATTACACATAATCTATGTAGAAATCTAAGTAGTTAGGTTGTCTTTCCTCTTTGTTGCATCACAATAAACAACATAGACAAAGATCATTTCCCTCTTTGTTTCACATAATAAAAATTGCCCTTTTTTATTTCAGGTGGTTCAACTTTTACATATATATATATACCTGATGATCACATTCTCACAACTTCATCACGTACTGCCTTTTCTTCCCGCCTATCTCTCTCTCTCTCTCCCTCCCTCCGAAAGTCAATCAAATTAGGTTTTTTTTTTTTTTTTTTTTTTTTTTTTTTTTCCAGAAAACAGAAGCATTCTTACAATGGAGAAACGAGATGCAGCCAGCTTGATTGTCGTTGCTCTCTCCTTCTTTTCTCTACTCGCTTTCGCATCCAGTAAGTTTCTTCCAACTTTATACTCTTTTCATCGCAAAATGGATGTCATTTTTTATTTACGAGACACTATGAAATGGGTATTTTTTATTTATAAAATTCGATAGCCAAGATGTGTCTATATTCAAGTTATTCATTTTCTCAACTTTGAGGTTTGCAATTATATAATGCATGATTTTTTTTATTTTTTTTAAAAAGGTAAATATAAAGTTACAAAATTTGGTCTGCAAAATGATGTGTCAAGAATTTATTGGTGTTTTTAATTAAAGTGTGTCGGGTCCTCTATCGATGTAACCAATAAAATATCGTCATCTCATTTTGTATCCATTATTTTGTAAAAAACATTTGTGCCTCAAGCGTTGCCCAAAAAAAATTGATAAAAAGCATTTACCTATAATAAATAAATCTATTTATTATAGGTACATCTATTTCAAGCAAGATTGGCGTGAACTATGGTCGTGTGGCAAACAATCTTCCATCACCGTACCAATCCATCCAATACCTACTAAACATGAACGCCGGTCGCGTAAAGCTCTACGACGCCGACCCCGAAATTCTCCAACTCCTATCAGGCACCAAGATAGAAGTCTCCATCATGGTCACAAATGACCTAATCTTGAGCATTGTTTCAAGTCAAGCCCTAGCAGATGAATGGGTACTTGAAAATGTTCTCACTTACTATCCCGACACCTTGATCCGCTACATACTCATCGGAAACGAGGTCCTCAGTTATAACGCCTCTCCCGGTGATCAGCAGAACTGGTATTATCTTGTACCAGCTATGCGCCGTATCAAAAACTCACTCAAGAAAAACAATATTAGGAATATTAAGGTTGGCACACCACTGGCCATGGACATGATGGAAATGACGTTTCCGCCTTCCAGTGGGAGATTTAGGGCAGATATTCGAGACTCAGTCATAGTGCCATTGCTACGTTTCTTGAATAGCTCAAGATCCTTCTTTTTCCTAGATGTTTACCCTTATTTTCCTTATGCTGAAAACCCTACTGGCAGAAGCCTTGACTTTGCTTTGTTCAATGGTGAAAGTCAACCCTTTGTTGATCCATACAGTAGGTTGACCTACACAAATCTCCTCGACCAAATGCTTGACTCTGTGGTGTTTGCCATGAATAGATTGGGCTTTGACAACATCTTGCTAGCGATAGCCGAAACGGGGTGGCCCAATGGAGGTGATGCAAATCAGGCTGGTGCAAATATACGCAATGCCGCGACCTACAACCGTAACCTAATAGACAGGATGACTGCGGACCCACCAGTGGGGACTCCGGCCCGGCCTGGTGAAATCATCCCAACTTTTATTTTTTCATTGTACGATGAGAACCAAAAGAGCGGGCCAGGTACTGAACGACATTGGGGCTTGTTGCACTTTGATGGGACACCTGTTTATCAAGTGGACTTATCGGGTACCCATCATAATGGCCCACCTACACCACGAGGAGAGACATGGTGTGTGGTGAGGAATGGAGTTAACTTGACTCAACTCAACTCGATGTTGAGATTTGTATGTAGTCGTAGGGACGGGACATGTGATCCTATTGGACCGGGATGTGAATGCTATGAACCAGTGTCACTAGTTGCACATGCAAGCTATGCTTTCAATTCTTATTGGGCCAAGTATTCGGCATCTGGGGTGACTTGCAGTTTCAATGGACTGGCCGTTCAATCCCAAAACGATCCAAGTAAGTAATTCGGATTAATCACTCAATTTAGCTACTCATTAGAAATTCACTCAATTTTATTTTCATATGTGCTTTAATCATGCAATATTGTTTTCCCTCCTATAATTTTTTTCATTTTTGGTATGAAATAGGCCATGGAACTTGCAAATTTCCTAGCGTGATTCTTTGAAGAAGGCTCATCTTAGAGAGGCTTGGTTACGTAGAGATGATGTTCCTCCATCTGCATTTTTTTTACTTATTTCTTAATACTATATTTTTTTTCTAGTATGAATGTAAGAGGAGAATATATGTATTTTCTTTTTTCTTATTTCTTCAATTGATTAACTAGATCATCTGGTTCCTTAACTTCTCCTCTCTAAATTATTATTATTTGATTCCGTCCGTCCAAGCCATTCTCTTTCCACTCTTCATCTTACTTCAGACATGAACATCATGATACAGATACGTAAATCATCACCTTCAAACGATTTTACTGCAAATAGGCCGGTAACAGGAACTTTATAATACAAATACGGAAATGAGCACCTTTTAATGATCTTGCTGCCAATAGGTTGTTGTATGGTAATTTGTGGACAAGGAAGGAGAGACTCTGTGACATCCCGAAATTAAGCACGACGTTTTGAGACGGGTCGAGAAAAAAAATACAAAGCAATAAAGGAAATATGAGACGGAATTAGTTAGTAGTAGAATGTGGGCCTTATTTTTGTAGTAACTTCTTGGATGACAGCCAAGTTAAATTGGGTACTAGCCACTAGGAGGTGTTAGCATAGTATTCTTGGTTGATGACTCATCAGATTAGTCAAACACTATTTATGCATGACCATTTCATCTATCAGTTTATGAGCTCAGAGAGAGAGAGGGGAATATATTTCTTGGTTCGACTTATGATCTTGGAGATTATTCAGTGTTCCGTTTTAGCAATTTTGGGTAAGGGAGACTACGCAGTATTGATTCCGCGTCATTTCTTTTTATACTCGTTTTATCATAGTACTCCATTTTATTGATACGTAATTTGTTCGGTCCCATTTGATTATTGCTTTGGAATTGAACTTGCTCGGTTAATGTTATGATTATTTGAAAAGCATGATTTATGTGTTATTTGTTCCCAAATATGAATTTGTTATATGGAACAGTTGCGGTGTAGCTAATTATGATAGTCGCAGTGGACTCGGTTATTGTCTTTGTGTTGGGTCTGGCTCCATGAGGGCGGCCAACAATTCGGTTAATATTGTTATCCCACTGGGCCTGATCATAATTAGTGCATCGGACTGTGAGATATGATCGCGGTGGAGCAGTTTATAGAGCATTTGAGAATTATTAGTAATGACGCTTTGTATAGTATTTTAGAGCTGTAAATTGTACTATTTTGACATTTATAGAAATAGAAATTTTTTGGGGTGTTACAGTTGGTATCAGAGTGGTACCCCGACCTTAAGGCTTGTGAGCTAGCTCGGGGATAAGATATTGGGGTATTCGAAAAAGATAATTGAGAGCTAGATTAAGTAGAATTCGCGGACGAATTCTTTTTAAGGAGGGAAGAATGTGACATCCCGAAATTAAGCACGATGTTTTGAGACGGGTCGAGAAAAATACAAAGAAATAAAGGAAATATATATGAGACAGAATTAGTTAGTAGTAGAATGTGGGCCACATTATTTTTGTAGTAACTTCTTTTGGATGACATCAAGTTAAATCGGGTACTAGCCACTAGAAGGTGTTGTAGATACCCCGGGAAACCACAACTTGGCTAGAGCGGTGAATTATCCTAGGATGTCTATTTGTGTTTTAATTGTTTAGAGTCGCCACCTATGTTTTTAAAGGAACATAAAAAAAACCTAAAGAAATAGCCTATTTTATGTTACGAAACCAAAGATTCGGGAGAGAAGGGTTCGGGGGTTAGGTGACGGAGTGGGAAGTACTTAAACACCCACTCCGCCCCGCTTACGCGGGTCTTGCTACTATTGGTGTTCTAATGCTAAATGTCCTTCAATTTATTAATATAAAAGTGCTAATAATTACAATGAAAAGAAAGGGGAAATTGCAAAGGGAAATAAAAGAGAATTGTTTATTATATTAATGCTAAAGATTACATGTAGCAATTACATTAATATGAAATGAGAAATTTAAAGTAGAGTTAGAATGTAAGGAGATAACCTTAACTAACTTTAATGTAATAAAGTGATTAGTTGGTCATGTCCCATTTGATGGGGATTACATACATTAAAAAGACATAAATAAAATAAGAGAATAAAACTTGTACCTTAAAAGGAGAACTTCAAACTTTCACTTGAGAAGAGTTTTGGTAGAGTTTTGTTGCTAGAAATCTTGTAGGAAGAATTCTTTGGAGAATTGTGTATAGTGTAAGTGTAGAAAAAGTTCTTGGGTCCTTTTCTAAGGTAAAAAGAGAGGGTTTTTATAGGTAGAAAAGAGAGGAAAATGTGGTCTTTCAAGCAATAAGAAAATAAAGAGAAATAAAATAATAAAGAGAAAATCAAATAATAAATAAAAGAAATATTTTATTTTGATGAAAATGCTAGAAGTGTGGGATTGGGAGTTAATGAATAAAGGGGGGATGAATGTGGATGTAAAAAGGAGGTCTTTTGTGATCAAGAAGAGATCTTGCAAGTAAGAAAAGGGAGGGGAAAATGGTGCAATCCGTTACCACCATAATGGGAAGCGCGCGAGTCCGGCTTTAGGGGCGAGACGCGCGCGCAGCCCGCTGACAGTGTCGGAGGCGCCCGCGGCAGAAAAGGACAAAATGACAGAATGACCCTAAAAGTTAACTCTGTTATGCAGTTTAGTCCAAAACTAACGGAATCAGTTAGGAACTTAACCGAAGTAACAGAAATTAAAAAAACAAGTTAAATAAAAATACTATGTATGCAATCAGGACATGAGGGGTCCAAGGCGGGGTGTCTACAGGTGTTAGCATAGTATTCTTGGTTGATGACTCATCAGATTAGTCAAACACTATTTATGCATAACCATTTCATCTATCAGTTTATGAGCCGAGAGAGAGAAAGGGGAATATATTTCTTGGTTCGACTTATGATCTTGGAGATTATTCAGTGTTCCGTTTTAGCAATTTTGGGTAAGGGAGACTACGCAGTATTGATTCCGTGTTATTTCTTTTTATACCCGTTTTATCGTAGTACTCCATTTTATTGATACGTAGTTCATTTGTTCGGTCTCATTTGATTATTGCTTTGGAATTAAACTTGCTCGGTTAATGTTATGAATATTTGAAAAGCATGATTTATGTGTTATTTGTTCCCAAATATGGATTTGTTATATGGAACAGTTGCGGTGTAGCTAATTATGTGATAGTCGCAGTGGACTCGGTTATTGTCTTTGTGTTGGGTCCGGCTCCATGAGGGCGGCCAACAATTCGGTTAATATTGCTATCCCACTGGGCCTGATCATAATTAGTGCATCGGACTGTGAGATATGATCGATTGATGTTCGGTTTATGAAATTAGAGTCTTTTTGGAATGTCCGTATTTATAATTTCATGGACAGTGTTATTTAGTGTTTGTGTTCCATTGTCTTCTGTGATATTTTGTATCCCATTTCTTACTGAGCCCCCCCAGCTCACCCCCCTCCAGTTTGAATTTTGCAGTTTGGTCGTTGATCAGGTTTGAGACGGCAAGAATCGGGGTGGAGCAGTTTATAGAGCATTTGAGAATTATTAGTAATGGGGCTTTGTATAGTATTTTAGAGCTGTAAATTGTACTATTTTGACATTTATAGAAATAGAAATTTTTCGGGGTGTTACAGTTGGTATCAGAGCGGTACCCCGACCTTAAGGCTTGTGAGCTAGCTCGGAGATAAGATCTTGGGGTATTCGAATAAGATAATTGAGAGCTAGATTAAGTAGAATTCGCGGACGAAATCTTTTTAAGGAGGGAAGATTTTGACATCCCGAAATTAAGCACGATGATTTGAGACGGGTCGAGAAAAAAAAATACAAAGAAAGACGGAATTAGTTAGTAGTGGAATGTGGGCCACATTATTTTGGTAGTAACTTCTTGGATGACATCAAGTTAAATTGGGTACTAGCCACTAGAAGGTGTTAGCATAGTATACTTGGTTGATGACTCATCAGATTAGTCAAACACTATTTATGCATGACCATTTCATCTATCAGTTTATGAGCCGAGAGAGAGAAAGGGGAATATATTTCTTGGTTCGACTTATGATCTTGGAGATTATTCAGTGTTCCGTTTTAGCAATTTTGGGTAAGGGAGACTACGCAGTATTGATTCCGTGTCATTTTTTTTATACCCTTTTTATCGTAGTACTCCATTTTATTGATACGTAGTTTATTTGTTCGGTCCCATTTGATTATTGCTTTGGAATTAAACTTGCTCGGTTAATGTTATGATTATTTGAAAAGCATGATTTATGTGTTATTTGTTCCCAAATATGGATTTGTTATATGGAACAGTTGCGGTGTAGCTAATTATCTGATAGTCGCAGTGGACTCGGTTATTGTCTTTGTGTTGGGTCCGGCTCCATGAGGGCGGCCAACAATTCGGTTAATATTGTTATCCCACTGGGCCTGATCATAATTAGTGCATCGGACTGTGAGATATGATCGATTGATGTTCGGTTTATGAAATCAGAGTCTTTTTGGAATATCCATATTTATAATTTCATGGACAATGTTATTTGGTGTTTGTGTTCCATTGGCTTCTGTGATATTGTGTATCCCTTTTCTTACTTAGCCCCCCAGCTCACCCCCATCTAGTTTGACTTTTGCAATTTGGTCGTTGATCAGGTTTGAGACGGCAAGAATCGGGGTTGAGCAGTTTATAGAGCATTTGAGAATTATTAGAAATGAGGCTTTGTATAGTATTTTAGAGATGTAAATTGTACTATTTTGACATTTATAGAAATAGAAAATTTTCGGGGTGTTACAGTTGGTATCAGAGCGGTACCCCGACCATAAGGCTTGTGAGCTAGCTCGGGGATAAGATCTTGGGGTATTCGAATAAGATAATTGAGAGCTAGATTAAGTAGAATTCGCGGACGAAATCTTTTTAAGGAGGAAAGATTGTGACATCCCGAAATTATGCACGATGTTTTGAGACGGGTCGAGAAAAAAAATTACAAAGAAATAAAGGAAATATGAGACGAAATTAGTTAGTAGTTGTAGACACCCCGCCTCGGACCTCTCACCCCGATTTCATACATAGTATTTTTATTTAACTTATTTTTGTTAATTTCTGCTACTTCGGTTAAGTTCCTAACTGATTCCGTTAGTTTTGGACTAAACTGCATAACAGAATTAACTTTAGAGTCATTTCTGTCATTCTGTCTTTTCCACCCGCGGGCGCTTCCGACACTGTTTGTGGGCTGCGCGCGCGTCTCGCCCCTAAAGCGGGACTCGCGCGCCTCCCATTATGGTAGTAACGGATTGCACCTTATTTCCCTCCCTTTTCTTATTTACAACATCTCTTCTTGATCACAAAAGAGTCTCTTTTTACCTCCACATTCATCCCCCCTAGTTTTATAACCTCCAATCCCATTATTCTAGCCATTTCTTAAAAACAAAATATTTCTTTTTATTATTATTTGATTTTCTTTTATTTATTTCATTTATTATTTTATTTATCTTATTTCTATTGGTCAATTCCATCTCACATGGATTGACCATTTTCCCTCCAACATTTCCCTCTCCTTTCTACCTATAAAAACCCCCTTCTTCTACCTTGGAAGGGGACTCTCTTTTTGGACCTCAACTTTGATTCACAAACTACACTATACACAAATTCTCCCAACAAGAGTTCTTAACAACAAGACTTTACACAAATTGTTCTACAACAATTTCCCTACAACAACACCATTTTCAAGTCCAAGTTTGAAGTCCTCTTTCTTAAGGTACTTTATTCTTCTTCTCTCATTTTACATGTCTTAGTAATGTATGCAATCCCCATCAATTGGGACATGACCAAATGACCACTTTACTACATTAAAGTTGGTTAAAGTTATCTCCCTACATTTTAATCTCTACTTTAATTTATCATTCTTTTCTTAATATAATCGTTATAATAGTTTGACATTTAATCTTTACCATTAAATAAATAAAACAATTCTCTTTTATTTTCCTTTGTAAATTTCCCCTTTCTTTCCATTGTAATTGTTAGCAAGTTTTACATTAATAATTGAAGGACTTTTCTTTTTAGTATTAGAACACCAAAAGTAGCAAGACCCGCGTAAGCGGGGCGGAGTGGGTATTTAAGTACTTCCCACTCCGTCACCTAACCCCCGAACCCCTCATCTCAAGAATCTTTGGTTTCGTAATCAATAAAAAAATCTATTTTCTTAGGTTTTCTCGCGTTCCTCTAAAACGTGGGTGGCGACTCTTAAAATCAATTAGACATCCTAGGTAAGTCACGCGCTCTAGCCAAGCCGTGGTTCCCCGGGGTATCTACAGTGGCGACTCCGCTGGGGATATAGAGGGTTAAACTTGCATTTTCTGCTTTTGGTGTTCTAATTTTTGTTTTCTGGGCATTCTGGTAAAAAGGGTGGGAAGCGCGCGCTTCTGGCCTTCTTGGCCTAAAGCGCGCGCGTCCGACCCCTTCTACCAGAATCGCCCGTCTCTCATTTTGTTCTTCGAATTTCATGTTTCCGTGCTAACAGTTTCTACAGGGGAAAGTTGTTGGGTTTCGATCAAACATGCGCAGCGGAGCGGAAATTAGCATTTAAAATTTTGAAACCCAAAGCCCATAGATCCGTTCATATGATTAAACCAAATACGACATGAGAATAAAGGAATAAACTAACACTTGATGGCTATCAAATTCTCTTGGTCTTTGGTGGAGGTTTGAAGACTTGATCACAATCACAAAGCTTGAACACGAACTTTGAAGATGATGATTTTCACCCTCTAGCGGTATCCACACTTCGAACGAATATCAAAGGAGCTTCTTTGATCTTGGTTGCTAGACCAAATTGTGAATCACGTTTTCACAATCAAAAGAACTATATGGAATTTATTTTGTGTATTATTTTGTTCCTCAATCAAGAATGTCTTGGAACAAAATAAACCCTCTCTCAAACTCTTTGAGACTTACAAAATCATTCGCATTGAGTGCTGGCCGAATTTGGTCTTTTATACACAAGTATGACCTATTCCAAATAGGAAACTTGTGTTAAAATCTGTCCAAAATTCGTTTCCTAATCAAATTAGGAATCTGCCACCCGACAGTACTGTGCGGCCGCCCAAAAGCCTTTGTGCGGTCGCACAACTATCTGAAGCAAAACTGGTACAAAACTGAGATAAGTGTGCGGCCGCCCAGTCCATACTGTGCGGTCGCCCACTTCTCAGAAAGTCCAGAATTTCCAAAATTCCAATGTAGTCCTTTTAAAGATTCGTTCTATTGTGTGTGACCCTCTAGGATTATACTAAGTTGGCAATGGGTTCAAACATGAAACCATAAGATATGATTAGGTTCTAGCAAACCGTCATACCTACCCAAATAGTATAACTAGATACAAGTTCGCATTCCTCTTAGAATATGTCATAATCCCTTTGTCCACGATGTCATTGAACACAAGTCATGGTCAAATGGTCAACTTGTTTTGTTCAATACTTTCTCGATTCCGAATATGTTGATAATCCAAATGACATTGATCCAATCAATTCATTTGAGTCCGGCCGAACATTTCATCAACATCATTCCTACGAGAGGCCCAAGCTTGACATCTCTCCGAGGAGGGACAAATCCATTTAGCTTATTATTCTTCCCTACGTGAATCCGATTATGCCAATCATACCCTTTATAACTACTCTGTTAAAAGTAGCGTTTGAATATGTCAAACATAATGTTCATCAAGTGGAAGACTATAATAACTTCATGTCTAAGGATTCAAATGACATAACTAATATGAGATATATGTATGACATAGACCATGACATAAATCTCATAAAGCGGGTCATGTCCAGTACCTTGTTCCAAACAAGTACCCATAAATCTAACATGATCATCCCATGATCATTTAGCCTTTATACTAGTGCTTAACAAGTACTAGGGACGGAGATTATTATAAGTAAACATGAACAACAATAATAATCAAAACATCTCTTTATTGATATGAAATAAATGATAACAATTACAACGTTTATTAAACGTGCCTAGGGCACCACTACTAAAAATCTCCCACTTGCCCTAGGCCCAATCTCCCATGTATCTAATACCCATGGACCTAACATGACCATCATGTTTAGCTTGTGGAAGTCCCTTTGTTAGCGGGTCCGCAACATTGTCATCAGTAGGTACTCTGCATATATTTACGTCTCCCCTATCAACGATCTCTCGAATGATATGAAAACGCCTAAGTATGTGTTTGGATTTTTGATGTGCTCTTGGTTCCTTTGCTTGAGCAATAGCACCATTATTATCACAATAAAGGTCTATTGGATTAGCAATACTAGGAACCACTTCAAGTTCAGTTATGAACTTCTTAATCCAAACAGCTTCCTTTGCAGCATCCGATGCAGCAATATACTCAGCTTCTGTTGTAGAATCAGCGGTTGTACTTTGCTTGGAACTCTTCCAGCTTACAGCTCCACCATTTAACATAAACACAAAACCCGATTGCGATCGGCTATCATCTTTGTCGGTTTGGAAGCTTGCATCCGTGTAACCATTTACAACGAGATCATCTTCCATTCCTCCATAGACCAAAAACGAGTCTTTAGTCCTTCTCAAGTACTTAAGAATCGCTTTTATGGCTATCCAGTGATTTTCGCCAGGGTCGGATTGGTATCTACTTGTCATGCTCAAAGCATAAGATACATCCGGCCTAGTACAAATCATGGCATACATGATGGACCCAATTGCCGAAGCATATGGAACATCGTTCATTTTCTCACGCTCATCTTTTGTCTTAGGACATTGAGTCTTGCTTAGAGAAACTCCATGTAACACGGGCAAGGTCCCTCTTTTGGAATTTTCCATACGGAATCTTCTAATGACCTTGTCAATGTATGTACTTTGGCTTAAACCAAGTAGCCTCCTTGATCTATCTCTATAGATCTTAATGCCAAGAATATATGCGGCTTCACCCATATCTTTCATTGCGAAGCACTTTCCTAACCAAGTCTTCACAGACTGAAGTGTAGGAATGTCGTTTCCAATGAGCAATATGTCATCCACGTATAAAACAAGGAAAAGCACTATGCTCCCACTAATCTTCTTGTATACACAAGGCTCATCTTCGTTCTTGATGAAACCAAACTCTTTGACCGATTCATCAAAACGGAGATTCCAACTCCTAGAAGCTTGCTTCAATCCATAGATGGATCTCTGCAATTTGCATACCTTAGAATTTTGTTCAAAACCTTCTGGTTGTGTCATATACACATCCTCTTGTAGTTTTCCATTCAGGAAAGCGGTTTTGACGTCCATCTGCCATATTTCATAGTCATGATATGCGGCAATGGCAAGCAAAATTCTTATAGACTTGATCATTGCTACGGGTGAAAAGGTCTCATCATAGTCAATACCATGACCTTGCCTATAACCCTTCGCTACAAGCCTAGCTTTGTAAGTATGCACCTTCCCATCCATGTCAGTCTTCTTCTTGAAGACCCATTTGCATCCTATGGTTTTTACACCTTCGGGCGCATCAATCAAATTCCAAACTTGATTGTCTTGCATGGATTGCAATTCGGATTCCATGGCTCCAAGCCACTTGTCCGAATCAGGAGAAGACATTGCCTCTTGGTAGGTTGACGGTTCATCATTCTCAATGATTTCCACGTCATTACTATCCGTTACGAGAAATCCATATCTCTCGGGCTCGGATCGTAACCTACTAGATCTGCGAGTTGCTTGTGTATTTTGAACAGGTTCCACAACTCCTTGTGGTTCTTGTTCTTGTTCCACTATTGGTTCAATGTTATTTTCTGGGTCTCGAATTTCTTCAAGATTTATTTTACTCCCACTGATTTCTTTGGAGAGAAACTCTTTCTCTAGAAAGACATCAGTTCGGGCAACAAACACTTTGTTGTCCTCTCGGTTGTAAAAGTAATATCCTTTAGTTTCCTTAGGATATCCCACGAAAATACATTTATCAGATTTGTGTGCTAGTTTGTCAGAGATAAGTCTCTTGACATAAACTTCGCAACCCCAAATCCTCATGAAAGATAAACTAGGTTTCTTTCCACTCCACATCTCATATGGAGTCTTTGGAACCGATTTAGTTGGAACTTGATTTAGTGTGAAAGCAGAGGTTTCTAGGGCGTAACCCCAAAAGGATATTGGAAGATCAACTTGACTCATCATTGATCGAACCATGTCTAACAAAGTCCGATTTCTCCTCTCAGACACACCATTCCATTGTGGTGTTCCGGGTGGAGTCAATTGTGAAACTATTCCACAATTCTTTAGATGATCGTCAAATTCTTGACTTAAGTATTCACCACCTCGATCTGATCGAAGTGCCTTTATACTTTTGCCAAGTTGTTTTTCTACTTCATTTTGAAATATTCTAAATATCTCAAATGCTTCACTTTTATGTTTCATTAGGTAAACATACCCAAATCTACTATAATCATCAGTGAAGGTTATGAAGTATTGAAATCCTCCCCTAGCATTGCTACTTAATGGTCCGCATACATCAGAATGTATCAACCCCAATAAGTCGCTTGCCCTTTCACCCAACTTGGTAAAAGGTGTCTTAGTCATTTTTCCAAGAAGACACGACTCACAAGTGTCATATGACTCTAAGTCACATGAACCCAAAAGTCCGTCCCCATGGAGTTTTGAGATACGCTTCTCATTAATATGACCAAGACGGCAATGCCACAAATAAGTATGATTTATATCATTAGGTTTAGATTTCTTATTTACATGATAGACATTATTTTCATTCTTGACATCCAAGATATAAAGGCCATTAAATGAATTAGCAATACCATAAAGCACATCATTTAAATAAATAGAAAATTTCTTATTCTCAATAAGAAACTTAAAACCTTCATTATCCAAACAAGAAATTGAAATAATATTTCTGCTTAAATCCGGAACATAATAACAATTGTTCAAAACAAGAATTAATCCGGAAGGTAAAGTGACTTCATAAGTCCCTACGACTAATGCAGCAACTCTTGCTCCATTCCCCACGCGTAGATCTACTTCACCTTCTTTAAGCAGTCTCCTATTCTTTAGTCCCTGCACATTTAGACAAATGTGAGAACCACATCCGGTATCCAATACCCAAGAATCAGTGGTAGAAAGGAGAATATCTATCATATAGATACCTGAAGTCGACGCAGCCTTGCTGCTCTTCTTCTTCTTTTGCTCTTCCAAGAAAGCCTTGCAATTACGTTTCCAATGACCAATTTCTTGACAATGGAAACAAATTGCATCCTTTTGTGTATCGGGTTTTGCCTCAGAAGCCTTGGCAACCTTTGCCTTGCTTATCTTGGGTTTGACAACTTTTGCCTTACCCTTGCCTTTGGCACCAGGCTTCTTCCCATCACGAACCAAGAGCACGGGAGAACCTTTCTCCACAATTTTCATCTCTGCAGTTTTGAGCATCCCATGCAACTCAGAGAGATTCTTATCCATTCCATGCATGTTATAATTCATCACAAACTGATTATAACTTTTAGGCAATGAATTAAGAATGAGATCCGTGGCTAGCTCCAATGGGATTGGATAGACAAGTTTCTCAAGGTGCTCTACATAACCTTTCATTTTAAGAAAGTGAGGACTCACTTGTTGCCCTTCATTCATTTTACTAGTAGTGAATGCAACAATGGTCTTGTACCTCTCTTGCCTAGCTTGCTCTTGAAACATGGTTCTCAACTCCACGCCTATCTCATAGGCTTCCAAATGTTCCAAACTTTGTTGGAGTTTTGAACACATAGCAGCAAGCATGAGACAACTTACATCTCTGGAATCATTACGATGTTTCTTGTAATTGTCTCTTTCTACCCTAGGGGCAGTAGGCGGTGGTTCAGCGGGGAGAGGCCCATCGAGAATGTACAACTTATCTTCTTGCCTAAGAACGATTCTTATGCTACGGATCCAATCCATAAAGTTGTTACCATTCTCTTCGAGCTTATCCTTCTCAAGGATCGATCGCAACGACATTGATTGAGTGTTATTAGTCATTATCTACAAATATGCAAAAAATTTCCAAAATTTAATAAGTACCGGTTTTCATTAAAGAGATAAATAATGTATTTTTCAAACAAAATACTCCCACTAAATTATATAACCTTCATATACATCCAATGTATAATATAATTCAAATGGGTTAAGATCCAACTTTAATTTAATTTCAAGTCCGCTAAGGCGGATTACACAAAATCAAATTAATTAGGTAGACAACTCTTGTCAATCATATCTCATATGACTCTTAGTTCCTTTTATGAGATTCTTTAAGAAATCCAATTTCAAAAAGCATGTTAAACCTCATCTTTGCCTAGGCTCAAAACTGTTTTGACGCCCAATTAAGTCTAACCATTTTAAACGCATAGTTAATGTGTCCCGCTAGGGCGTGCCCACACTATCTATCTTGCTCATACATAAACAAATTTAATGCACCTCGCTAGGGCGAATCTACATTAAAATCACTCATGTACTAACAAGTGTTTTAATCATGGCATGGCAATAAAAGACTTAAAACTTTCTTTGAAGGTTCATCACATATAGCATATGACACATTTATGAGCACATAATATAAACATGTTACACATCAAGTTTAGCCATTAAATTAATCTTCATTAATTTAAGCATGATATTTATGTGTCATTGGTTTCTCTATGATTATGAGGATGAGACTATTTCAACTTCGGTTATTATCTCCAAATCAAGACAACAAGACGTGCGGTCGAACTAAGCCATAAGGCAACCACAATCCCGCACTAATTCAAGAAACCAAGAAAGTAGTCCATGTGGCCGAAACTAAGCAATAGATGGTCTCGATGAACGTAGGCCAATTGCATTCACAATTCCACATGGATCTCCAATCATCGAATCAAGAACTTTGTTTCTCAATTTTAGCAATTATGAACTCTTCATAATTCTAACTTCGTTTTATCTTTGAAACTTTGATTGCGATCAAGTTTGGGAAACACAATCTCGATGAACGCAGATTAGCCATCCAAACCTTGAACCAATCTTAGAATCACAAGACTAAAACAAATAGGAAAATCAAACCCCAAGATCCACACACAAACCAACTACCCAAAACCCATTCCAGATCAGCAGGTCTGGATTGGTTCTGTTACTGGTTTTGTTGAACCTCTCGAAAATTCCAAATTCTGATTTTTTGAGCAAAATCAGACATTCTGATCTTGGCGTGTGGCCGCCCAAAAAGACCTGTGCGGTCGCCTAAAAAACCGTGCGGCCGCCCAGTATCTTTCGTGCGGTCGCCCGGTTCAATCAGAATGTGCAGAATTTTAAGTTCGAAAATTTTGTCTCAAAATTGTTTTTCCATGATTATTAAAACTTTGATCCAATCAAAAATTAATAACCAACAATTCTGAATCCACCATAATTTATTTATTGCGATTGAATCGTGCGATTAAAGTTGCAAAACAATAAACCACATAAAATCACATAACACATAAACATCACATATTCCAATATTCATATCATGCAAGGCATATAAACAATTTATATACACATAACATGATCTAGGTATTGAAATAATCAACATGAACGGGGCTCTGATACCACTGTTGGGTTTCGATCAAACATGCGCAGCGGAAATTAGCATTTAAAATTTTGAAACCCAAAGCCCATAGATCCGTTCATATGATTAAACCAAATACGACATGAGAATAAAGGAATAAACTAACCCTTGATGGCTATCAAATTCTCTTGGTCTTTGGTGGAGGTTTGAAGACTTGATCACAATCACAAAGCTTGAACACGAACTTTGAAGATGATGATTTTCACCCTCTAGCGGTATCCACACTTCGAACGAATATCAAATGAGCTTCTTTGATCTTGGTTGCTAGACCAAATTGTGAAACACGTTTTCACAATCAAAAGAACTATATGGAATTTATTTTGTGTATTATTTTGTTCCTCAATCAAGAATGTCTTGGAACAAAATAAACCCTCTCTCAAACTCTTTGAGACTTACAAAATCATTCGCATTGAGTGCTGGCCGAATTTGGTCTTTTATACACAAGTATGACCTATTCCAAATAGGAAACTTGTGTTAAAATCTGTCCAAAATTCGTTTCCTAATCAAATTAGGAATCTGCCACCCGACAGTACTGTGCGGCCGCCCAAAATCCTTTGTGCGGTCGCACAACTATCTGAAGCAAAACTGGTACAAAACTGAGATAAGTGTGCGGCCGCCCAGTCCATACTGTGCGGTCGCCCACTTCTCAGAAAGTCCAGAATTTCCAAAATTCCAATGTAGTCCTTTTAAAGATTCGTTCTATTGTGTGTGACCCTCTAGGATTATACTAAGTTGGCAATGGGTTCAAACATGAAACCATAAGATATGATTAGGTTCTAGCAAACCGTCATACCTACCCAAATAGTATAACTAGATACAAGTTCGCATTCCTCTTAGAATATGTCATAATCCCTTTGTACACGATGTCATTGAACACAAGTCATGGTCAAATGGTCAAATGGTCAACTTGTTTTGTTCAATACTTTCTCGATTCCGAATATGTTGATAATCCAAATGACATTGATCCAATCAATTCATTTGAGTCCTGCCGAACATTTCATCAACATCATTCCTACGAGAGGCCCAAGCTTGACATCTCTCCGAGGAGGGACAAATCCATTTAGCTTATTATTCTTCCCTACGTGAATCCGATTATGCCAATCATACCCTTTATAACTACTCTGTTAAAAGTAGCGTTTGAATATGTCAAACATAATGTTCATCAAGTGGAAGACTATAATAACTTCATGTCTAAGGATTCAAATGACATAACTAATATGAGATATATGTATGACATAGACCATGACATAAATCTCATAAAGCGGGTCATGTCCAGTACCTTGTTCCAAACAAGTACCCATAAATCTAACATGATCATCCCATGATCATTTAGCCTTTATACTAGTGCTTAACAAGTACTAGGGACGGAGATTATTATAAGTAAACATGAACAACAATAATAATCAAAACATCTCTTTATTGATATGAAATAAATGATAACAATTACAACGTTTATTAAACGTGCCTAGGGCACCACTACTAACAAAAGTTACATGATTTGGGACCAGGGCAATCCCCTGAGTCCACAGTTTCTGATATTCTAACAGGTACCCCAGATGCGCGCGCCTCCAATCTTTATGGCGCACTGCGCGCGCTTCCTATATCAATGCTATGAGGCACGCTCTTCTGCGTAAATTCCCAGAACCTCATTCAGTTCCCAGAACAGAAGCAGTGCACAGAAACAAAACAGAATGACAGTGTGGGCACCGAGCCTGCACATGAACAATTTTACTTTCTATTTATTTTTATCGGTCACACGGGTGATTCGAGAGTTGTAATTATGTGCTTATTGCTTTTATTTTCTTTTGGAAAAAAAAAGATATTTTGTCACTTGTTAGACCTCACACTATGCGCACAATTCCTATCAACTGCTCACAATCGAGTCGCACAAGTCCAACCCCAAAACCGTCGAGGCCCGTCCTAGGAAGTTTCAAGCTCCACTCGACCTTGACTCTTCCGAAGCGGTAAACCTTAGCCCGTGGCGTAGTTCACGACTACATGCCGGGGGTGACCTTTAAGCCTCTCTTTAGCCGAGCACCAACCACACAACTCTAGTTAGGGTCTAACACTCCGTGACTCAAGTCGGTTTTCATGTACCGATATTTCCCTAAACTAATGTCATCAAATCATACATGCCGTTTCCAAAAGAAACAAATGGTTGTTATGGGACAAGATAAAACTCCATCCCCAAAGTGGTTATAATGGACGCTAATAAAAAATCCGTCCCCGCATGTATGCTTTACTACATTAATTTAGTTTAATCCCGACACATGTAGGATTCACAAGCATGGTGGAATCCGATGAGTATATGGGACCGCGAGAAGGTCTATATACTAGTGTGACGATTCCACTATTTTTCTAGAAACCCCCACGTCCTTCCGACTGTTGTAAAGGACCACGTCCTTCCGACTGTTGTAAATAAATAAAAAAAAAGAGTCTTTTCTTTATGTGGTTTGAGTCTTTACTTTTGTTTGTGGGTGCAATAATTTTATCCAAAAGGTGTTTGTGGGGCCATCCTAAGATCGATCGTGTTCTCTCCATAGGTCCAATGGCTTCAAACGGCAACGACAATGGCATTCCCGTGTCCAACGAAGGGTTATTCCGCATGGTGGAAGCATTGAAAGGGCAAGTTGATACACTAGCCGAGAATGTCCGCCGCAAGGATGATTTATGGCGAGCCCGTTACGAGCATGTGAAAACGGCCCACAAGAAAGAAGTTGCTCAACTCAAGAACAAATTGAAAGGTCTCATGAGTGAAAGAAAGGTCCAAAGCATTGATACAGATTTGGTCAACACTCTAATGTCCTACATTGACCAAAGGCTTAGTGGGCTAAATTTGCATAAGGGCCCAAGCACCGATCTTCATCAAGCTTCTCTCCTCATGAACACAATGGAGGCTCTTCCCGAAAAGTTCAAGATGCCCGATAGTGGCAAGTTCAACGGCAACTCTTGCCCCGACGCTCATGTTGACTCCTACATTTTGGCCATGCTACAAAAGAAAGTATCTCCTCAAATAATGGCACAATGCTTCCCGCTTACTCTCGAGGGGGTCGCAAAAGATTGGTATATGGGTCTTCCAGTTTCCACCCGCCTCAATTGGGATGTCGCTATGCTTGCCTTCAAGTCACAATATCAAGGCAACTCCATATTCCGCCCCACCAAGAAGGAATTGGAGAGCACCGTGCAAATGGGTGATGAATCATTTGGGGACTTCTATCGCCGTTGGAATGACAAGCTAGCCGAGATGGTTGATAGGCCTTCCAAGAAGGAACAAATGGACATCTTCTTGAAGTGTTTGAAAATGGACTACCGCACTCATCTTAGTGGGGCTTTTCACTCCGATTTTTCAAGCATGTATGATGCGGGGGTTAGAATTGACAATTTGCTCTGAGAAGTGGCCGAGTCCTCCTATGACACAAGCTTCGACGACAAAGGGTTCCCAAGTAATGACATGGAAGAATGTAGTGACATGGAAGACTACAACGACAATGAGGACTACAACGACATGGGGGATGACGACAACAATCTCCGTTTCTCTTTCTCTACCTAGAAATAGGATAAAAAAAAGAGAGTCAAAAGTCCTCTAATGTGTGAATTAATGTTTTCTCTCGTCCAATGTTAAATTTTGAGTCAATCATTAAATAAAAGTCGTTCTTGTCCTCATACACTCTTCCAAGTTGTTCAATCTAATTCTTGGGAAAATGATGAAAAGGTGTCTAAAAAAGTTTTGAAATGAAGGCCATCGCTTGAACGCCTAGGGGCTAAACATCGACGACGGCATCAACAACGAAGACATCAACAACGATGAAATCAAGACAAAGAAAGGTGGAGAAATGATCATGAAGCAAAGTTTTCAAAGGGGGATATAAAAAAAAAAAAAAAAAAAAGAGGCTCGCTAGGTTGAAATCCTCAAATCAACCTAGGCAAAAGTTAGAGCACAAAAAAAAAAAAAAAAAAACCCCCTCAATCAAAGAAATACAAGATCAACATCATTCCACCGATGAAGGACGAAGCAACAACCATCACTGCGAATGGAGCATCAACAAGAACTATGGTGACTTGAGCCTCTTCACTGAAGGAACGTAGGCAACCTTTGGGTCCGGTCTCATGCAAGAAATAAGATATGTTTAGCCCTAGCGCGTTATGGTGATCGGCCTTCATCTCGAACTTGTCAAGACATCTTTGTATGATTCATTTGCCAATGAATTAATCACCTCAAGATTGAACAACTTTCCTAGATTTGGAATCACTTTCCGTTCCTTATCGAGTCTAGGGCTTCTATTCTTTCTGCATACTCCCAATTTCTTGCAATCAAATTGGGGCTTTCCTTCTCTTCTTTCTTAATGACTTACTTGCCTTTGTGAGTCATTCAACAAATATATACATGAAGTCAATACTAGGGACACTTCCCTAGTCGAGTCAATGTCACTCATCTTTAGTGACAAGAGGTCTTCACCGCAAAATCACATGTCTTATCTCCTCAGCCAGAGTCAATGCACACTTCCTCATTAATCGAGTCAAAAAAAAAAAAAAAAGACGCAAAAGAGATGCCCGCTAGATTGAAAACCCAAAAGGGCGGTCTAGGCAAAAAACAGGGTGCGTCATAAAAAAAAATGAGAGAGTGAGGGAGAGAAGGGAAAGAGAAATGGAGATATCCGGTCTCTAAGGAAGACAACTGCACAAGATCTACATTAGATCTCCTCAACAAATCAATTCCCCACCGAGTCAACTTTGGGATTGCAAAAGGCTCGACAAGATATGGCACCATCAAAGGTTGTCTTGGGTTATTGGCATCATTCTCCAGAAGTGTGCATTTTTGGGTTCATGAAAAGAAGGCCCGTGGTAACCAAGACCCATCCGAGAACGAGCCCATCATAAAAGGGCACGAGGTTGCACAAATAATCCCTAGCTAGTCAATTGGCTTGGGCAACAAATAGCAACAACATGTGTCTCAGTAATTCAAGCCTCTACAAGCATGTGCATCTAAAGTATGCCGAAGGACTATCGAGAAATATGGTAGCTCTTGCCATGTCCTCTTATGTTTGTTCCCCCACACGAGGATGAAGTCACTCTTGCCTTGCTCAACAAATGATGACGCCCTAGGGGTTATGTGACTCAAGAATAAGGGCTTCTTTTGCTTCATTTGACAATCAATAAGCCCTAGGGGCTATGCTCGAGAAAGATGTGTGAGACTATCCTCAAAGTCTCTTAAAAGGGATGTCAAAAATCCCTCTTGTCATGTGTGCCCGTACTCGGATGGCACTCTAGGGCCTACGGTCAAGTCTTAAAGGCTCCCTCGGCAAGAAGCAATTCACTTCAATGTCCCCAGCAACATTTGAAGCTTTATACCGAAAGGTCTCAAGGGGCTTCGCAATCTACAATCTTTTGGGCTACGGCATTACAGTGATACAAGCAAAGGGAAATATTGGGGCTTCGCAATTAACAAGCTTTTGGGCAGTGGTACCCGAGCAATGCAATTTGGGAGTAGTCTTATGGCTCCATGAAAGGGATCAAGCTTCAATAGTCCCTCAACACTTCCGGTCAAAGGCCTCTTGGTTTTAAATGAAGGCTCCGATGATATGAATGAATTTGATGATTCTTGTTAGAACTCACAGCGAGATTCTGAAGGAAGTCTTAGAGAAAAGGAAAAAGATTCAATATGCTAGACTCACCCGGCTGAGTTATAGCGGGCAATGCCAATATGTTAACTCTACAAGCAGGGTTACGGCCAATCCTAATGTTTCTACAATACAGCACCCCCTTCTCCAAGATCAAAAGCACAGGCTGCATCCAAAGATCCGCCGTCGGTTCTCAAGCAAACATACCGTTCGAGGCTTTATCACACTAAGACCTTATCATCTGCAACAACATCACCATCTCCCACGAGACGTCTCCCGAAGACCGTACTACATTTTCACCATGGACCTTCCTCCATTTGGGTATCAACCACAAAAAGGGCCATCCATCTCTAAGCAAGAGAAAGAAGGAGATCTCCCTCAAGAGTTCTTCCCAATAGCGCCATCTGCTCCCAACATAATGCTAAGCCGATTCCAAGAAATTTTGAGGCTTCACACCGAAAGGTCTCCACATCCCGCCATCTACAAACTTGATAAGCCCATGACATTTGGGGCTTAGCAATCTCTCAAAGCTTGGTATCAATTATCTTCTCTTGGGGCCTGCCCATGTCGACAACAAAAGACTGTTTATTTGAATGGGCTAAGAGTTGATTCATCTTGGGGCTTCATAAGCCACTCAAAGCTCAGCATTCGAGGGGCTTTACAGTCAGCAACCCCTTGGCATCTCGGCCTCAATAGTCCTTTTGAAGCCCCATAAACGACAAATCTCTTGGGGCTAGACATCAATATTCATTGGACACCGCGGCGACAACATTCAAGCGAGGCAATCCGGACTTCGATCGAACATGACATGATCTTGGGTTGACTTTACAAACACACAATGGTTAAAATGGTTCACCCACGAACTAAAAAAAAAAAAAAAATCTTTTGTCACATGTGTGCATATTCTTTCCCTTCTAATCTAAATAAAATAAATAAAAAAAAATCTTTTTCTTTTTCTCCTTTTATGTGCAAAAGTATGTGCTTTACTTTGCTTTGCTCCTAGCTTCTTCCCCAGCGTTCTCCATCATCCTTAAACTACGCTGGTCTGATTCTCTTAAAGGGATACGTAGGCAGCCTTTTGGCACGACCAACCCATCATCCGGAATACTGTCCCACCGACACTCCATCAAAAACGAATTCATCATCAAAGGCAGTGACACTCTCCGCCAAAGTATCTACCACAACATCACGAATCCGTCCAACGGCAATGGTAAGTGAAGGTATGGACATCATTCATCTCTCTCAAGCTAATCTCTGCTTTCAAAAATCACTTCACACACAAAATCACTTTACTTCTCCCTCATGCAAAAGTGCTTCAAATCACATCACACCACAAGCACAATTTCTCTCTTCATTTCACACTTCATGCATCTTCTTGCACAAACACATATACCTGCCAAGCACACACATAACAGGTACCACCACGAAGTCAACAGCATCCGCTACTCAAGGCACTACATCCCCAGCAGAAAATGGTCCACAGTAACCCATGCCCGCATCCCCATGATAAAGTCAACAGCAACTGCAGCTCTAGACAGCAATTTGGTCCACGGTGATCCCGCATCAGCAAACGGATCCCGCATTCAGCAAACGGATCCCGCATTCAGCAAACGGATCCCGCATTCCGCAAACAGATCCCGCATCAGCAAACAGATCCCGCATCAGCAAACGGATCCCGCATCATCAAACGGATCCCGCATCATCAAACGGATCCCGCTTCAGCAAACGGATCCCGCATTCAGCAAACGGATCCCGCATCAGCAAACGGATCCCGCATTCAGCAAATGGATCCCGCCTTAGCAAACGGATCCCGCATTCAGCAAACGGATCCTGCCTCAGCAAACGGATCCCGCCTCAGCAAACGGATCCCGCATTCAGCAAACGGATCCCGCAATCAGCAAACGGATCCCGCTTCAGCAAAACGGATCCCGCCATATCCTTTCTATATCAATAAAGCCGCTCACACAGGGAACGCACCCCTATCCTTCACAAATTTCAAATTCATGTTTTATCGAGTCTTTGTTTTCTCTTGTCGATGTCCTCGGCGGTTGTCTTTCTTTCGTCGACGCATTTTTGCTTTGCAATCCACGTCGCCGAGGGGCTCTATAGACACCCCGCCTCGGACCTCTCACCCCGATTTCATACATAGTATTTTTATTTAACTTATTTTTGTTAATTTCTGCTACTTCGGTTAAGTTCCTAACAGATTCCGTTAGTTTTGGACTATACTGCATAACAGAATTAACTTTAGAGTCATTTCTGTCATTCTGTCTTTTCCACCCGCGGGCGCTTCCGACACTGTTTGTGAGCTGTGCGCACGTCTCGCCCCTAAAGCGGGACTCACGCGCCTCCCATTATGGCAGTAATGGATTGCACCTTATTTCCCTCCCTTTTCTTATTTACAACATCTCTTCTTGATCACAAAAGAGCCTCTTTTTACCTCCACATTCATCCCCCCTAGTTTTATAACCTCCAATCCCATTATTCTAGCCATTTCTTAATAACAAAATATTTCTTTTTATTATTATTTGATTTTCTTTTATTTATTTCATTTATTATTTTATTTATCTTATTTTCTATTGGTCAATTCCATCTCACATGGATTGACCATTTTCCCTCCAACCTTTCCCTCTCCTTTCTACCTATAAAAACCCCCTTCTTCTACCTTGGAAGGGGACTCTCTTTTTGGACCTCAACTTTGATTCACAAACTACACTATACACAAATTCTCCCAACAAGAGTTCTTAACAACAAGACTCTACACAAATTGTTCTACAACAATTTCCCTACAACAACACCATTTTCAAGTCCAAGTTTGAAGTCCTCTTTCTTAAGGTACTTTATTCTTCTTCTCTCATTTTACATGTCTTAGTAATGTATGCAATCCCCATCAATTGGGACATGACCAAATGACCACTTTACTACATTAAAGTTGGTTAAGGTTATCTCCCTACATTTTAATCTCTACTTTAATTTACCATTCTTTTCTTAATATAATCGTTAGAATAGTTTGACATGTAATCTTTACCATTAAATAAATAAAACAATTCTCTTTTATTTTCCTTTGTAAATTTCCCCTTTCTTTCCATTGTAATTGTTAGCACTTTTTACATTAATAATTGAAGGACTTTTCTTTTTAGTATTAGAACACCAAAAGTAGCAAGACCCGCGTAAGCGGGGCGGAGTGGGTGTTTAAGTACTTCCCACTCCGTCACCTAACCCCCGAACCCCTCATCTCAAGAATCTTTGGTTTCGTAATCAATAAAAAAAGCTATTTTCTTAGGTTTTCTCGCGTTCCTCTAAAACGTGGGTGGCGACTCTTAAAATCAATTAGACATCCTAGGTAATTCACGTGCTCTAGCCAAGCCGTGGTTCCCCGGGTATCTAAAGTAGTAGAATGTGGGCCATATTATTTTTGTAGTAACTTCTTGGATGACAGCAAGTTAAATTGGGTACTAGCCACTAGGAGGTGTTAGCATAGTATTCTTGATTGATGACTCATCAGATTAGTCAAACACTATTTATGCATGACCATTTCATCTATCATTTTATGAGCCGAGAGAGAGAAAGGGGAATATATTTCTTGGTTCGACTTATGATCTTGGAGATTATTCAGTGTTCCGTTTTAGCAATTTTGGGTAAGGGAGACTACGCAGTATTGATTCCGTGTTATTTCTTTTTATACCCGTTTTATCGTAGTACTCCATTTTATTGATACATAGTTCATTTGTTCGGTCCCATTTGATTATTGCTTTAGAATTAAACTTGCTCGGTTAATGTTATGATTATTTGAAAAGCATGATTTATGTGTTATTTGTTCCCAAATATGGATTTGTTATATGGAACAGTTGCGGTGTAGCTAATTATGTGATAGTCGCAGTGGACTCGGTTATTGTCTTTGTGTTGGGTCCGGCTCCATGAGGGTGGCCAACAATTCTGTTAATATTGTTATCCCACTGGGCCTGATCATAATTAGTGCATCGGACTGTGAGATATGATCGATTGATGTTCGGTTTATGAAATCAGAGTCTTTTTGGAATGTCCATATTTATAATTTCATGGACAGTGTTATTTGGTGTTTGTGTTCCATTGGCTTCTGTGATATTGTGTATCCCCTTTCTTACTGAGCCCCCTAGCTCACCCCCCTCCAGTTTGACTTTTGCAGTTTGGTCGTTGATCAGGTTTGAGACGGACATAATCGGGGTGGAGCAGTTTATAGAGCATTTGAGAATTATTAGTAATGAGGCTTTGTATAGTATTTTAGAGCTGTAAATTATACTATTTTGACATTTGTAGAAATAGAAATCTTTCGGGGTGTTACAGTTGGTATTAGAGCGGTACCCCGACCTTAAGGCTTGTGAGCTAGCTCGGGGATAAGATCTTGGGGTATTCGAATAAGATAATTGAGAGCTAGATTAAGTAGAATTCGTGGACGAAATCTTTTTAAGGAGGGAAGATTTTGACATCCCGAAATTAAGCACGATGTTTTGAGACGGGTCGAGAAAAAAAATACAAAGAAATAAAGGAAGTATGAGACGGAATTAGTTAGTAGTATTATGTGGGCCACATTATATTTGTAGTAACTTCTTGGATGACAGCCAAGTTAAATTGGGTACTAGCCACTAGGAGGTGTTAGCATAGTATTCTTGGTTGATGACTCATCAGATTAGTCAAACACTATTTATGCATGACCATTTCATCTATCAGTTTATGAGCCGAGAGAGAGAAAGGGGAATATATTTCTTGGTTCAACTTATGATCTTGGAGATTATTCACTGTTCCGTTTTAGCAAGTTTGGGCAAGGGAGACTACGCAGTATTGATTCCGTGTCATTTCTTTTTATACCCGTTTTATCGTAGTACTCCATTTTAATTATACGTAGTTCATTTGTTCGGTCCCATTTGATTATTGCTTTAGAATTAAACTTGCTCGGTTAATGTTATGATTATTTGAAAAGCATGATTTATGTGTTATTTGTTCCCAAATATGGATTTGTTATATGGAACAATTGCGGTGTAGCTAATTATGTGATAGTCGCAGTGGACTCGGTTATTGTCTTTGTGTTGGGTCCGGCTCCATGAGGGCGGCCAACAATTCGGTTAATATTGTTATCCCACTGGGCCTGATCATAATTAGTGCATCGGACCGTGAGATATGATCGATTGATGTTCGGTTTATGAAATCAGAGTCTTTTTGGAATGTCCATATTTATAATTTCATGGACAATGTTATTTGGTGTTTGTGTTCCATTGGCTTCTGTGATATTGTGTATCCCCTTTCTTACTAAGCCCCCTAGCTCACCCCCCTCCAGTTTGACTTTTGCAGTTTGGTCGTTGATCAGGTTTGAGACGGCAAGAATTGGGGTGGAGCAGTTTATAGAGCATTTGAGAATTATTAGTAATGAGGCTTTGTATAGTATTTTAGAGCTGTAAATTGTACTATTTTGACGTTTATAGAAATAGAAATTTTTCGGGGTGTTACAGACTCGGAAAATGAAAATGAACAAAGACGCTATAGGCTATCTACAAGATAATATTTTCCCTGCTATGTTGCAGACGGCCACTTGGAAAAACTATCTTGGGGATGTAATGCCTATCACGATAGGAACATCAACGACTGCAATTCGTCGTGTTCATGGAACCCAAACTCTAGCCTAAAAATTAATTAGAACTCAGGAAGAAGAAAACAGAAAGATGGGAAGAATTTCGGAAGTAGAGAGAATTTAGAAAGTAGAGAGGAGAGTTCTTAATTCCGTGATCTTGCCCAAGATCCAACCCCTATTTATACTGATCGAAGGGGTGTAGGAGATCAACCGGAATGGAAGAAATTGATTCCTGAAGAGGCGTAAAACCCCTTCTGGAAACGACTCAAAGGACAGCGCCAAATTTAAACGACGGTTAGAACCCGTGTTTAAACTAGCCGTTAACTTCGTCAGTCTCCATTTAAATATTCAATTGTTTTAACTGTTAACCATCTTCTTGTTAACTCTTCTATTCTCTTCGTTCTTTATTTCTTTGTACATATATTATATATATATATATATATATATATATATATTATTTATATAATAAATATAAATAATAAAAGAAAGACTAAGCTCTGTAGACACCCCGCCTTGGACCGCTCACCCCGATTGCACATTTGATCTTGTGTTTCTCCCCATTTTAAGTGTTTCTCGTTAGTTTCTGTCACTTCCGTTAAGTTCCTGACTGACTTCGTTAAGTCCAGGGACTAAACTGAATAACAGGGCTGACTTTCTAGTCCATTCTGTCAAAATTGCCTTCTCTGAGTCGCGCGCCTCCGACAGGAGGAGCCAGGCGCGCGCGCCTCCCGCCCCCAAAGCAGGAAGCGCGCGCCTCTGGGCGTTAGTTACAGATTTCTGGCCAGGATTCTCTCCCTTGCTCAATTTACAGGATTTTGCCCGGGAAGGATTTCTTGGTGACTGAGTTTTGGCACCAAAAACATCCCTCTTTCACCTATAAAAACCTCCATTTACCTCCATTTTCAAGGACGGAAAACTTAAGACAAAACTTTGACCTTGGACCTTGGATCTTTTACTCAAAAATCTTACATTTTCAACAAAGAAGCCAAATTTCTTACCTTCAAGGCATTTCCAAAGGCATTCATCAAGAAGTGTTTGAAGTCTCTCGAAGACTAGGTAAAAACCATTTCCTTCCTCTTCTCGACTTCATCTCTTTTCTCTTTCTTTTTGTTTTATCAAAGTGCAATCACCCAAATCATTTTGGGACATGACTCTAATGATCACCTCATCTCATTGAGGTTGGTTAAGGAGTTATCTCCTACATTCCAAACTCTATTTTAAACCCCATTTTATAATTTAAAGAAGAAGAAGAAGAACATTGTCATTCATGTAGATTTTGATCAAGCAAGACCAACTTTAGTTGGGCAAGATGGGTGTTTCGATACTTCCCATCTCGTAATCTAACCCCCGAACCTCAAAACAAAGAATCTCTGTTTTCGTAATCAAACTTAGGCTATTATCAATAGGTTTTTCTTATGTTCCTCAAAACATAGGTGGTGACTCTAAACAATCTAAAACAAGTTAGACATCCTAGGATAATTCACCGCTCTAGCCAAGTTGTGGTTTCCCGGGGTATCTACAGTGGCGACTCCGCTGGGGATATGTTTTGAGGGTTAAACTTGCATTCTGATCGAAATCTACATCTTTTCTGGACATTCTGATTCCTGATGGGGGAGGCGCGCGCTTCTGGCCTCTTCAGCCTAAGGCGCGCGCATCCCGCATCAAGGACCAGAATCGCCCACTTCTTCATGTTCTTCATCTTCTTCTTCTGCTATTCTGCACTAATCATTTCTGCAGGGGTTACAATATGAACATAGGACCAGGGCAATCCCCTGAGTCCAAAATCTGACAATCTGACAGGTGTGACCAGAAGCGCGCGCCTCCTAATAGCATTTCGCCATGCGCGCACGTCTCACATCAGCACTCAGAGGCGCACGCTTCTGGGTTGGTTCCCAGAACAGAAATAGGCCTCAGAACAGAGCAGTGTGATGGGGGTGTGGGCATAGTTGCCTGCATCAGAACAGAATTGAACCCTCGGACTGTTTTAATTTTGTGTTTTATTTACCGGTCACACGGGTGATTCGGGAGTTGTAATTTATGTGCTTATGTGTTTTGTTTTTTGTTTTTCTTTCTTTTCAAAAAAAAAAAAAAATGATTTTTTTTGTCACTTGTTAGACCTCACACTACATGCACATATTCCTATGAACTGCTCACTATCGAGTCGCACAAGTCCAACCCCAACCCGTCGAGGCCCGTCCTAGAAAGTTTCAAGCTCCACTCGACCTTGGCTCTTTCGAAGCGGTAAACCTCAGCCCGTGGCGTAGTTCAAGACTACATGCCGGGGGTGACCTTTGAGCCTTATATTCAAGCCGAGCACAAACCACACAATTCTAGTTAGGGTCTAACACTCCGTGACTCAAGTCGGTTTCCATGTACCGAGATTTCCCTAAACTAATGTCTTCAAATCATACATGCCAACTTGTTGAAACGGACGTAATAAAAATCCGTCCCCAAAAGTGGTTATTTTTTGGACGAAAATAAAAATCCGTCCCGCATGTATGCTTTACTACATTAATTTAGTTTAATCCCGATACATGTAGGATTCACGAGCGCGATGGAATCTGATGAGTATATGGGACCGCGAGATGGTCTATATACTAGTGTGATGATTCCATTATTTCCTTAGAAACCCCAAAAGGGATCCATTCCCTCCGACTTATAAAAAAAAAAAAAAAAAAAAAAAAAAGAGTATTTTCTTATGTGGTTCGAGTCGTGTGCCCAACTGTGTGTTCTAAGCCTCTTCGTGGACCGCAAGTGTTACTCAAGACTGACAAGGGCATCTTCTGCAATATAGGTTCAATTGGTACTTACAGAGTCACCGCGATTCGGCAAATCGGTTAGTCCGTGAAGAGATCACTCCAACAGCTCCAACATCGACCATGACCGACAGCAGCAACACCATGTCTCTCGAACAACTCTCAACCATGGTCCAACTCCTTCAAGAGCAAGTCATCATCATCCTCAGACTCAGATGTCTCAATCACAACATCAGGACGGGTCCTCTTGGCAGCTCTCCCTGACGAACTAGCGCCACCCCGGCTCTGGCTACCCTCTCGGCTCAGACTCCTACTATGGCTACCTCCGTGGCTCAGACTCCTGCTCAGCGACTGCCTCGCCGAAGAGACAGCCTCATCAATGTCCAGTGCAGCATCCCTGCAGCCTCATCCCATGCCCCGAGCACCTCGGGCAGCTCCTCTCGCAGCACCAGAGACAGCACCAGCAGCATCCCTAGTCATGGCAGCAATATCCCGGCACAGCTCCAGCACCCTCTCCTCCAGCTGACGGAGCCTCCGCCTCATCCCTTTGTTCTGTCTGCCCAAATGCCTATAAGCAGCTACGGGCACCTGTTGCAACAAAGAACAGGAAAAGGAAGTTACATCAATACAAAGGACAGAAAAAACAAGACTGGAACTGAGAAATGCAAAGATGGTCAGAAAAACATACCACAGCAGCCTGTGCGGGAGGCTCTCTCTTCGGTGACATATCCTCGGGAAAAATCTCCCTCTGCTCCTCAAAGACCCCGAAGTTGGAATAAGTGTAATAGGGAGGAGGCAAAGGAGGATCAAAACAATACCCGGCACCGGTAGTATAAAACCGAGCGGAGGTCATAGGAGCAGCCTGTGATCTCCTCGGATCAGCAAACATGAAGCCTTGCATCAAGTTGTTCTCCCTGAAGAGGCCATAATCCTGATCCAAGTGAATATAAGGGACGGCATCAACCCCTACCACGTATGCCGCGCGATCAGCCTCTGAAAGTGACCTCCAATTGCGAGGGCAGAAAGGAGGAACGTCTGGAACTGCAGGACGAGGGGGGGGGTGTAAAAGTCTGTCACCTGGGTACCATGCTGCCAGAACACTATGTCCCCCAAATACAGAGCCATGCACTCACCCGAACTCATCAAGAGCCGAGAACGGGTAGGAATAAGAGTATGCTCAAACCAGTGCTGAACTGATCTCCACGGATACAAAGAGAAAGCAACAGACTCAGGCCTCAAGGTGTCTAAGTGCCGTCGGGCCGAAGTAAGACTAATAGGGTTCGTGCCAGTCTTCACATTCCTCTCCTTGTACGCCCACCGTGCGCAGTCCGGATACTGGGCTGGCCTTCCTTGGCAATCTTGAAATCCCTCAGATTCAAGATAACAAAAGCCCAAAGCTGTAGACAAGAGGCAGAAACAAAGTTAATGACAGTCAACGAAAAAAGGCAGTTATGACCAAGGTAAGGAGAATATAAAAGGGACAGTAAGTGGTATACCTCCCACAGCAAGCTGAAGCCCGTAACAGAGCTGGTGGTCGAGCGGCTGGTCAAATCCATGCCGTGGTAACAAGCAGCTAAGCCCGCTGCGCCCCAGTTATACTGGCCAATCTGGTCCAAGTCCACTAACAAGTCAAACAGAGCCAAAGAGGCCGAAGATCCCCCGTTGGCAAACAGAGTATGGGATAACAAGTACCAAATGAAGCAACGGGCCACGGCATCAACCCGATCAGCAGTAACACCTCGAGCCTCAGCCATCAAGATGCTGAAATAAGCCCGGATTCGCCCCCATATCACTCGAGAATTCTTAACCTCGAACCGGGAGTCAACCAAAGCCAGTAACTCGTCCGGAGTCCGAACAGCCCCTCTCAAACCAAAAGGGACAGGCATCCCCATGAACAGCAAGCCCGTCAAAGCTGTGAAATCGGTAGGCGTCATAGTCACCTCGCCCATGGGTAAATGGAAGGTATGGGTGTGTGTCCCACCATCTTTCCCTCAATGCCTGGACCACATCGGGGTCATTCTTCAAAGCTGGGAGGCTGGTGACAAAAAGACCAAAATGAGTCCCTGTAACTCAGGCCCGAACATTCTCAGGTAACCTCTTCCATATAGAGATGGTCCCATGAGCCCCACCACGAATCTCTGTCAGACGGGTCCACTCCTGAAAGGAAGAAGGAACAGCAAAAATTTCATCAGCATGACTGCTAGAAAACGGATGAACTCAACACAGAGATTTCAATAGCAGAACAATGTACAAGCAAGTGTGTGAACATGAAAATGGGCGCCCCAACATGTTTCTTACAACAAATCAGCAGCAACAAACAACATGCAAAGAATGATCAATAAATCTGCTGCAGCGATATTTCGGGTAAAGAAAACAGAACTTCATGAAATCCGAAATCGACAAGAAAGGTGAGGCATTCTTACCAAACCGAAGTCACGAAGTGAGAAATGTGGGTATGAGGCCGGAAAGTAAGCAAACTCGGGTCCATAGCTTCAACCCCAATTTCGGGCTCCTCGCCCTGTGGCATCTCGAACGGAGGTGATTGTTGACGATCCGACATCGTTTCTGTGACGGAATTTATCCTAGAGCAGCAAGAAAGTGTTTTGGGGAGATTTCTCTACGAAATTTGGGCTTGGAATTTGGAGGGTTCTTCAAAATTTTGAAAACCTGCCGAAAACAGTGAACCGCCTGTTTAAATATGCTGAACTTATGCGCCAGGCGCGTGCCCCCCGACATAATCATCCGAGGCGCACGCGTCCCATAACAAGGCCCGGACACGCGCTCTTCCCATCATCAGGCAGGTTCAGAAGCAGTCTCCCATGCAAGAAACCATGCACCGTATCAAGGTTTCCCCACGGATTCCAAACTCCCTAAGTTCTGTCACGGGTGACATACCCCCTCAAGGGTCAATCTCAACATTTCATCCCCAGCAGGAACATTTTTCTGGTCACGGTCAACTGTGCCCGCACCCCACAATTCAAAAAAAGTCAAGGGTGACTCCAGGTGGCACGAGACTCCGAAGGTTCACTAACGGCCTCATCAACGGATTTCACTAACAGATTCGTCTCCAAAGGTTCACTAACGCCTCACCAACGGATTTCACTAACGGATTCGTCTCCAAAGGTTCACTAACGGCCTCCTCAAAGGTTCACTAACGGCCTCTCCAAAGGTTCACCAACGGCCTCATCAACGGATTTCACTAACGGATTCATCTCCAAAGGTTCACTAACGGCCTCATCAACGAATTTCACTAACGGATTCGTCCCCAAAGTTTCACTAACGGCCTCCTCAAAGGTTCACCAACGGCCTCTCCAAAGGTTCACTAACGACCTCATCAACGAATTTCACTAACGGATTCGTCCTCAAAGGTTCACTAACGGCCTCATCAACAAATTTCACTAACGGATTCGTCCTCAAAGGTTCACTAACGGCCTCCTCAAAGGTTCACTAACGGCCTCTTCAAAGGTTCACCAACGGCCTCATCAACGAATTTCACTAACGGATTCGTCCTCAAAGGTTCACTAACGGCCTGCTCAAAGGTTCACCAATGGCCTCTCCAAAGGTTCACTAATGACCTCATCAACGAATTTCACTAACGGATTCGTCTTCAAAGGTCACCAACGGCCATCAACGAATTTCACTAACGGATTCGTCCTCAAAGGTTCACCAACGGCCTCCTCAAAGGTTCACTAACGGCCTCTTCAAAAGTTCACTAACGGCCTCTCCAAAGGTTCACTAACGGCCTCCTCAAAGGTTCACTAACGGCCTCTCCAAAGGTTCACTAACGGCCTCGTTCAAAAGGTTCACTAACGGCCTCATTCAAAACATTCAGCCGGCAGGTTCACCTAACGGATCATGCCACCCCCTCTATCAACAAAAGCCGCTCACAAAGGGAGCGCACCACTATCTCTCGCAATTTCAATTCCTGCTTTCATCGAGTCTTTGCTTTTTTTTTTTTTCTTGGTGATGTCCTCGGCGGGTGTTTTTAACTTTCGTCGACGCGTTTTGCTTTGCAATCCACGTCACCGAGGGGCTCTGTAGACACCCCGGCTTGGACCGCTCACCCCGATTTCACATTTGATCTGTGTTTCTCCCCATTTTAAGTGTTTCTCGTTAGTTTTTGTCACTTCCGTTAAGTTCCTGACTGACTTCGTTAAGTCCAGGGACTAAACTGAATAACAGGGCTGACTTTCTAGTCCATTCTGTCAAAATTGCCTTCTCTGAGTCGCGCGCCTCCGACAGGAGGAGCCAGGCGCGCGCGCCTCTGGGCGTCAGTTACAGATTTCTGGCCAGGATTCTCTCCCTTGCTCAATTTACAGGATTTTGCCCGGGAAGGATTTCTTGGTGACTGAGTTTTGGCACAAAAACGTCCCTCTTTCACCTATAAAAACTCCCTTTACCTCCATTTTCAAGGACGGAAAACTTATGACAAAACTTTGACCTTGGATCTTTTACTCAAAAATCTTACATTTTCAACAAAGAAGCCAAATTTCTTACCTTCAAGGCATTTCCAAAGGCATTCATCAAGAAGTGTTTGAAGTCTCTCGAAGACTAGGTAAAAACCATTTCCTTCCTCTTCTCGACTTCATCTCTTTTATCTTTCTTTTTGTTTTATCAAAGTTCAATCACCCAAATCATTTTGGGACATGACTCTAATGATCACCTCATCTCATTGATGTTGGTTAAGGAGTTATCTCCTACATTCCAAACTCTATTTTAAACCCCATTTTATAATTTAAAGAAGAAGAAGAAGAACATTGTCATTCATGTAGATTTTGATCAAGCAAGACCAACTTTAGTTGGGCAAGATGGGTGTTTCGATACTTCCCATCTCGTAATCTAACCCCCGAACCTCAAAACAAAGAATATCTGTTTTCGTGATCAAACTTAGGCTATTATCAATTGGTTTTTCTTATGTTCCTCAAAACATAGGTGGCGACTCTAAACAATCTAAAACAAGTTAGACATCCTAGATAATTCACCGCTCTAGCCAAGTTGTGGTTTCCCGGGGTATCTACAAGCTCCCATAAGGGTCTTCTCACAAAGAGAAGTCCCAAGGAACTTGAAATCACAAATGAGGATGGTCATCTATTTATAGGAGTAGAAAGATTAGAAAAGGGTAAGATGAAAGGAATGTGGGAAACATTAAAATCATTTGAAAATGAGTTGGTGGGAAAAATGATATTTGCATTTCCCTCCAAAAATTCATAAAGGGCTTTCATCTAGATGGATCAAGTAAATAAGGCCCAAAGACATATACTTTTGAGAAAGTTAATTATGGCCCATATTTAGAAAATATTACAATAACATGAACTTCGTGATTAGATAGAAAAATGAACATCAAATTTGGGGCGGTGTATTCAGCTACACAGGTTCACCTACGACCCCTATTCAATATTTTCATAAATGGATGTTAATCACATGAATAATAGCATTCACGTTTAACTATCAGTCCAAGAATAACATGACTAAATGAAGGCACATGCACGTACTAATGGAATTTAATATAGGCAACGATCAGATTAACAGATTAACAAGGGGCAACCATGTAACAGATAATAAAACCATATTAAGCTAATAGCAGAAACGTACCCACAATAAAAGGATCCAAGAAAGACAGAAACAATTAGAGAGTTAGAAAGACTTATCTGTTTAGATCGAGTCACTTGAAACAGACATTCCTAAGAGAAACTACTGCCCCCTACTGGTGCGGCTGAGGGTTGCGACAAATTCCTCCGATGATGAAACGATCTCAAGAACGTACCATGAATTACTCGCACGAACAGGTACAGATCCACTTGCGACTGGTGTCCCACTTCGCTGGAATCACACTTCTCAGATCAACCACACACTACAAACTTTAGAAAGAACAATTTATAGCAAATTAATTGCGTGTGTATAAACTGGCACATGGATCGTTTATTTATTCTAGTATTAAGTTGGTTTAGGGTTTTGAGAAGGACTCTTAAACCTACCCGACTTCCAGTTACATATCCTTGAAAGAAAAGAAACTGCACAGTTAGAGTGTAGTTAGGAAACTGACGAACTTAACTGATTTCCGTTAGCAAAAAGGAAACATCAAATAAATTTTGACAAAAAAGATACGCCCTCGAACCGAATCATTCGCCCAAACTCCCTTAGCCCGAGCCCAGCTCAGCCCAACCGAGCGAGCGAGCGTGTGGGTGTAGACACCCCTGCCTTGGACCTCTCACCCCGATTGCATACATAGCATTTTTATTTAACTTATTTTTGTTAATTTCTGTTACTTCGGTTAAGTTTCTAACTGATTCCGTTAGTTTTGGACTAAACCGCATAACAGAGTTAACATTAGAGTCATTTCTGTTATTTTGTCCTTTTTAGTCTCGGGCGCCTCCGGCACTGTCAGTGGGCCGCGCACGCGTCCTGCTCCATAGGCGGGACCCACGCGCTTCCCATACTGGCTGTTACGGATTTGCACCAAGTTTCCCTCTATTTTCTAATTTAAAACTCATCTTTTAATGCAAAAACATCTTTCTGGATCACAAACATTTACTAGCTTTATTTTGTAACTCTCAATCCCCCCTCCCCATTCTAGCCCTTTCTCTAAAATAAAATAAAATATTTTATTATTATCTTATTTATCTTATTTTTGATTGGTCAATTCCATTTCACATGGATTGATCATCTTTTCCCTCCAACCTTTTACCTATAAAAAGGACCTCCTAGGTACATTTCAAAGGGACCACTTCTTACACATAAAAACTCTACAAAATTCTCTCTACACCAATTTCTCCACAAAGAAGGTTTCTCTCTACAAAAACTCTACACAAATTGTTCTATAACAATTTTTTTACAACAACACTATTTTCTTCATCAAGATTTCTTTCTTTTCCCAACAAGGTACAACTTCTCTTTATTTTATTTATGTGCTTTCTTTAGTGTATGCAATCCCTATCAAATGGGACATGACCAAATGATCACTTTATTATATTAAAGTTGATTAAAGGTTATCCCCCTACATTTCAAATACTACTTTAAATTCCCTACTTTTATTTTAATATAATTGTTAGAATAAGTTTGACATGCAATCTTTAGCATAAAAATCAATAAAACAAGTTACTTTTTATTTCTCTTTTGCAATTCCCCTTTTCCTTTCCATGTAACTGATAGCACAAATTAGTATAATTAAAAGAAAGACTTTTTTAGCATTAGAACACCTTTTGTAGCAAGACCCGCGTTAGCAGGGCGGAGTGGGTGTTTAAGTACTTCCCACTCCGTAACCTAACCCCCAAACCCTTCTCTCCTGAATCTTTGGTTTCGTAACATAAATTAGGTTATCTTTAGATTTTTCTTATGTTCCTTTAAAAACATAGGTGGCGACTCTACAAATTAAAACCAATTAGACATCCTAGGACCATCCACCGCTCTAGCCAAGTAGTGGGGCTTTCCCGGAGTATCTACAGTGGCAACTCCGCTTGGGATAACATAGAGGGTTAAACTTGCGTTCTTTATTTTTGGTGTTCTTACTGCTGTTTTCTGAGCATTCTGGTGGAAAAGGTAGGACGCGTGCACCTCTGATCTTAACCACCAGAATCGCCCGCCTCTCATCTCGTCCTTCAATTCCATGTTTATTTGCTAACAATGTCTGCAGGGGAAAAGTTCTATAATTTGGGGCTAGGGCAATCCCCTGAGTCCACTGTTTTGCAGGTACTGCCCAGAATCGGGCGCCTCCGCCTCTCTCTATCTGGGGAGGGCGCCTCTCATCCTTACAGCCCAAGGCGCGCGCTTTTGGGCATTTTTCAGACACAAAACAGTGCACAGAACAGAATGGTTTTTTTTTTTTTTTACAGTGTATGGGCACCGGGCCTGCACATGAATGATTTTACTTTCTGTTTATTTTATCAGTCACACGGGTGATTCGAAAGTTGTACATACGTGCTTATTTGTTTTTCTTTCTTTGAAATTTTTTTTTTTGTCACTTGGCTTGACCTCACACTACATGCACATATTCCTATGAATTTCTCACAATCGAGTCGCACAAAGTCCATAACCCCAAAACCCGTCGAGGCCCGTCCTAGAGAGTTCCAAGCTCTACCCGACCTTGACTCTCTCGAAGCGGTAAACCTCAGGTCGTAGTATAGTTCACGACTAGATGCCGGGGGTGACCTTAAGCCTCTCTTTAACCGAGCACAAGACAACACATTCTAGTTAGGGTCTAACACCCCGTGACCAAGACGGTTTTCATGTGTCGAGACTTCCCTAAGCTAATGTCATCAAAACATACGTGCCGTTTCCAAATGAAACACGTTGCTATGGGACAAAATAAAACCCCATCCCCGCATGTATGATTTGTGACATTAATTTAGTTTAATCGCGTCACATTTAGGTATCACAAACGTGGTGGAATCCGATGAGTATATGGGACCGCGAGAAGGTCTATATACTAGTGTGACGATTCCACTATTTTTTCTAAAAAACCCACAAAGGACTATGTCCTTCCAACTTTTGTAAATCTATACTTATAGTATATTAAAGTAAGCCAAACTCACCATGGGAATAACACCTCATCAAGAATTAGGCTTATCTTGCATCTAAGGCTTCCACGTTGGATTAGAGGCATTAATGACTAAACTTTTCGGCTGGTGCTAATTAGTCACATACTATAGGTTACATACTTAGATATGGGTATAGGTATCTTAAGAATATATAAAGTGTATAGTCATATGTACAAAGTATTTGGTCATATGTTCTTATTATAAACATAAAGATAATCTGTAAATGCATATGCACCAATTATAGTCAAAATATAATTTGAACATGCATTGTACTTATGCATGGTGTAAATACATTCCAACTATTATAATGATAATGATACATGTAATAAGAATTAGTATATGTCATTAAACCTTATTCATTAGGAATAGGAATAGATAAATTTCATTATAGATAATCAATTAATTTTAATATAGGACTATAGGACTTACTTATGATGTCTTACTATATATATAGTTCTATGATTATGTGAAGAGAAATCTCTCTCTCTCTCTCTCTATATATATATATATATATATATATATTAAAGTTGGTGAGGAGAGCTATGGTGTTTCCACATGGACAAGTCTTAGAGAAAAGTTTCATTTCGTGTTGCCACATCATTACCACTCTTATAAATAAAGACTTTTCAAATTCTTTTTCTTAGCTAATAGTATTAGCTAATAGTATTAGTTACTATTTAGGGTAACTATTATAGTTAACTACTATAGTAACTAATACTTATAATAGTAATAGTTACTATAATAGGTAACTATTATAGTTAACTACCATAGTAACTAATACGTATAATTGTAATAGTTACTATAATAGGTAACTATAATAGTTAACTATTATAGTTAACTATTACTCCTTACGTCTCAGAGTAAGAGTCCTACTTTCTATTTTTGTATGTCCCAGAGTAAGAGTCTCTTTCCTAAAATGATAAATAATATTTTCTATTAATCTCACTCATTTTCTCTCTTACTTTACTTTTATATTCACAAAACCAATCAACTTATTATTCCCTCACATTCATTCTCTCTCCTAATTTACTTTTACACTCAGAACACTTACTTTTACTTCCATCATTTCTTAATCTCCGTGCAAATGGGAGGTAGGACTCTTACTCTGGGACGGAGGGAGTAATATTTAACTATTATAACTAACAAATACTATTAATAGTATTAGTTAATTATAATAGTTAAATATAATTGTTAACTATAATAGTTACTATATAAGTTAATTATTATTATTAATAATATTAGTTAACCATAATTGTTACAATATATATATTAACTATTACTATTAATTTTATTATTTAATCATAATAGTAGTATATGTTAACTATTATTATTAATACCATTAAGTTTTTTGAAATATTCATACAACAAACTTAAATGTACTTCTAAATTAATTAAAAAATATATTTATTACAACTATGTACAACCAAAGCTATGAAAATGTTTTGATTAATTTAAAATATACATATATTTTCAAATAAAATTATTATGTTAATTTATCAATTAAAAACATCAATAAAGGAATATACAAAAACATTAACGGAATAGCTGTGCGGAGCACGGGTTACTTACTAGTATACCAAATGATATAAGAAGAATAACATACATTTGTAATATACTTGGTAACACCTTCTACTCATATTTCTGAGAACTGTTTTTAGAATTTTAACCAACTTAAACTTTTGACTTCCTTCTACATTCATACCTTTAATGTTATAGAAGAAAGCCTTCATTAATAGGATTTGAGAAGTGGAATCATTAGAGCCCAATAATTGAAAAATCATACAAGAAGACATATTAGTAAAATACTCATAATTGTCAAATTCCCACACAACCTCCTCCCTTTCCATCTCTGTATCCCACGCATCTCTCTTTTTTTCCCTGCATAATTGTTTGTTTCTCTCAAATAAGTTAGGAGACATGATCATTTTTGGCTTACATGCCATTGCCAATCAAGCCCCAATAAAGATTCAGTTCCAAGTAAGTTAACACTAATCATTCTTTTCATCTCTAATCTTTTGTTTTGAATTATTTTTCATTCTCTTTAAATTTGATTTTATAATTCTATTTCATTTACTTCTCTTTTGTTTCTCATTTCTTTTTGCCGATTTACACCTTGATACAAATTATAAATTTGTACTTAATTATTATTTTTAGTTTTGATTAAGATTTGATTTAAATAATATATATATATATATATATATATATATATACATATATATATATATATGTATATATACTTTTTGTTATCTATTTTTGCTTTGTTTATGTTTTTAGATTTGATATTGATTTTAGTTTTACTCTTTATTTGATTTTGCAAAAAAAAAAAAAAAAATTGGTTTGATTTTATTTATTAATTTTTTTTTAATTATTTTGATTACTTTTGTTAATGTTTTCCTTTTTTTATTTTTGTAATTAAATTTACATTTTCAGATTTCAATGTACAATTTTCTTTGATTATGTTTCTTGATATTACTTTTCTTGGTTAAAATTGTATTTTTGCACATTTTGTTTGTTATTTTTATCTATTTTGATTGCTTTTGTGAATGGCTTTTTTCATATTTTTTTTTCTTTATTTTGATTAGGATTTGATTTTTTATTTCTATTATTCTAACTTTGTATATGTATTTTTTAATATTGATTTTAGTTTGAGTTTTTGTTTTTCGATAGTAAATTTATAGTTATTTATTTATTTATTTATTTATTTATTTGAGCATTTTTTTTTCTATTTTTGAATACTTCTTTTCCATTGTTATTCCTTTGATTATGATATGATATTTCTTAATTTTTTATTTTGTTTTTATCAATAACTTTTAATTTGTTTAATCTATGAATGCATAGGTCTTCTTTCTCTTATCATTGTTATAATTTTTAAGAGTATGTAAATGACTATACATATACATATACTGTCTGGCCAAATCTGTGTCAGTTTTCCCACCACTGTTAGTGAGTCCTCATTTTTTTCCCAATAACTTTTAATTTGGTACTTGAATTGTTGTAGGAGAGGTTATCTCAGAACCATATGTGCTTGAGTATGGAACTGATTGTTTAGAGATGCATGTTGGAGCTGTTCAGCCAGGGGAAAGTGTTATAGTTGTTGATGATTAGTGGCTACTGGGGGATACTCTCCGCAGCGATAAGGCTTTTAGTTAAAGATCTAGAAATGCTTGCAAGATTCATCGTTCCATTTTATGGCATATAGCTAATTTAATATAGTATTCATTTACTAGAACGTGTTGGAGCCGAAGCCATTGAGTGTGCATGTGTGATTGGATTGCCAGAGGTCAACGTAATTTGTCTATCTAATATCTGTATATTCGCTCCGTTTTTTCTTTTTGTTACTCCGTCTATCAGAGAGATAGTCCACTTTGGATTTTTGACGGTCAACACATGTGAAATTTGACCAAAGATTATTATCAATCTAATCATCCCAATGAAATTTTAAAATTTGTCATTGATAAATCACTTGATGATTCATCAATAAAAAGTTTTAGAATTTCACAAGGATGGTTAGAGTGTAATGATTTAATTGGTGTTTTTAATTAGAGTGTGGCGGGTCCATTATCGATGCAACCAATAAAATATCGTCACCTCATGTTGTGAGCAAGATTTTGTGAGCTTATTTTGTGCCCCTAGCATTGCTCCTTCTAAAAATATCTTTGCAGTATTGAGTGTAAATACTAAACAAGAGAGTTCAATTCCACAAGTAAAGAAAGCCCAATATCATCAACCAAGTGTTGTTCGAGTACTACGAGCAAGGGGTTCCAGCCAACAAAGCTACATTTTCCTTGATTTCCACACACAATTTTCTGTTCTCTCGATTTGCAGGTATGTAGCTATTAAAAAGACTTCATTTCAAAGATATACTTCCCCCGTAGTCCCAAAATGATCTTCACATTTGACTATTTATACTTTTTAAGAACATGAACACTTGCTTCACTAGCCATGTTATGTTATGTACTTTTTAACGCTTGTAATAGTGTTTTTTAGGACGATTGATTTTGTTAATATGCTTTATTTTTTATTTTTGTAAGTTCATTAACTTCAATTTTTATATGTTTTCATGATGCAGATTAAGTTATAAAAATGTTGTCCATGAGCATCCACCACCAGCTACGAACCCTCCATAATGGTCAAAAAGGAAGATCAATTAACAATATAATTGACATGTTAGGGTGACCCGATAATTTTATTATGATATTTTTAAACAAAACTCCCATAAATTTGTTGTGTTTTATTTTATTTTTTCACATTCTCCATTGATTGAGAAAAAAAACCAAAGATCATACATAGTTAATGTAATATTAAACGTGACATAAATAATTCACCCTTTCATATGCTTATTTGAATGACTATAATATATCAATAAAGACGTGGAATGCAAGTGATTTACTGAATGTCAAGAGTCTCGAGATGTAGAAGCATGACAAGTCAAAAGAAGATAGTCAAAATATAATTAGAAAAAAGTGCAAAAACATTGCGGGAAATCAAACTTTTAATTCCAACAATCATAAGAACACATTTTTGACCTAGACTAAACAGATGAGGATGAAGATAGGGATGTATATTTCTTTTCGAAAGCTCAGTTTCATATGTACGCTTTCTAGAATCGGATAACATCATTTCCCTCAAGCCCTTACAATATATCATTAATACTTTAACAGTCCTCTGATATAATCTAAATTTACCTAACTCCCATTTAGCATCGTGAACCCGTGCGTAGCACGGGCTTCCTGCTAGTAAATAAAAAAAATCTTTTTCTTTATGTGGTTGAGTCTTTTTTCATGTTTGTGGGTTAAATTATTTTACTTAAAAGGTACTTGTGGGGCCAACCTAAGATCAACCGTGTTCTTTCAATAGGTCCAATGGCTTCGAACGGCAAAAACAACAATTGTGGAAATGTTTTCGTGTCCAACGAAGGGTTACTCAACATAATGAGAGCCATGGGGAAACAAATGGATAGACTTGCCGAGGATTTCCGCCGTAAAGACGATTTGTGGCAAGCCCGTTTTGATCTTGAGAGGAGGATTCACAAAGAAGAGGTTTCCGAACCTAAGGCCCGTTTGCAAGAGTTCACCAACAACAAGACAAAGCTCAACGGTAAAACAAGCTCAAGTGCCCCGCCCCCCCCCCCCCCCAAGAGACACAAAGGTGTCGCCGACAAGAGAATTTTTACTCCTCTCCTAGGAATAACCCAAACCGAAGTATTCAAAATTCTGATGACAAGTGGAAAGGTCAATCCTTTGGAAGGGTACAAGCCGAAGGTGATTGGAAAGAGCCATGCATATGGAGAATGGTGCAACTACCACATGTATAGTGGGCACACTACCGAGGAGTGACACGGTGTCAAGAACGTCATCCAAGATTTGATTGATAATGGTGAATTTACCGTGGGTGAAGAGCAACTCATCAAGGGAGAGGATATTGCGAAGCAAGGAACTACTTGGGTTTGAAATGGGGAGAACTACAACAGCAAAGATGACGAAAACAATCTCCGTTTCTCTTTCTCTACCTAGTTTAAAAAAAAAAGAGTCAAAAGTCCTCTTAAGTGTTCATCAAATTTTCTTTCGTCTTCTTTATGTAAAAAATTGAGTCTTCTCATAAAATAATAGTCGTTCTTGTCCCCATACACTATTCCAAGTTGTTCAATTTAATTCTTGGTAAAATGATGAAAAGATGTCTAAGCAAGTTTTGGAACGAAGGCTATCACTTGAACACCTAGGGGCTAAACATCGCATCGAAGGCAACAACATCAACGACAAAGCCAAGAAGCAAAACAAGGTGGAGCAACATCAAGCAAAGTTTTCAAGGGGGGAAAAAAAAACCGCTAGGTTGACTCTTCAAAACAACCTAGGAAAAAGTTAGAGCACACAAAAAAAAAAAAAATCCCCCTCAATCAAAGAAGTACAAGATCAACTTCATTCCACCAACAAAGGACAAAGCTACATCGGCAACCATCATGACGAAGCAACAATTCTCGCGATGAAAGGAGCATCCAGAAGAACTACGGTGACCTGAGCCTCTACACTGGAGGAACGTAGGCAACCTTCGGGTCCGGTCTCATGCAAGAAAGAAGATATGTTTAGCCCTAGTGCGTTATGGTGATTGGCCTTCCTCTCTAACTTATCAAGACATCTTTATACGATTTATTTTCCAATGAATTAATCGCCTCAAGATTGAATATCTTTCTTAGAATTGGAATCGCTTTGCGTTCCTTATCGAGTCTAGGGACTTCTTATGTTTCAGCGATACTCCCCAGTTTCTCGCAATCAAATTGGGGATTTCCTTCTCTTCTCTCTTAATGACTTACTTGCCTTCGTGAGTCATTCAAAAAATATATAAATACATGAAGTCAATAGTAGGGGCTACTTCCCTAGCCGAGTCAATGTCACTCATTATTAGTGATAAAAGGTCTCCACCACAAAATCACATGTCTCTCATCCTCAGCTAGAGTCAATCACACTTTCTCAATAATTGAGTAAAAAAAAAAAATGAAGACGCAAAAGAGATGCCCGCTAGATTGAAAACCCGAAAGGGCGGTCTAGGCAAAAAATAGGGTGCGTCGTAAAAAAATGAGAGAGTGAGGGAGAGAAGGGAAAGAGAAATGGAAATCACCATCCTCTAAAGAAGACAACAACACAAGTTCTACATTGAATCTCCCCACCAAGTCAATTCCCCACCGAGTCAACTTTGGAATTGCAAAAGGCTCGACAAGATATGGCACAATCAATGGTCATTTTGGGTTATTGGAATAAGAGAGATTGTTCTTGCAATGTGCATTTTTGGGCTCATGTGAAAGAAGGCCCGTCCGAAAATGACCTCATGATTGATATGGGGTGAGAGGTTGCACGAATGATCTTCAATGCACCAATTGGTTTGGATCACAAATGACAACAACGCGTGACTCAGTTTTCAAGCTTCTTCAAGAATGTGCCCCTAAAGTATGTCAAAAGGCTTCCAGAGAATAGAGTATCTCTTGCCATCTCCTCTTATGTTTGTTCCCTCGCACAAGGACGAGTCTCTTGCTTTTCTCTACAAATGATGATGCCCTAGGAGCTATGTGACTTAAGAACGAGGGCTTCTTTTGCTTCATTTGATAGTTAATGAGCCCTAGGGGCTACGCTCAAGAAAGATGTGTGAGACTATCCTCAAAGTCTCTCAAAAGGAATGTCAAAGAGCCTCCTTGTCATGTGTGCTCGTTCATGTTCCCCCAATCAAGGATAGGCCTTTCTTGCTCTATTTGCAATCGATGATGGCACTCTAGGGGCTAGACTTGAGTTTGAAAGGCTCCCTCAGCAAATATGCAATTCACCTCACCTCCCCCAACGATGGCCCTAGTAAAGTCATGTGCAACATTTGAAGCTTCCTCTATCAATTTGGCACCGAAAGTATTTTTAAGGGGCTTCGACAATCTTTTGGGCAATGATACTTGAGCAAGACAATATGGGGAGTGGTCCAAGCTTAAAGGGTCTTTTAGTACTTCACGTCAAAGGTATTTTGGTTTGAAAGGAGGGCTCCGATGTTATGAATGAATTTGATGATTCTTGTTATGTTGTGACTTACGACGAGATTATGAAGGAAGTTTTACAGAAAAGGAAAAAGATTCAATATGCTAAACTCACTTAAACGGGTTATACCGGGTACTATACCCAATGTTTCTGCAATTCAGCACCCCCTTCTCTAAGATCAAAAGCACAAGTTGCATCCGCACGAGTTGCATCCGAAGATCCGTTATTAAGTTCAACCAAAGAAGACTCAAGCAAACATACCCATTTGGGACCTTATCACGCCAAGACCTTATCATCCATAATCTCTCCCAAGACATTTTCCGAAGACCTTGCTACACTTTTCGACTTGGACTTTCCGCCATTTGGATACCGACCACAATAAGGCCATTCATCTCCAAGAAAGAGTAAGAAGGAGATCACTCTCAAGAGTTCTACCAAACGGTGCATCCGATCTCAATATAATGCCAAGCCGATTCCAAGACGTTTTTGGGGTATTGCATAAAAAAGTCTTCACATTCCACCATCTTGAAGCTCGCAAACAACAAGTACATGACATTTGGGGCTTAGCGATCTCTCGAAGCTTGGTATCAATAATCTTCTCTTGGGGCTTGCTCACGTCAACAACAAAAGGCGATTTATCTGAATGGGCCAAGAGCTGATTTATCTTGGGGCTATGCAAGTCACTCAAAGTTTGGCATCAAAGGCGTTCTAGGGGTTTTACGATCAACAACCCCTTGGCATCTCGGCATCGAAAGTCTTTTGAAGCCCCATCATTGGCAAATCTCTTGGGGCTAGACATCAATCTTCGTTGGGCACAACAGCAACAACAGAATTTAAGCGAGCCAATCCGGACATCGACCGAACATGGTTTGAACTTGGGTTGGCTTTACAAACACACAATGGTTAAAATGGTTCACCCACGAACTAAAAAAAAAAAAAAAAAAAATCTCTCACAAGTGTATATTCTTTTCCTTCTAAGCAAAAAAAAAAAAAAAAAAAAAAAAAAATCTTTTTCTTGTAAATAAATTTGTCTTCTTACTTGTATAAAAAGTATGTGCTTTATTTTGCTTTGCTCCTAGCTTCTTCCCCAGCGTTCTCCATTATCTTTGAACTACGCTGGTCTGATTCCTTTCAAGGGATACGTAGGCAGCCTTTTGGCACGACCAACCCATCATCAAGAGTGATCATGCCTCCATCAAAGCAAAAGCAACTCATCAACATCCAAAGCATGTACATTCTCCATCAAAGCCGCAACATCAGAAATCCATCAAGCGACCATGGTAAGTGAAGGTATGAACATTATTCACGCTTTCTTCAAATCACATCACACATAAAAGCAATTTCTCCATTCTTGAAAAATCTCTCTCTCAAGCAATCCCTGCTTTTCAAATCACAACGCACCACAAGCACAATTTCACACTTCACACACAAGCACGTATATCTGCAAAGCACACACATAACAGGTACCACAACAAGTGCAGCTTCAAAGAGCAGACACAAGCAAGTACGGCTTCAAACAGTAGACACAAGCAAGTACGGCTTCAAACAGCAGAAACAAGCAAGTGCGGCTTCAAACAGCAGACACAAGCAAGTGCGGCTTCATACAGCAGAAACAAGCAAGTACGGCTTCAAACAGCAGACACAAGCAAGTGCGGCTTTAAACAGCAGACACAAGCAAATGCAGCTTCAAACAACAACTTGGTCCATGGTGAACCACTAAAATCACCACCTCCTCATCAGCAAAGTTCGCTCAATGGACTCACATCCAGTTCCAGTCTGCTCAACGGACTTTAAACCGGCAAACGGATTCGCTAAAGGGATTCCACCTGTCCGCTCAACGGACTTTAAATCAGAAAACGGATTCACCAAACGGATTCATCCAGTCCTCTCAACGGACTATAAAACGGGCATAACGGTTACGACACACTGAACTCCGCCTAGGTCCGCTCACCGGACTCTAAAAAGAGCAAGTAACGGATTCGCCAAACGGATTCAGCTCAACTCAGTCTGCCAACTAGACTCTAAATCAGCAAACGGGATTCACTAAATGGATTTCAGCTTCAGTCCGCTCAACGGACTCTAAATGGGCATAACGGTTCCGCTAAACGGCTCCAGCCTCATTCTGCTAACCAGACTTTAAACCTTGGCCACGGTAGGCCATCTCATATCACCGTACCTCTTCCATCTGCAAAATCCGCTTATACAGGGAGCGCACTCCTATCCTTTGTACTTTTCAAATTCCTACTTTTTATCGAGTCTTTGCTTTCTTTTCTTTCTCTTTCTTTGTCGATGTCCTCGACGGTTGTTTTTCTTTCGTCCAAGCGTTTTGCTTTGCAATCCATGTTGCCGAGGGCTCTGTAAACACCCCACCTTGGACCTCTCACCCCGATTGCATACATAGTATTTTTATTTAACTTATTTTTGTTAATTTCTGTTACTTTGGTTAAGTTTTTAACTGATTCCGTTAGTTTTGGACTAAACCGCATAACAGAGTTAACTTTAGAGTCATTTCTGTCATTCTGTCCTTTTTAGTATCGGGCGCCTCCGGCACTTTTAGTGGGCCGTGCACGCGTCCTGCTCCATAGGCTTGACCCGCGCGCTTCCCATACTGGCTGTTACGGATTTGCACCAAGTTTCCCTCCATTTTCTGATTTAAAACTCATCTTTTAATACAAAAACATCTTTCTTGATCATAAACATTTACTAGCTTTATTTTGTAACTCCCAATCCCCCCATTCTAGCTCTTTCTCTAAAATAAAATAAAATATTTTATTATTATTATCTTATTTATCTTATTTTTGATTGGTCAATTCCATTTCACATGGATTGATCATCTTTTCCCTCCAACCTTTTACCTATAAAAAGGACCTCCTAGGTACATTTCAAAGGGACCACTTCTTACACATAAAAACTCTACAAAATTCTCTCTACACCAATTTCTCCACAAAGAAGGTTTCTCTCTACAAAAACTCTACACAAATTGTTCCATAACAATTTTTTTACAACAACACTATTTTCTTCAACAAGATTGGAGTCTTCTTTCTTTTCCCAATAAGGTACAACTTCTCTTTATTTTATTTATGTGCTTTCTTTAGTGTATGCAATTCTCATCAAATGGGACATGACCAAATGATCTCTTTATTATATTAAAGTTGGTTAAAGGTTATCTCCCTACATTTCAAATACTACTTTAAATTCCCCACTTTTATTTTAATATAATTGTTAGAATAAGTTTGACATGTAATCTTTAGCATAAAAATCAATAAAACAAGTTACTTTTTATTTCTCTTTTGCTATTCCCCTTTTCTTTTCCATGTAATTTGTTAGCACAAATTAGTATAATTAAAAGAAGGACTTTTTAGCATTAGAACACCTTTAGTAGCAAGACCCGCGTTAGCGGGGCAGAGTGGGTGTTTACGTACTTCCTGCTCTGTAACCTAACCCCCGAACCCTTATCTCCCGAATCTTTGATTTTGTAACATAAATTAGGCTATCTATTGGTTTTTTATGTTCCTTTAAAAACATAGGTGACGATTCTACAAATTAAAACCAATTAGATATCCTAGGACCATCCACCGCTCTAGCCAAGTAGTGAGGCTTTCCCGGGGTATCTACAGTGGGCAAGGGTTCAAAGCCCACCTCACATGTAACTTGAACATGAGACTATGAAAAACAAATTTGATTTTGTAACATAAATTAGGCTATCTATTTATTTTGAACCAATAAAACAGTAAGTGTAACTTGACGATTCTGCAAAAAACCTTTTGTATTCCCAAACAAAAGGGAGGTTTGCCCCCCTTCCCTATGTGGGATGGCAACCAACACATTTCATCATTGGAAATTAAAGGCACTTAAATGCTATCTTTAAAGTCTTAGAACTATCGATTTAATCCATCATTTTTCTTTCATCTAAATACCAATTTGTCTCATGGTATAACATACTATAATAAATATCTTTTTTTAATAAATGTCACACTTACTGTTTTATTGGTTCAAAATAAATATAGAATTTCTAAAAAAAATGGAAATAGTTTTAGTGCATAACTCCAATTGTATAAGCAATGCACAAAATGTTAAGAAATTGGGAGGGTGACACACCCATGTATCACATACTAGTTGTATTAACTACGGGCAAAATCCATCAAAACACATATAATATGAAACAAATAAGGCAAGAACTTGGTAACTGGGTTCGTTGATCAATACGTGACTACATTTAGGGGATTGTCAAGCAATGATATATACTATAATCAACATACATTGTGTTTACAACTTTTCACATGCGATCCCTGTAGACACCCCGCCTTGGACCGCGCACCCCGATTGCATACTTAGTATTTTGATTTATTTATTTCTATTGATTTCTATTACTTCCGTTAAGTTCCTGACTGACTTCATTAGTTCTGGGGGCTAAACTAAATAAATTATTATTTTCTTAAGGTCGTTTTATTTTTCTTAGGGACGCATCTGCCCTTCTTCCTCCAAGGCGTGCACTCCTACCCCTCCCCCCATACGGGATGTGCACACGTCCCACACGTCAGTTACACATTTCCCTCCAACTTTCCCTCCATATTTGATGTGTAACCTCCTCACCATTATTGCCAATATGAGGGAGATCAGTTCTTGGCCAAATTCACCCTTCTTTCACCTATAAAAAGACCCTTCTATAGCTCTTTAAAAAAGGTACAAAAATCTACCCTAAAAGATCATTCTCCAAGCACAAAAATTCTACCCTAAAAGGATTACAAATACTCCCCCTTAAATTTCCCATCTCTTTAATTTGAATTATTAGCATAAGAAGGACTTAATGGACTAGAACACACTTAATTAGAAAAACTGCACGCGATCTGTATGTTTTCTGCACGCGATCTGCATCTCGATCTACCATAAACAAAACCTATTCTTTCCATCGAACTTGTCGATCTTCTGATCCATCCCGGAATCAATCTCTTATACTGCATCAGAATGACCTGATCTTTTCACAACTAACCAGGCTCTGACGCCACTTTTTAGTAAATCAGACCCAAGATATGGCATAAAATAATGAAACCAAATCAACAAATAAGAACACGGATTTTATGTGGTTATCCAACAACCTATTGGATACGTCCATGGGAAAAGGGAGAACAAATATTATTAATATGGCTGGAGAAACAATCACAGATGATGATCACACTAATCTAAATAAATGATAATTATTTATTACTAATAAAATAGAGCCTAGATTTCGGGTCGTGACATTCACTCCCCCTTAAAGAAAATTCGACCCGAATTTTTAACGAGACTTACCCGAATGATCAAGTAGCCATTAATACGATAGTTCCGTCATTTCCCAAATTCCTCAATCATCATTCTAAACCACCACATAGTAACCCTAAATAATGTTCACAATACCACGACCTCTCGCACATAACTTCCTTCAATCATAACATTCACTACTAATTAGAATCTATAATCAAAATCCCAATTGCTCCCAAACATAACTCTCGAGATATCCCAAGCTCACCTTATTCATAACCTTAATTACACTGCAAAGGTGTTTCCTTTTGTAAATCGCATAGTTAGTAGTATTCCCCAGAAATTCAAAACATCACCATCCCGAGCCTAATTAGCTTTTAAAACATAAAAGGCTAAAAAAAATTCTATTTCCACAATATTCATCGAAATGGCTATATCGCTATGGATTACCATTATAGTGTCTTAACCTTGAGTTAACACCTTAAATTAATAGTACCATACAAACCCCAAAATTTCTCGTACAAAGTGTCCACTTAAATCTATGTTATACTCTCATCCCTTCATTAATCCGGTCTTGAAGCCTAAACAATTCAATATACTCAATAGTCCGCAAAACGATCCAAATTTCATCTTCAAAAGATTTTCTCTAACTCCCATTTAAGTTATAATCCGTGCTCATATACCCAAAGGAAATCAACGAACCCTAAATTCAATAGCTAACCCCAGTTAGTCTCTCACGCATACATTTATTAACTTAATGATACTTAAGCTCAATGGTACTACCAAAATCATAAACCAATTAGCTAGCCTCATTCCAATAGATCCATTACCAAATCACAATATTCTTTTAATTATGCCCAAATATTAATACTCAACTTTCTTCACATACCCTTGGTCCAAATCGCGAAACGCCACCAAGGAGAGATTTAGGACCATAGAACCACTATCTAACCAAAATTCAAAATGCCTTTAACATAGATCGAGAAATTGTTACTCTCCCAAATGTACTTATTAGTCCTTTCTAACTTAACACGCTTACCACCATTATCGATTATAACTTCCACCATACACTCATTACCCATAACAATTCACGCATCCCTCCATACTAATCAATCCCGATGTACTCACGGAGATGTACTAAAAGTGACCAAAATTTTCCTCAAGAGATTCTCATTGAATCCGCAACTCCTATAACCCAACCGATACAATATGGATATTGATCTAAATATTAGCATCACAACCCTGTACCACAACAACCCAATTTAACCCAAGCTCCTCCTCAAACACTAGGTACTATTCAGAAGAAAATGGAAACCTTACAAATGATAAATACACCCACAACTTGACCGAAACTAATTACTCGGATTTCAATTAAGAAAAGATAGGTATAACTCTACCCAAAGGAACGGTCTCGAACAGTTTTAAGAAATCAGGAATGGAGAATATAACAATCCCCCTACAATAATAGACTAAAGCAATAGTAACATCAAAATCTTGTAATAGCAACATGGCTAATTTAGCAGGTGAGACATAACCATTCTTAAGCACATCATAAGCACATAAGACTTCATCAGATACCCTAAACTCCTCCATAGGAGTAGACACCTACAACACATAAGTCAAAGACTCAGGAGAAATAAATGCAACTAAATGCACAGAAACACATAAATGCGATGATCCTAAAATGCACGCGCTCGCTCTCACGACGCAAAATAATACCTCCTGAAATTATCCGTTACCTGGTGAGTGCTGATTGATCGCAATTACTCTACCCTATACCTTAGGGTTCCCTGAAGCATCTCGCTTCTGACCCGGTGAAGTACTGGTTCCTGTTCCCGATGACTGAACTCTAAACCTCGGACAATCTTTAACGAAGTGTCCCAACTGACCACACTTCACACATTTTCCCTGCTTCTTCCAACACTTGTCTTCTGAGTGTCCTTTCCTCTGACAGTAGCTGCAGACTTTCCCATTTCGTGTCCCCTTATTAGAACCTTGATTTCCTACTGTTGGTTGCCCTTGAAGTTGCCTTCTGAATCGAGTTTGCACTCCAGAATTACCTCTGTTATCCGAATGTTGCTGTTGTGACTTACTCTGCCCTCCTTGCTTACCCGGGTTAACCATCTCAGTCTTCCTTTTGTGTTCCCCAATATCCTGCTCAATCAAGTAGGCTCGATCCACCGCATCCTGAAAAGGTTGAATTCTTTGGGCTAAAAGTTGAGTCCTAATAGCTGTCTTCAAACCCCTGATCAATCTCATCGCTTTCAGCTCCTCGGTCCGCACAAGGTAGTCACAACACCTGGCTAATTCTGTGAACTTAGCCGAGTACTGTGCTACTGACATCATGCCTTGGTCCAAGCTGAGGAACTCGATCTCCTTCCGGTTTTGATTCACTAGAGAGATAAAATGATCCTTGAATTTCCTCACGAACCACTCCCAAGGATATGGTATAAGAGTCGCATCCCAACTGGTCTTCAGTGCCTTCCACCAATGTTCCGCAGCCCCCACGAGCTTATAAGCTGCAAACAGAATCCTATCCTCATCAGTGCAACCAAAGACCTCGTAGATTTTCTCCATCGATTCTATCCATAGCTCGGCCTTTTTCACATCAGGCTCACCGTCGTACTCACTTGGTTTCAACTTCAAGAACTGCTCCAACCCATATCGCGGAGGTGCTACATGTTCCTCTCTCGGCCCTTGGTCATGAATTGCTTTCACGGCCGCTTCAAACCTGTCCTGAAACATTGCACGGTTTTCTTCCCGTAGACCATTCTGATTCTGAGCCCCACTAGAACTTTCACCCGTTCTTCTTCTAGCCATCACAAACAAATACCTGCATAAAATACTCGTCGTTACTCACTCCGAACACAACTACCCTCCTAGGTCATTCTAGTCTACCTATACTTATACTTAGAGCTAAACCATAGCTCTGATACCAACTGTCGCGACCCCGACCCCTCGGGCCGGGAACTCGCGAGCTGGACGTCGACTTAAAACCACAACTCTAAAATATAGAAGTTAAAAATTCCATTTTGAACCAAAAGATGATAACATAAGGTTTTACAAATACAAGTTTAAATCAACAAAGTACATCTAACATAAGCTCCACAGCTTATACCCAAAAGAATAAAATATACAATTCTTAATGACGACAATAATGGTAAAACTATCCCCAAAAGGTTATACATTTAAATAATGTAAACCGATCCATAACAACCTGCCCCAAAATCTCAATCATCTCGACGTCCTCTTCGATCCGCGAATCCTAATCCTTTTCCTCCTGGGGGGGGTTAAGGAAAAACAAAGATGGAAATAAACGGGATGAGATAAAATCTCAGTAAGTTACTAATGCAACTACATGACATGCTATAATGCAATAAGCAATAAACAATGATAAATATCACATAGCATGTAACAATTAACAGTCAACAGATAGCAGCGGAAAGTAAACACATAACAAAGGATATTAGCCAAGGTTTCCCAACTGATAGAACCAATTAAAGGATCGCTGCACAGCTTCAACAATCAACCAATCCATATCTTCACAGTAGCATAAAAGCCGGAGAGAAAACCCCGGTCAGAAGCGACCAATCAACCCATCAAGCAAAAAAATCATCTTCATAGTAGCATAAAAGCTGAAGAGAAACCCGGTACCGGAACCAATAACAAGGGGACAGTGACACACAGTCAAAGCCCGAAAACCAATAGCTATAATGCTCACAAAGGAGCTAGCTCATCTCACATCTAAGGCCAATCTGGAGGAGGGTAATAATGGGGCAAAACAATGGTCAACATCACAATGGACTTGGCTGTGCCATCATAATGTTTCGCATCGCCCAAACACACACAAAATACCAGCTGGGACTTTCAAGTAAGGGCTAAGTAATAAAATACTAGCTCAAATAAACAACTAAGGATTCCAAAGTAGGGAACCATACCAATTAATCACCATAAAAGATGCAAACGATTACTCAAGAAGAGTTCAACAACAATAAACACAAGGAGTTTCTCATAAAAGAGTCCAACAACATTGACCATTAAAACATAATGATTCCAAGATAAGGCACGTACCAAATACATCCTAAATATGATACCCACAAGTTAATCATAAAGAGCACAACCCAAATGGTCGCTCACCAATGGCACAATGACTATTACCAAAATGACCCTAAACATTTACTCATAAAGATATATTAGGACTATGAACTCAACCATCTCATCACACCTGGAATTCCAAAGTAGGAAATCAGAATATATACACCTAAAGGTTAATCAAACCGTAAGTACCCAATTGCCAATTCACGCTTTACCTCCGTCCATAACGAACCAATTCTAAACACCCCAAACGAATCCAAAAGGTTACCCTTATTAGAACATGATCACGACCGGACTAAACCCTACACTTTGGTGTTCAATAACAACCCTCTAGGTACTATAGGACATCGCCTAAAACCTAGACCAAGTCTTACTCGAAAATCAATTCGATTGGAACAATCACGAACACATCATAAGATGCCCAAACATTCCCAAACAATACTTGATAAAATTACATAACACCATTGTTCACAAAGGAACCAATTTTAATTACTAAAGTGTTCCACGGTGCCAAACTAAGTCAACTAGAATAGTACTACGGAACCTAGACCGAGACTACACCTTGATCTTAAACCTCAACAATGATACAACCATTATGATCTGAAACCATGCGTCCAATAGAACCATTGCGTAGTACTCGAAAATATCTTTCCAACGATAGTTTACACGTCTAAAACGGAGTCCGGACGAAGAAGTTATGGCCTCCGGAAGATTGAGCGAAAAACGGACAAAATGGAAAAAGTGGTGTGCGCGCGCCTCCCTAAAAAGGGGTGCGCGCGCCTCCCTTGATCAGAAGGCTGCGTTTTTGAAGCAGAAAAGGGTGCGCACGCCTCCCAAAACATGGTGCGCGCGCCTCCTTGCCCGGAGGGACGAAATCCGGCCAAAATTCTGGGTTTCTTCCAAAAATCAACCCAAACTAAAACCAAACCAAAATCTAACATCTCCAACAAGTATAACAAGGTACTAGAACAACTTATAAGTCTAAAATAGCCCATATAACATCTATTAGATAACCCGGCGACACTTCTAGAGGTGTGGGTTGGTTAGGGTTTTGATTTGGGTTCACCATTGTTGAATTTTAATGGAGGGATTTGGGAGAATTTTTGGAGAAGGGTTTTGAGGGTTTTGAGGTTGCTGAGGAAGTAAGAAGACGATGAGGAGAGGGATTATAAAAGGTGTGTGTGTGTGAGATAGAGAGAGTAAATAGGGATAGATAATTTAGGTAGTTATGGAATGTGAAAAGGATTATTAATTAATTTTAAACTTAACTCTTATCATTTAAAATAACTAAGATCCTATTTTTTTCTCACATTTAAAACTAACCTAATTAAACTCCCCCTATTTACAAGCACACAAAATACCAAACCCCCTACACATTCGGTTTTATAAAAAAACACGGTTTTTTTTTTAATTAAAACGAAAAGAAAAAAAAATAAGACGGTAAAATTAAGGATGTAACGATCTCTCAAAAATTTGAAGATAGATTCCTAAATTTTAGGGAAATTGTTACAACTATATTTTACCAAAAGTAAAAAATTTGTTTTAGACTTTTTCAAAATTGTAAACTCTTTTTCTTTAAATAAAAAGACTTTCAAACTTTGAAAATTTAAAAAACAAATCTGAAAATAAACTAGAATAAGAAAAAACTAATGTAGCACACACTAATGTGTTAATGGCAACGATGGTAACACTTAAGATAACATACATGATAAACATCCCTTGATAAATTTATATTAAGGGATTTAAGGCGAGATAGACCTCATTTTTGAACACATGAGGCGAAGATATGCTTCTATAATAAGCATTTGAGGTATAACAAGCTTGCCAAATTTGAACACTTTAAGCAAAGCAAATCTAATAATTTAGATATAAAAAGCTTGTTCTTCATCTTCAAACACTTTAATATAAACATATTTTACACTTCTTTATCTACAAGGGAGCATCGTAGTAGCGAGCTCCGTGCCCGGAGTCCTTATAAAGTGTAAACATGTTTTAGTGATTTGTACCGTTCAAGTAGGAAATACTGTAGTAGCGAACTCCATGTTCCTAATACTTAGTATAAAATCACTAGATAATATCCCCCTTTGGCAAGAGTGCATCGTCGCAGCGAACGCCGTGCCTCGAGCTACTATATTAAGGAAATACTATAAGTGTTTTTAGCCTTTTTGCCTTTGAAAAAGATTAGTGACTTTGTCACTTTTGAGATTATAGGGAATGTTATCAATAATGTTACTTTGCATGTTATCCTAACATAACAAAAAGGTCAGTATGTGCCACCGTCAATGGATAGAAAGGATTACCCACTGACAGATTAAAACCAAAAGAACAAATAATTTTTTTAAAAAAAACAAAACAAACAATAATATACAAGTGTTATCTCAGGTGCTGTAAACACTCGAGGTAACACCAGAAAGCAGGGATAATTTAGAGATTGCAAAGACCAAAAAAGTTCTTCAAAAACGAAAATCTCTCATGGTCTAAGGCCTTTGTAAAAGTGTCAGCCAATTGATACATGGTATCAATATGCTTTATAGTGATTAAGCCTTTTTCAACCATGTCTCTTAAAAAATGATGACGAATATCAATGTGTTTGGTGCGGGAGTGTTGGACAGGATTCTTGGAAATATTAATAGCACTCAAACTATCACAGTACATAGTCATAGTTTTACTCTCAAGCCCATAATCGTCTAGCATATGTTTTAGCCAAATCAGTTGAGTACAACAACTCCCTGCTGCCACATATTCAGATTCAGCAGTAGAGAGAGACACACAATTTTGTTTACGACTATACCATGATACTAAATTATTACCCAAGTAAAAACACCCCCCACTAGTACTTTTCGATCATCAATATCCCCTGCCCAATCCGAATCACTAAAGCCTACCAAATTAGTATTTGTATCTTTACTATACCAAATTCCTAATTCACTAGTCCCAGACACATATTTTATTATCTTTTTAACGGAATTAAGATGGGAGACTTTTGGGTTGGATTGGTATCGTGCACAGACACACACGCTGAACATTATATCGGGACGGCTAGAAGTGAGGTAAAGGAGGCTACCTATCATGGAACGGTAAAGGGTAGGATCAACTGCTTCTCCCCCTTGATCCTTGCCTAGTTTCAGTGTAGTACTCATAGGAATCGTGGAGCTTTTTGACCCCTCCAAACCGAACTTCTTTACCAAGTTTTTTGCGTACTTGCTTTGTGAAATGAAAATTCCATAAGGTAATTGTTTCACTTGTAAGCCAAGAAAGAAGTTTAGTTCACCCATCATGCTTATCTCAAATGTTGATGTCATAGCCTCTACAAAATCATTTAAACAAGTTTTTGAAGTAGAGCCATAGACTATGTCATCAACATAGATTTGAGCAACGACGAGTTCCTTTCCATGTTTTAAGATAAATAAGGTCCTATCTGCCTCGCCTCGAGTAAATCCATATTCAAGTAAGAAACTAGTTAAGCGACTGTACCATGCATGTGGAGCTTGTTTTAGGCCGTATAAGGCTTTATCAAGTCTATATACATGGTTTGGCTGAGATGGATCTTCAAAGCCTTTAGGTTGTTCAACAAAAACCTCTTCATCTAAGTATCCATTTAAAAATGCTACTTTGACATCCATTTGATACAAAGTGATTCTAAGATAACAAGCTATGGCTAAGAGAAGTCTTATTGACTCAATTCTAGCCACTGGTGCGAAGGTTTCGTCAAAGTCGATACCTTCCACTTGTGTATAGCCTTGAGCCACAAGACGTGCTTTGTTTCGAACAATATCACCCTCTTCATCAGTTTTATTTTTAAAAATCCATTTTGTCCCAATAACATTAGTATTAGTGGGACGGGGTACCAAAAAACCAAACATTATTTCGGGTAAATTGATCGAGTTCTTCTTGCATAGCTTGAATCCAAAAATTGTCTTTTAAAGCTTCAATCACATTTTTAGGTTCTATAGATGACACAAAACAAGAATGTTTTACCTTGGTGTATGTGGTTGACATGCACACATACCTTACCATTTCACGATAATTTACGGGTTCCTTGTTTCTCGTTCGGATTCCTTCATTCACTTCCCCAATTACCTGAGTTGTAGGATGATTCCTACGGATTTTGGATGGAGGGTCCCTTCTTGTGTCATCATGAACCTCTGCATCAACTTCGGATGACTCGCTGGACTCAGGTGTTGCCTGAGGTGCTGTCTCATTTATGATAACATTCTGCTCAGCATCTGTGTTACCATCTGTAATATCACTTTCAGTTTGTGTGACATCTTCTAACAACACAAGAGGAGACTCTTGAGCACCTTCACCTGAAATACTAGAGAGCTCATCAAAACAATGTTAACAGATTCTTGGATAGTTTTTAGTCTAAGATTGTAGACTCTATATGCACGACTATTCGTTGCATATCCAAGAAATATTGCCCTATCACTTTTAGAGTCAAACTTTGCTAAATAATCCCGGTCATTCAAAATGTAACATATGCACCCAAAGACATGAAAATAATGAACTGTCGGTTTCTTGCCATTCAAAATCTCATAAGGTGACATAGTAGTTTCGGGTCTTAGAAAAACTCTATTAATTGTGTGACAAGCTGTGTTAAGTGCCTCAGCCCAAAATCTTTTAGAAATCCTTTTTGAAAATAACATCATACGAGTCATTTCAAGTAAAGTACGATTTTTCCGTTCGGCCACCCCATTTTGTTGAGGTGTTTTAGGAGGCGAAAACTCGTGATGTATTCTTTTTCTTTCACAAAAAGTAGAGAATAAAATATTGTCAAATTCTCTTCCATGATCAGATTTGATTCTAAAAATAGAGGCACAAAACATGTTTTTGATTTTGGAGTGTAAAATTTTTAACTTTTCAAAAGTTTCTGATTTTTCTTTTAAAAATAAACCCAAGTAAATCTTGAAAAATCATCAACTATAACAAAAGAATATTTCTTTCCTCCAAGACTCTCTACCTCAACTGGACGCATTAAATCCATATGTAAAAGTTGAAAACAATGTGTTGTCCCAGAGTGTTGCTCGGAATGTTGGGCAACACTATGGGCAGCACGAGTTTGTTTACCCTTAAGACAAACTTCACATATGATAGAATTTTTAAGATCCAATTTAGGAATACCCTTAACAGCATCTAACTTTACAATCTTATCGATGTTCCTGAAATGAACATGTCCCAACTTTTGATGCCATAGGTTTGTGACATCAATCTTTGCGATGTTGCACACAATTTTATCTTCCACACGATAACAATTATCGCTTGATCTAGTTCCTGTCATAACACAATTGTTAGTACTATCAAAACTTTACAAGTGTCCTTGTTAAATTTTACCTCTAAATTGTCATCACAAAGTTGGCTAATACTAATTAAATTAGCTACTAGGCCATCTACATGCAAGACATTCTTTAAGGCAGGAAAACCAGTCACATTTAGTGTCCCTTTTCCTATTATATTAGTCTTGCTCCCACCACCATAAGTTACACTACCCCCTTGAATAGATTCATAGTCCTTTAAAAACATTTTTGTTCCCGTCATATGGCGTGAACACCCACTATCAAAAAACCATGATCCTTTGACATTTGTTATTAAGGCAGTATAGACAACATTACAACTCAGGTTAGCTTTAGGTTTCCATGACTTCTTTTTTGTGTTTTTGACTTTCTGACAACAAGTGTTATCTGGAGTGCTGGGTAACATTTCAGGTAACACAGAGGGACTGGACTCCTTTTTTGAATGCTTAGTACATTTGTTTTTAAAATGTCCAGTTGTGTGACAATATTGACACACTTTCCCTTTGTCAGAAGCATCACTTGAACAAGAATTTTGATCAAAATCATGACCTTTCATGAAACATATATTATGTTCATCACAAGACAAAGAAGAAGTGATACTCTCTAATGATTCTCGGAAACCAATACCTGCTTTGAGAGGCTTACCCAAGTTAAGGATCTCATCTAATTTGGATGATCCAGTGTTGAGTTTCTTCAAGGTGGTCTCGGCTAGAGTCAACTTGCCCTTGACTTTCTCTAGCTCGGCATCTCTCTTGGATACTTGAACTTCCAATCGAGTCAAGTAGGCTTTGAGTCCATTGTTCATCTTGGTTAAAGTTTTAACCACTTGGTTCTCTTTCTTCCATTCTTTGAGCAAATCATCACAAAGGTTTTTTAAACCATCAATGAGCTCATCTTTGCTCAGCTTATTCTCTTGCGAACTTCCTGCATCAAGGTTAGTGGAAACCATGAAAGAAACATCATTATGTGAACTGAAATTGTTATACCTGCCATGTGTTATCTCAGATGTTATCTCAGTGAACATAACATCTCTGGTAACATGTTCAGACTGCGAGTCACTGAGTGTGACAAACATGTTTGTTTGTTCTGGTTCTTCCTCCTGGACTGGTCCCTCATCTTTATTGTCACTCAGGGAAACCCATAGGTTCTTTCCCTTCTTCCGTAGTGTGTTGGCACACTCGTTTGTGTAATGGCCCCATCCCGAACAAGCATGACATTGAATTGAATCAATGTATTTGGGATCAGACCTTGATTGATCTGAGGATGCTCTACGCATAGGGGCTGACTTTGGAGTAGAAGGGAGTGTCCTCTTTGGCATCGAATCATACACCTTGGTTTGTTTATCCTTTGCTTTTACCTGCGCTTTTTCATTGTTAAACTTTTTAACCATTGCATTATATTTTCTAGCAAGTAAAGCAACACTGGCACTGTCATCCAATTCTTCAAAATTTTCATCTTCATCATCATTTGAAAAATCTGAGGATTGCACTTTTAAAGCAACATTTTTTTCCTTTAGAAGCCTCACTTTGTTCAAGGAGATTTGACTCAAAATTTTTCAAAATGCTCATTAAAGAATTGATGTTCATGGTAGAAAGATTGTGAGCTTCTTCAATAGATGAAACTTTCATATTGAATCTCTCGGGGAGAGTTCGAATAGCTTTTGAAACAAGTTGTTTGTTGGTAAAAGGTTCACCCAAAACTTGACACTCATTTGCAATATCAAACAGTTTTTCAAAATATGAAGAAATAGTTTCATTTTCACTCATCCTCAACCTTTCAAATTTGCCAGTGAGAGTTCTAAGCTTATTTTCACGCACACTAGTATCACCTTCACAAAACCTTTGTAAAGTGTCCCATGCCTCTTGAGCAGTGGAACTATTTTTAATAAGTTTGAAAATATGCATATCAACCCACTCAAAAATAGCATTAAGTGCTTTTTCATTGAAATTATCTAGAGTAATCTCTTCATTAGTCCACTCAGATTCAGGTTTGACTTGAAAGTCACCATCTTCATTTGGGGGTAACATATGAAGAGAGTAACCATTTGTTATAGATCGCCAAGACCGAAGATCAATTGATTTGATATGCGAGCGTAGGCGGATCTTCCAATAAGCATAATTCGAGCCATCTAAAACAGGAAGACGTTTCTGATTAGGATTAGCAGGATCGAAAGTGTCACGACCCGAAAACTAGGCTCTATTTTATTAGTAATAAATGATTATTATTTATTTATTTGCTTATTTATTTATTTAAATTATTATTTATTTAAAAATTTATGTGTGAATTTTATGTTTCATAATAATCATGCCTAGCATTTTATTTGTGTTAATTGGGTAGAAGGGTGATAGGGGTTTAATTGTGCTAGCTTAGTGAGGAGGGGGCCTAGGTGTAAGTTTTTCAAATTATTTTTAACTACTCCCTCCCTACTCCCCTCTCCTCCCTTACTTCTCCCTCACTCTTCCCCTTCTTCCTCATCATCTCCCAGCTCAATCTCTCTATCTACATTGGGTAAGTTTTCTCTTCTTCTTCCTTCTCTCTTCATTTTCTCCATCTTCCTCTTGTTATTTCTCATTTCTTAAAACATGAATCTTGTTTAGATCGTCGATAGGATCGTAGGAGGCCACAGATATTTGAAATCCATCAACTTTGAGAAAATTCGGGTAAGTTACTTTTCCCCCCATTGATGCTAAAAATGTTCATCCTATGCTTAGATGATACTATGATTGTCATTTATTGCTTCTTTGGTTGATTTTGAGATGATTTACATTTTTATTCATTTTTTTGAAATTTGGTATTTGAATCTTGTGTTGGGTTTCTAGATGTTGTTATTTAGCCCCTTTGCAACTCTATAAGTTGTTTTGGTTCATAGTTGTGTATATTGTAAGTCTTGGTTCCAAGTATTTGTGAAATGGTGAAAGATTTGGGTTTGGTTTGATTTTTGGTTTGAAAATGGTAGAAACCCAGAATTTTGGCCGGAATTTGCCTTTCCAGGCAAGGAGGCGCGCGCACCCTCCCATAGGAGGCGCGCGCTTATGCCCTTCTTGATAAAAAATGCTTCTGTTTCTTGGAGGCGCGCGCACCCTCCTATAGGAGGCGCGCGCACCCTCTCCTCCTCCAAACTTGAATTTCCTTATGACTTCAGGAGGCGCGCGCACCCTCCCATAGGAGGCGCGCGCACCCTCTCCCCTGTTGTGAAATTTATTTCCCTTTTTGTCCAATCTTTCGAGGGCCATATCTTGTTCATCCGGACTCCGTTTTAGGTGTATAAGCTATAGTTTTAAAGCTCTCCTTGAGCTCTTCGAGATGAGCGAATAGTTTTGGTTGTGTGCTTGAATTAACTGGATCCTTTGTGGTCAAATGTGATATGGGAATTATGTTATCATTGTTAAGATTGTTGGAACACGTTAATTGTGTGTTGTTGGTTCATTTCACTTTCTTGGTGACTTCTTGGTATGGTTCCCTACTTTGGAACCCTAAGTTGTTTAATTAAGCTAGTATTTATTACTTAGCATTTATTTGGAAGCCCAGCTGGCATATTTGTTGCATCGGGCGATGGGAAAGATTATAATGGCTAAGCCAAGTCCATTATAATGTTGACCATTGTTTGCCCTTACTATACCCCTTTTCCAGATTGGCCTTGGAAGAGATAAGTTAGCTTCCTTTGTGAATGTATCTAGCTACCAAGCATGACTTTGTGGCATGGCTCTTGTCCTTTGTGACACTCTTATGGTTATTGTTCCGGTACCGGGGGTTTTCTCTTCGGCTTTCATGCTATTATGAAGATGTGATTTGTTGATTATTGAAGCTGCGCAGCGATCCTTTATTTGGATGTATCGGTTTGGAAACCTTGGCTAATATCTTTGTTATGTGTTTATTTCCGCTGCTATTTATTATCTGATAATTGCTATGTTATATGAGATATTGATGTTGTTATTACTTATTGTATCATAACATGTCATGTAGTTGCATTAGTAACTTATTGAGATTTATCTCACCCCCTTTCTTTTATCCTTGTTTTCCTTAACCCCCCCCAGGTGCTAAGGATTAGTCTCGCTGATCACGAGAAAGAGGACGTCGAGTGTGGATACATTCTTTTGGGGAAAGTTGTTATAGGTTGGTTTACATTATATAAATGTGTAACCTTTTTGGGATGGTTGTACCAAACAATGACGTCATTAAGAATTGTACATTTATATTCTGTTGGGCATAAACTTGTGGAAGTTTATGATTGTTGTATTTGGTTATTATCAAACTTGGATTTGTAAAACTTTGGATCATCACCTTTTGGTATCAAATGGAATTTTTAACTTTGGTATTTCACAATTTTGGTTTTAAGTCGACGTCCAGCTCGCGATCTCGGGCCCGCGGGGTTCGGGGTCGCGACAGTTGGTATCAGAGCTATGGTTTGGCTCTAAGTATAAGTCTAGGTGGACTAGTATGACCTAGGTGGGTAGTTGTGTTCGGAGTGAGTAACAGTTGATGTCTTATGCAGGTAATTGTTTGAAATGGCTAGAAGGAGAGCAGGCGAAGGCTCTAGTGGAGCACAGAATCAGAATGACTTAAGGGAAGAGAACCGTGCCATGTTCCAAAGCATGTTTGAGGCGGCCATGAAGGCTATTCATGACCAAGGGCCTAGAGAGGAGCATGTGCCACCTCCACGTTATGGGTTGGAGCAGTTTCTGAAATTAAAACCAAGAGAGTTTGACGGTTAGCCCGATGTGAAGAAGGCTGAGATGTGGATCGAGTCTATGGAGAAAATTTATGATGTATTTGGGTGTTCGGACGAGGATAGGGTTCGGTTCGCGGCTTATAAGCTTGTGGGTGCCGCCGAGCATTGGTGGAAAGGAGTCAAAGCTAGTTGGCATGACACTCACACGGTTTATGCATGGGAATTGTTTGTGCGGAAGTTCAAAGAGCATTTCATTCCGGTTGTTGATCAAAACCGAAAGGAGATCGAGCTGCTCAACCTGGAGCAAGGTTTGTTGTCTATAGCACAATACTCGGCTAAGTTCATAGAATTATCCCGGTATTGTGACTATTTGGTGAGGACCGAGGAACAAAAAGCTATGAGATTCATTCGGGGATTGAAGACCTCCATCCGTACTCAACTTATTGCCCAACGGATTATGACCTTCCAAGATGCGGTAGACCGAGCCTACATGATAGAGCAAGATATTGGGGAGCACAAAAGGAAAACCGAGGTTGCGGGTACAGGTAAACCGGGAAGCCATGCTAAATCTCAACCACAACACCGTTCCGACAACCGAGGTAACCCGGGAGCATCATCTCAGTTTAAGGGGCAAACCACACCGAGGAATCCGGGTACTACTCCAGGGATTCAGAATAGGAAGCCTTGTACCTTTTGTCAGAGGGTAGGCCATACGGAGGATAGGTGTTGGAAAAAGCAAGGCAAGTGTACCAATTGTGGTGAAATGGGGCACTTTGCGAGAGATTGCACGAGGCACCGAGGTCAGTCATCCGGGTCAGGGGTTGGTACTAATCAGGGTCAGAAAATGGATGCCGCTGGGAAGCCCAAAGTTCAAGGAAAGATATATGCCATGAATCAACAACAGGCGACCGATGATCCTTCGGTTATTGGAGGTATTGTTTCTGTGTCTAATGTGAGCGCACGAGCGTTAGTAGATCCAGGATCATCTCATTCATACATTTCTGTGCAATTTGCTTCCATGTTAAATGCTGCATTCGAGTCTTTACCGTACGTGCTAGAGGTGTCGACCCCTATAGGAGAATGCTTGATTTCTGATCGAGTCTTTCGTGCTTGTGATGTGGTTATTTGTGGTTGTGTCCTTTGTGCGGATTCGGTAGTTCTTCCTATCCAAGACTTTGATGTCATTTTGGGTATGGATTGGTTGAGCAAGTTTCATGCTTCCGTTGATTGCCGTAAGAAAACTGTTACTTTTTCTATTCCTGATGTGCCTAAATTTGTGTTTGAGGCTAGTCCTCTGAGTAGAAAGGTTCGCTTAATTTCTTATATGAAAGCGAGAAAATTATTTCATAGTGGTTGTGAGGGGTATTTGGCTAGTGTTCTTGATACTAGGAAGGAATCCCCTAGTTTGGATAGTGTTCGGGTAGTTCGGGAATTTCCCGATGTTTTCTCTACCGAGTATGATATGCCTCCCGATCGTGAGATTGAGTTTTGTATAGACCTTTTGCCGAGTACGGCTCCAATTTCGAAAGCACCTTATATGTTGGCTCCCGCAGAGTTGAAGGAATTAAAGGTTCAATTGCAAGAGTTGCTTGATCGAGGGTTTATACGCCCTAGTGTATCCCCGTGGGGAGCACCGGTTTTATTTGTGCGGAAGAAAGACGGTTCGTTGAGATTGTGTATCGATTACCGGAAGTTGAATCAAGTTACGGTGAAGAACAAGTATCCTCTACCTCATATTGACGATTTATTTGATCAGCTTCAAGGGTCTGTGGTTTTCTCTAAACTTGATTTGAGGAGTGGGTACCATCAGTTGAAGGTTCGATCGTAGGATATTCCGAAGACTGCCTTTCGCACTCGTTATGGTCATTATGAGTTCTTAGTTATGCCGTTTGGGTTGACCAATGCGCCTGCAGTGTTTATGGATTTGATGAACCGAGTTTTCCATCCTTATCTTGACTCGTTCGTGGTGGTCTTCATCGATGATATACTCGTCTACTCCAAATCCCGAGAGGAGCACGAGCAGCATTTGAGAACAGTGTTATCCGTTCTTGCGAGGGAGCAGTTGTTTGCGAAGTTTAGTAAATGCGAATTTTGGCTCGATGAGGTTTCATTTCTGGGTCATGTTATTTCGAAAGATGGGATTTCTGTGGATCCGTCTAAGATAGAAGCCATAGTGGATTGGAAGAGACCCGAGTCAGTGACAGAGATTAGAAGCTTTCTTGGTTTAGCCGGGTATTACAGAAGATTTATTGAGGGGTTTTCGAGGATCGCTACTCCGATGACTCAGTTGACCCGGAAGAATGTCCCGTTTGTGTGGACCGAGAAATGTGACAAGAGTTTCGAGGAATTGAAGAAGAGGTTGACTACCGCACCGATCTTGACTTTGCCTAATGGGAGCGATGGCCTAGTGGTTTACAGTGATGCTTCGAAAGAGGGTTTGGGTTGTGTGTTGATGCAGAATGGGAAAGTAATTGCTTATGCTTCGAGGAAGTTGACCCCTAGTGAACAGAATTACCCCACTCATGATATGGAGTTGGCTGCAATAGTATTTGCGTTGCACAAATGGAAGCATTACCTTTATGGAGCGAAGTTTGAGATTTTTACCGATCACAAGAGTTTGAAATACCTTTTATCCCAGAAAGAGTTGAATAATAGGCAACGCCGGTGGATGGAATTGTTGAAGGATTATGATTGTATGATTTCTTATCATCCGGGGAAGGCGAATGTGGTAGCCGATGCGATTAGTAGAAAATCTTATGTGGCTTCGATGATGGTTCGGGAATGGAAAATTCTTGAGGATGTGCGAGATTGGTCTCCTCGTGAATCGAGACATGGGGCGATTTTTGCGAATATTAGGGTGTCTCCGACCCTAATTCAGAGGATAAAGGAAGCTCAGAAAGAAGATCCCAAGTTGGTGAAGATAATGGGTAAATTGAAGGAAAAGAACTTCGAGGATTTTTCTTTGAGTTCGAGTGGAGTGTTGACTTTCCGTGGTCGTTTGTGCGTACCCGATGTTGGTGGAATAAAGAGGCAAGTTTTAGATGAGGGTCACAAATCGAGATATACTATTCATCCAGGTAGCACGAAGATGTACCAGAATCTGAAGCAACATTTTTGGTGGAATAATATGAAAAGGGAAATAGCGGAGTATGTTTCGAAGTGTCTAACTTGTCAGCAGGTCAAAGCGGAGCATCAGAGACCAGCGGGACTACTTCAGCCGTTAGAGATTCCTGAGTGGAAATGGGAGCATGTGACCATGGATTTCGTTACGGGACTACCTCATACCCGTAGGAAGTTTGACAGTGTTTGGGTAATAGTGGATAGATTGACCAAGAGTGCCCATTTCTTGCCTATTGACATCAGATATTAGATGGAGAAGCTTGCGACTCTTTACATTGATGAGATCGTTAGATTGCATGGAGTTCCGGTTAGCATTGTGTCAGATCGCGACCCGAGGTTTACTTCTAGGTTCTGGAAGGCATTTCAAGAAGCTTTGGGTACATATTTGCGTTTTAGTACAACTTTTCACCCTCAGACCGACGGTCAATCCGAGAGGACTATTCAGATTCTTGAGGATATGTTGCGAGCTTGTGCGATAGACTTCTCTGATTCTTGGGATTCGCACCTACCGTTAGTGGAGTTCTCTTACAACAACAGTTATCAGGCTAGTATCGAGATGGCACCGTATGAGGCCTTGTATGGAAGAAAGTGTAGGTCGCCTATTTGTTGGGATGAGGTCGGTGAAGCGAAGATCGTGGGTATTGATTTGCTTCGGGATTCGGTTGAGAAAGTTAGAGTTATCCGGGATCGATTGAAAACAGCCCAGAGTCGATATAAGAGCTATGCAGATAACCGAAGGCGAGATCTTAGTTTTCAGGCCGGTGACTTTGTGTTCTTGAAAGTATCTCCGAAGGTGGGTATTCGTAGGTTTGGGAAGAAAGGCAAATTGGCTCCGAGGTTTATTGGCCCGTTTGAGATTTTGGGAAAGGTTGGGCTTCTAGCGTATCGACTTGCGTTGCCGCCATCTTTAGACCGGTTGCACAACGTGTTCCACGTTTCTATGCTTCGAAAGTATGTTCATGATCCATCTCACGTGTTACCGAGGATACCGGAGGATATTGAGCCCGATATGACTTACGAGGAACGACCGGTTCGGATTTTAGATGCCAAAGTTCAAGAGTTGAGGAACAAAAGTATTTCATTGGTTAGAGTTCTTTGGAGGAATCATAATATCGAGGAGTCGACGTGGGAGCTCCGAGATGAGATCGAGAGGAAATATCCGTGGCTTTTTAATTCGGGTAAGTCTCGTTAAAATTCGGGTCGAATTTTCTTTAAGGGGGAGTGAATGTCACGACCCGAAAACTAGGCTCTATTTTATTAGTAATAAATGATTATTATTTATTTATTTGCTTATTTATTTATTTAAATTATTATTTATTTAAAAATTTATGTGTGCATTTTATGTTTCATAATAATCATGCCTAGCATTTTATTTGTGTTAATTGGGTAGAAGGGTGATAGGGGTTTAATTGTGCTAGCTTAGTGAGGAGGGGGCCTAGGTGTAAGTTTTCAAATTATTTTTAACTACTCCCTCCCTACTCCCCTCTCCTCCCTCACTTCTCCCTCCCTCTTCCCCTTCTCCCTCATCATCTCCCAGCTCAATCTCTCTCTCTCTCTACATTGGGTAAGTTTTCTCATCTTCTTCCTTCTCTCTTCATTTTCTCCATCTTCCTCTTGTTATTTCTCATTTCTTAAAACATGAATCTTGTTTAGATCGTCGATAGGATCGTAGGAGGCCAAAGATATTTGAAATCCATCAACTTTGAGAAAATCCGGGTAAGTTACTTTCCCCCCCATTGATGCTAAAAATGTTCATCATATGCTTAGATGATACTATGATTGCCATTTATTGCTTCTTTGGTTGATTTTGAGATGATTTACATTTTTATTCATTTTTGTGAAATTTGGTATTTGAATCTTGTGTTGGGTTTCTAGATGTTGTTATTTAGCCCCTTTGCAAGTCTATAAGTTGTTTTGGTTCATAGTTGTGTATATTGTAAGTCTTGGTTCCAAGTATTTGTGAAATGGTGAAAGATTTGGGTTTGGTTTGAGTTTTGGTTTGAAAATGGTAGAAACCCAGAATTTTGGCCGGAATTTGCCTTTCCGGGCAAGGAGGCGCGCGCGCACCCTTATGCCCTTCTTGATCAAAAATGCTTCTGTTTCTTGGAGGCGCGCGCACCCTCTCCTCCTCCAAACTTGAATTTCCTTCTGACTTCAGGAGGCGCGCGCACCCTCCCATAGGAGGCGCGCGCACCCTCTCCCCTGTTGTGAAATTTATTTCCCTTTTTGTCCAATCTTTCGAGGGCCATATCTTGTTCATCCGGACTCCGTTTTAGGTGTATAAGCTATAGTTTTAAAGCTCTCCTTGAGCTCTTCGAGATGAACGAATAGTTTTGGTTGTGTGCTTGAATTAACTGGATCCTTTATGGTCAAATGTGATATGGGAATTGTGTTATCATTGTTAAGATTGTTGGAACACGTTAATTGTGTGTTGTTGGTTCATTTCACTTTCTTGGTGACTTCTTGGTATGGTTCCCTACTTTGGAACCCTAAGTTGTTTAATTAATCTAGTATTTATTACTTAGCATTTATTTGGAAGCCCAGCTGGCATATTTGTTGCATCGGGCGATGGGAAAGATTATAATGGCTAAGCCAAGTCTATTATAATGTTGACCATTGTTTGCCCTTACTATACCCCTTTTCCAGATTGGCCTTGGAAGAGATAAGTTAGCTTCCTTTGTGAATGTATCTAGCTACCGAGCATGACTGTGTGGCATGGCTCTTGTCCTTTATGACACTCTTATGGTTATTGTTCCGGTACCGGGGGTTTTCTCTTCGGCTTTCATGCTATTATGAAGATGTGATTTGTTGATTATTGAAGCTGCGCAGCGATCCTTTATTTGGATGTATCGGTTTGGAAACCTTGGCTAATATCCTTTGTTATGTGTTTATTTCCGCTGCTATTTATTATCTGATAATTGCTATGTTATATGAGATATTGATGTTGTTATTACTTATTGTATCATAACATGTCATGTAGTTACATTAGTAACTTATTGAGATTTATCTCACCCCCTTTCTTTTATCTTAGTTTTCCTTAACCCCCCCAGGTGCTAAGGATTAGTCTCGCTGATCACGAGAAAGAGGACGTCGAGTGTGGATACATTCTTTTGGGGAAAGTTGTTATAGGTTGGTTTACATTATATAAATGTGTAACCTTTTTGGGATGGTTGTACCAAACAATGACGTCATTAAGAATTGTACATTTATATTCTGTTGGGCATAAACTTGTGGAAGTTTATGATAGTTGTATTTGGTTATTATCAAACTTAGATTTGTAAAACTTTGGATCATCACCTTTTGGTATCAAATGGAATTTTTAACTTCGGTATTTCACAATTTTGGTTTTAAGTCGACGTCCAGCTTGCGATCTCGGGCCCGCGGGGTTCGGGGTCGCGACAGAAAGCCATGACAAACTGGAATGAACCACTTAGTTTGTCAAGTGATCGGGCTCTGGTGCAATTGAAAATGTTGGTCAAAAGCTTACTGAGAACAGATGTTACTTCAAGTGTTAGGTAACACCCCAGGTAACACACCTGACGGACAGAAAACACACACACAAAACTAAAAGAGTTTTGCAGCGAAAAATTAAATAGCACAAGAGATATATTTTTCTCAAGTTATATAAATATAACTTGAGATTGCCTTTAGGCGAAAACTTTATATTTAATAAGTGTACCAAATACAAAGTCAAAAGGTTTCTTATAACTAATATGATATACTCTCTATGGAACCAAACTAAGAACAAAGTACAAGATTCTATCCTAACCAATACTCACTCAAACCCGAAGTATTTGAGTGATAAAAGAGTGTATGGGAGAAAGAATCTTAAAGGAGCCAAGAGTACTTTGATCTTTGTGCTATGGATGTGTGTGATATTTGGCTTGTCTTCAATGTCTTCATCCAATCACTTTATATAGCCATAAATACTTGGAGGCTACACAAAGAAACAGCCATGGGCTGTTGTAAGCGTGTGAGGAGAGTGAGAGATCATGTGTGAACTTCTTCTCCACAATCCAAGCTTGACTCGGTCCAACTTCCATAATTATCTCAACCGAATTCTTCCTGCCCAAGTCTAAGCTTCTCCTTCTTGTACTCCATGCTTCCCATGCCTTGTACTTCATCCATTTGATCAGCAACAAACCTTGGACTTGGTCTTCTCCATATTTAACATATTTAACACATGTTAAATATGTTTGTAACTCCCTAATTTACTCGGCTTTTATGAGTAATTATCCATCAATTTATTCTTCACATTTTTAGCTCCAAAAATAACTTTATAATTACCTGAAATATGGACCAACATCTAGACAATAATATTAAGACATTAGTATAAAAATTACATTAGAAAGAAATGTCAAATTACAAAGATTTTCGTCAGGCAGCACTTGACTGTCAGTGGCAACATCTGAGGTAACACCTCTTTCTACACTAACAATATTGAAAATGTTTGTCAAAAGCTTACGGAGAACAGATGTTACCTCAAGTGTTAGGTAACACCTTAGGTAACACACCCGACGGACAGAAAACACACACACAAAAATAAAAGAGTTTTGCAGCGGAAAATTAAATAGCACAAGAGATATATTTTTCTCAAGTTATATAAATATAACTTGAGATTGACCTTAGGCGAAAACTTTATATTTAATAAGTGTACCGAATACAAAGTCAAAAGGTTCCATATAACTAATATGATATACTCTCTATGGAACCAAACTAAGAACAAAGTACAAGATTCTATCCTAACCAAAACTCACTCAAACCCGAAGTATTTGAGTGATAAAAGAGTGTATGGGAGAAAGAATCTTAAAGGAGCCAAGAGTACTTTGATCTTTGTGCTATGGATGTGTGTGATATTTGGCTTGTCTTCAATGTCTTCATCCAAGCACTTTATATAGCCACAAATACTTGGAGGCTACACAAAGAAACAGCCATGGGCTGTTGTAAACGTGTGAGGAGATTGGGAGATCATGTGTGAACTTCTTCTCCACAATCTAAGCTTGACTCGGTCCAACTTCCATAATTATCTCAACCGAATTCTTCTTGCCCAAGTCTAAGCTTATACTTCTTGTACTCCATGCTTCCCATGCCTTGTACTTCATCCATTTGATCAGCAACAAACCTTGGACTTGGTCTTCTCTATATTTAACATATTTAACACATGTTAAATATGTTTGTAACTCCCTCATTTACTTAGCTTTTATGAGTAATTCTCCATCAATTTATTCTTCACTTTTTTAGCTCCTAAAATAACTTTATAATTACCTGAAATATGGACCAACATCTAGACAATAATATTAAGACATTAGTATAAAAATTACATTAGAAAGAAATGTCAAATTACAAAGATTTTCGTCAGGCAGCACTTGACTGTCAGTGGCAACATCTGAGGTAACACCTCTTTCTGCACTAACAATCTCCCCCTTAATTTGAGATTTCTTTCCAATCTCCTAAGTGTTGGTACCTGCAAAACAAGTTAGCCATATAGCATGATAACAGAGCAAAAACTCGAGTTAAACTCCCCCTTAATGTAGGAGTTAAACAAACAAACAAAGATTTGCAAAACAATACTAATCAAACACATATTTCAAATGCTTCTAACTAGTAGTTTTAAAAACAAATGTAAATCCAAGTTTAAAAACCATAAACCAACATAAATTATTACCAACAAAACCACCAAAGTCTTAGTTCTAAAACATAAAGAACCAAAGTAAAAATTGTTTAAACAAACCACACCACCAACAAAAATAAATTGTTTTGAAATCCAAACACCATGAAAAACCATTTCGCATGATTAATGGCAACATCAACCTTCAAGAGAAATTTTCTTCTTACTCTTCTTCTTCTGTTTCTTCCTCATCCTCCGGAACCAGCACCTGTAGTAACATCTCTAGCAGCATGACTAACCCCAGCAGCATCAACAGCATCTGTAGCAGCACTAGTACCAGCACTTGTACCCGCACCATCTCCCCCAGATTGGGAAGAAAACAGATTGATAAACTGAAGAGTGTCATCTTTGATCTTGGTCCATTCATGGATAACATTCACCATACGCGCCACTTGCTTGTCGAGGAAAGCAATCACAGTGGTCTTAGGAATTGTAGGTGAAGAGTTCCCTAAGAGATGTAACACGCTGGCTACAACATTCTCAGCATCAGTACCTGTGAAGAAACTAGGAGAACTAGGAGTATTAACTGGACTGTCTGAAGCAACATTCTTCCCAGCACCCCTGGATGGAATGGACGTTCTTGACCCAATATCTTTCGACTTGTCCCAAGGTAAATCACCGGTGTATCTTACACCACCATGTCCTTGCTTTGTCAAAAGACTATATACTCTATAGTAGTCAAGCTCATGAGTGTAAATGTCCGAGTCCATAATGGGAAATTTTTGAGCCATTACCACTTGAAAAATCAGAGAGGGATACGGCAAAACTGATAGTTTTTTCTTCTTACCCCAAGTGGCTAAATGTTTAAAGATCAATCTCCCAAAATTCAGTTTTCAGTTCGTCCCCAACTTATGCAAAACCCTAGCTTGTTCTAAGGTTACATATTGTTCATTTTTGGTGGGGAGCCAATTAAAAATGCACAATTTGTGCAGAACCAAAAATAAAGAGGTGAGGTGAGAAGCAAGAAAGTGTTCATCACTTTTGGTAGGCCATCTCTCTACCACATTGTTCGACAAAACCTTCGCAATATCATCACTATCGGCTAGTACACCATCATCATCACAGTGAGGTATTTTAAGCAACTTATTGATCAATGACGGATTAATCTTAAAAACCCTACTTCTAAGAAAAAAATTGCCGAATTGCTTGGAGTTTTCATTATCAAGATTGGGATGAAGGTTGGCATAAAAGTTTCGAACAATGGCATCTACATAGTTTGATGGATAGAGATTGGCATTTAAAAAAATTCTATCTTTCAAAAACTGATAAACACCATGCTTCTTGAGGTTAGCTTCATCGATATACTTCTCACGATGCATTTTCAAACTAGAAATTTCAAGCCACTTTTCCATGTTGGCTCTTTTGTAAAATATAAACCCAAGTAAATCTTGAAAAATCATCAACTATAACAAAAGAATATTTCTTTCCTCCAAGACTCTCTACCTCAACTGGACCCATTAAATCCATATGTAAAAGTTGAAAACAATGTGTTGTCCCAGAGTGTTGCTCGGAATGTTGGGCAACACTTTGGGCAGCACGAGTTTGTTTACCCTTAAGACAATCTTCACATATGATAGAATTTTTAAGATCCAATTTAGGAATACCCTTAACAGCATCTAACTTTACAATCTTATCGATGTTCCTGAAATGAACATGTCCTAACTTTTGATACCATAGGTTTGTGACATCAATCTTTGCGGTGTTGCACACGATTTTATCTTCCACACGATAACAATTATCACTTGATCTAGTTCCTGTCATAAACCAATTGTTAGTACTATCAAAAACTTTACAAGTGTCCTTGTTAAATTTTACCTCTAAATTGTCATCACAAAGTTGGCTAATACTAATTAAATTAGCTACTAGGCCATCTACATACAAGACATTCTTTAAGGTAAGAAAACCAGTCACATTTAGTGTCTCTTTTCCTATTATATTACTCTTGCTCCCACCACCATAAGTTACACTACCCTCTTGAATAGATTCATAGTCCTTTAAAAACATTTTTGTTCCCGTCATATGGCGTGAACACCCACTATCAAAAAACCATGATCCTTCAACATTTGTTATTAAGGCAGTATAGACAACATTACAACTCAGGTAAGCTTTAGGTTTCCATGACTTCTTTTTTGTGTTTTTGACTTTCTGACAACAAGTGTTATCTGGAGTGCTGGGTAACACTTCAGGTAACACAGAGGGACTGGACTCCTTTTTTGAAAGCTTAGTACATTTGTTTTTAAAATTTCCAGTAGTGTGACAATATTGACACACTTTCCTTTTGTCAGAAGCATCACTTGAACAAGAATTTTGATCAAAATCATGACCTTTCACGAAACATATATTATGTTCATCACAAGACAAAGAAGAAGTGATACTCTCTAATGATTCTCGGAAACCAATACCTGCTTTGAGAGGCTTACCCAAGTTAAGGATCTCATCTAATTTGGACGATCCAGTGTTGAGTTTCTTCAAGGTGGTCTCGGCTAGAGTCAACTTGCCCTTGACTTTCTCTAGCTCGGCATCTCTCTTGGATGCTTGAACTTCCAATCGAGTCAAGTAGGCTTTGAGTCCATCGTTCTTCTTGGTTAAAGTTTTAACCACTTGGTTCCCTTTCTTCCATTCTTTGAGCAAATCATCACAAATGTTTTTTAAACCATCAATGAGCTCATCTTTGCTCAGCTCATCCTCTTGCGAACTTCCTGCATCAAGGTTAGTGGAAACCATGAAACAAACATCATTATGTGAACTGAAATTGTTATACCTGCCAGGTGTTATCTCAGATGTTATCTCAGTGGACATAACATCTCTGGTAACATGTTCAGACTACGAGTCACTGAGTGTGACAAACATGTTTGTTTGTTCTGGTTCTTCCTCCTGGACTGGTCCCTCATCTTCATTGTCACTCAGGGATACTCATAGGTTTTTTCCCTTCTTCCGTAGTGTGTTAGCACACTCGTTTGCGTAATGACCCCATCCTAAACAAGCATGACATTGAATTGAATCAATGTATTTGGGATCAGACCTTGATTGATCTGAGGATGCTCTACGCATAGGGGCTGACTTCTGAGTAGAAGGGAGTGTCCTCTTTGGCATCGAATCATACACCTTGGTTTGTTTCTCCTTTGCTTTTACCTGCACTTTTTCATTGTTAAACTTTTTAACCATTGCATTATATTTTCTAGCAAGTAAAGCAACACTGGCACTTTCATCCAATTCTTCAAAAATTTCATCTTCATCATCATTTGAAAAATCTGAGGATGGAACTTTTAAAGCAAAATTTTTTCCTTTAGAAGCCTCACTTTGTTCAAGGAGATTTGACTCAAATTTTTTCAAAATGCTCATTAAAGAATTGATGTTCATGGTAGAAAGATTGTGAGCTTCTTCAATAGATGAAACTTTCATATTGAATCTCTCGGGGAGTGTTCGAATAGCTTTTGAAACAAGTTGTTTGTTGGTAAAAGGTTCACCCAAAACTTGACACTCATTTGCAATATCAAACAATTTTTCAAAATATGAAGAAATAGTTTCATTTTCACTCATCCTCAACCTTTCAAATTTTCCAGTGAGAGTTCTAAGCTTATTTTCACGCACACTAGTATCACCTTCACAAAACCTTTGTAAAGTGTCCCATGCCTTTTGAGCAGTGGAACTATTTTGAATAAGTTTGAAAATATGCATATCAACCCACTCAAAAATAGCATTAAGTGCTTTTTCATTGAAATTAGCTAGAGTAATCTCTTCATTAGTCCACTCAGATTCAGGTTTGACTTGAACGTCACCATCTTCATCTGGGGGTAACATAGGAAGAGAGTAACCATTTGTTATAGATCGCCAAGCCAGAAGATCAATTGATTTGATATGCGAGCGTAGGCAGATCTTCCAATAAGCATAATTCGAGCCATCTAAAACAGGAAGACGTTTCTGATTAGGATTAGCAGGATCGAAAGCCATGACAAACTGGAACGAACCACTTAGTATGTCAAGTAACCGGGCTCTGGTGTCAATTGAAAATGTTTGTCAAAAGCTTACTGAGAACAGATGGTACCTCAAGTGTTAGGTAACACCCCAGGTAACACACCCGACGGACAGAAAACACACACACAAAAATAAAAGAGTTTTGCAGCGGAAAATTAAATAGCACAAGAGATATATTTTTCTCAAGTTATATAAATATAACTTGAGATTTCCCTTAGGCGAAAACTTTATATTTAATAAGTGTACCAAATACAAAGTCAAAAGGTTCCCTATAACTAATATGATATACTCTCTATGGAACCAAACTAAGAACAAAGTACAAGATTCTATCCTAACCAAAACTCACTCAAACCCGAAGTATTTGAGTGATAAAAGAGTGTATGGGAGAAAGAATCTTAAAGGAGCCAAGAGTACTTTGATCTTTGTGCTATGGATGTGTGTGATATTTGGATTGTCTTCAATGTCTTCATCCAAGCACTTTATATAGCCACAAATACTTGGAGGCTACACAAAGAAACAGCCATGGGCTGTTGTAAACGTGTGAGGAGAGTGGGAGATCATGTGTGAACTTCTTCTCCACAATCCAAGCTTGACTCGGTCCAACTTCCATTATTATCTCAACCGAATTCTTCTTGCTCTAGTCTAAGCTTCTCCTTCTTGTACTCCATGTGTAACGACCCGAAAACCCGTCTCTATTTTCTTGGTAGTAAATAATTATTTATTTATTTGATTATTTGTTTATTTATTTATGTGTGAATTTTGTGTCTCATAAAAAAAATTATGTCTAGCATTTTAATTGATCAATTGTGCTAGTGGGGAATTAGGGACTTTTTAGTTGAAAGTGGGATATATGGGTTTATGTGTTCAAGTTGGGTCTAGAGGGGGCCTAGGTGGAACTCTTTTTAATTCATCATCCTCCTCCCTCCCCCCTCACCTCTTTCACTCTCTTCACCTCACCAAAAACACACACACACACACACACACACAGTCTTTTCTCTCTCTCTCCTCCATGGAAGGTAAGAAAGCTCTCTCCTTCTCTCCTTCTTTTGATCATCTTCCTCTCACTATTTCTTATTGCTCATTTTATGAAAAATGCTTAGATCGTCGATAGGATCGTATAGAGCTAAGAAAATTCGAATTCCGTCATCTTTTATAAATTCCAAGTAAGTTACTTTTCCCACATTTATGCTAAAAATGTTCATCTTTAACTCCATTGATGCTCTAGTTGATATATATGGCTTCTTTGGTTGATTTGGAATTTATTTCTAATTTATCCATTTTTGTGAAATTTGGGTGTTTGAATCAACTCTTGGCTTGGATTGTTTGGGTTGTAAAATAAGTCTTTTGTAGGCATATATATTGTTTTGGTTCATTGGTATGCGATTTAGAAGTGTTGATTTTGATTGGGTTGTGAAATGGTAAGAAAAGTAGCTCAAACCCAGAAAAAATGGCTGATTTGGTCCCTCCGGGCAAGGAGGCGCGCGCACCCTCTTGTGCTTCAAAACTCAGACCTTCTGATCATAGGAGGCGTGCGCACCCCTTTAAGGGAGGCGTGCGCACCCCCCTTCTCTTTCCCCATGTTGTCCGTTTTACGCTCAATCTTCCGGAGGCCGTAACTTCTTCATCCGGACTCCATTTTAAACGTGTAAACTATTGTTTTAAAGATCTCCTTGAGTAATTCGAGATGAGTAGGTTTATTTAATTGAGTTTTAGGTTCAGATTAGGTCGAGCTCTCAGTAAGTGTTTCATAACATAAAAACGTTTAGAATTGGTCTAGGTTTGGAGTACTATACTATTTAACTTATATGAGCATAGTGGGAACTCTAGGGTTGTAAAGTGGTTCCGTTGTGAGAAATTTTGTTATGGAATTAATCTAAGTATTGTTTGGGAATGTTTGGTCATCTTATGAGGTGTTCATGATTGTGCCAATCGAATTGATTTTTGGATAAGACTTGGTATAGGTTTTAGGTGATATCCTATACTATCTAGAGGGTTGTTATGGAACACCAAAGTGTTGGGTTTGGTCCGTATGTGATCACATATGAATAGGTGTAACCTTTTGGGTTCGTTCAAGTGTTAAGAATTAGTTCGTTGATGAACGGATGTAAGACGTGAATTGGTGATTGGGTACCTACGGTGTTGATTAGCTTTAAGGTATATTTATTCGGTTTTCCTATTTGGAATTCCAAGTGTAAGAGATGGTTGAGTTCATGGTCATAGTACTCTTTATGAGTAGACGTTTAGGGTCGCTTTGGTAATAGTCATTGTACTATTTGTGAGCGACCGTTTGGGTTGTGCTCTTTATGAGTAACTTGTGAGTATCATCTTTAGGATGTGTTTGCTATGTGCCTTATCTTGGAGTCGTCATGTTTTAATGGTCAATGTTGTTGGGCTCTCTATGAGCAATCTCGTTTAACCTTGTTGGACTCTTTTATGAGAAACTTCTTGTGTTCATTGTTGTTGAACTCTTCATGAGTAATCGTTTGCATCTTTATGGTGATTAATTGGTATGGTTCCCTACTTTGGAATCATTAGTTATTTACCGAGCTAGTGTTATTTCTTAGCGTTTATTTGAAAGCCCAGCTGGCATTTCTGGTTGTGTCGGGCGATGGGGAGATTATAATGGCAATGAGCCAAGTCCATTATAATGTGATCCATTGTTTTGCCCTTATTTTCCTCTTCCAGATTGGCCTTGGTTGGGATGAGCTAGCTTCCTTCGGAAGTAGTCTAGCTAACTTTTTGGGTTTTGACTTTGTGTCATCTCCCCTGTCCTTTGTGACATGTTACATTGTTATGGTTCGGGTACCGGGGTTGTAATCTTCGGCTGTTTATGCTACTACAAAGATTGGTTGATTGATTAATTAGTCGGTTCTGTCTGAGGTTCTCTTCGGCTGTTATGCTGCTATGGTTGATGGATTGATTGGTTGGTTCTGACCGGGTTCTTATCTTCAGCCGTTTATGCTACTACGAAGATTTATTGATTGGTTGATGGGTTGGTTCTGCGCAGAGGCTTCTTTGTTATATCCGTTTGGTGAAACCTTGGCTCAGTATCCTTTGTAACATGTTTATTTTAGTCTTGTGTGCTACATGATGGGTTAGTCATTATTTCCAACTGGTATGGGACGGTTGGCGATAAGGAGCTTCTCATTTGTTGTTATATAATTTACCTGTTTAGTTATATCGTTGTTTTGCATGATATTATGCCTTGTAGCTGCAATAGTAACTTACTGAGATTTTTCTCACCCCGTTTCCTTCAATGTTGTTTTTCCTTAACCCCGCCCCCCCCCCCCCAGGAAATAAAGTGGTAGCGTTGTGAGCTCCGTTGTAGCGGGAATCTTCTGAGCAGGTTAACCTCCTTTTGGGGTAGTTGCTCTTCGGAGCCTTTATGTATTTTGTTGTGAGATCGAGGTAGTACAGTGTTGTATAAAAACCGTTACCAGTTGAGTTTTTGTATTATTAATAAGTTGTTCTTGCTTCCGCATTTGTTTCTAGTCTCCGAGTTTTTATCTCGTGGAGGTATGGTCTGATGGTATTGGTTTTATAGTTGAATTCACGCGCCGGTTTGGTATTTAGCATTTTTGGAGATGTATATTATGTAAATTTTATATTTATGGATTTTTAGAATTTCCGGGGCGTGACAGTTGGTATCAGAGCAATGGTTTTAGATATTGAAAGAGAATAAGAACTCTGATATTGAATAGGTTTCAATACATGGGTGTTATAACTTTGAGCGGTTTAGGAAACTAAGTTTTCTTGAAAGATGTGGTTAAGTTAGAAGTTGGATGAGTTATGAGTCGTGATATTGACGTCGAGTGTTTCTTTTCTTGTGGTATATCAAGTATAGGATTGGTGTCAATAGTGTTGGTTCCATTGGGGTTAGTTCGCTCGGGAATCGAGAGTGCGAGTTTTGAAGGCTTGGACGTACCTATTTCGTAAAGTGGAAATGTCTTGTGCTATATTCGTATGTTTGTTCTCATTCATGGATTTATGTTGAGGTGTATTCTCGAATACGGAACTACGTGATTGCTACTGGTATAGATAGGGTGATTAGTTATGTCACCTATGCGAGATATTGATGAGTTAAGTGGTATGGTTTAGCTTTCTATGTGTTACGAATTTCTTGTGTGCCATCGATTGGTGGTGAATATTTCTATATTAGTATGTTTGACTTTGTTTAGGAGCATACTAGGTATATATATAATGTTCAGGTTCTATATTGAAAATCAGAAAATCTTTATTATAAGGTTGTGCTGGGAATTTAGCTTATTCAGTTGGGAATATTAATTTTGAAATATTAGGTATAATTTATATAGGGGCAATATGTCGCTTGACCGATAGGGAACTTGGGTTATATGATGAGTTGATATGGGCTATAATACTGATAGGTGAATCAGTGAACATATAGTATCGGTTGGGTTAAAAGAGTTAAAGATTCAATTTGAGAATTCCTTGATAGGAGATTTTTCTTTACTTTTAGTACATCTACGTGAGTGCATCAGAATTGTTTAGTATGAAGAAATACATAGTTTATTATGAGTGATATTAAGAAGTGGAGTTATGATACTTTTGGAATCATTTTAGTACATGACTGGAGTTGAGTTAAAGCTTGTGGGAGTTATAATCATTAATGATGGTAAGCGCGTTAAGTTTAAAGGACTAAACATATTTTGAGAATGTAAGAAATTCTCGGGCAATATTAAAGGCATTTTGGGTTTTAGTTAAATAGTTGTTCCATGGTTCTGAATCTTTTCCTTGTGACGTCTCTCGTTTGGATTAAGGATTTGTAAAGGAAATTGAGTATAGATACTTTGGCATATTAAAGGATTCTATGATTCTGTATTGGGATGGAGCTGTTTATAGAATATTTTGGATTATTAGTGATCATTTGTAATATCTTTAGAGTTGTAAGTTGTAATATATTGATATTTATGAAAATAAAGATTGTGAAAATTTCGGATCGTTACAGTTGCTACTTTAATGGTAATCCTTGGAGATATAGTCACGCAGTGAACATTTGGAGGATGGGAAATTTCTTTAGCTTTTCATAGTTTAAGAAGTTAAGTAAGCTCGAGATGGTTTAATGTTTTGAATTTCTGGGAAGTAATATTAAGTATGCGATTATCTAATGGAAGTATCTTTACAGTATAATTAGGGTGGTGAATAAGACAAGTTTGTAGTATCTCGAGAATTATGTTTAAGAGAAATTGAGATTCTTCAATTTTGGCCTTGTGTATGGATTTTAGTTAGGAGTGAAGATAGTGATTGAAGAAGGTTCGGTACGAGAGATTACTATGTTGTAAGCATTATTTAAGTTTACTATATGATGGGTTAAAGTAGATAATTGGGGAATTCGGGAAGAGACGGAACTAAAGTAGCCGTGGCTATTGGATCATTCGGGTAAGTATTCTAAAATTCGGGTTAATAAATAGAGCTATCTATGACTAGGGATTGATTGTGGTTTTATTGATATCGCCTTAGCAAACTATAGTTGTTTTTATGGGACCAAGTTTAGAAATGATGTTAATGGGTTATCAATGTGGGATAGTTATATGTTCTTCGAAAAGATAAATGTGAGTTAATACAAGTAGGTTGAGGAATACAAAGATTATGACTGTATTATGTTTTATCTCATGAGGAAGTGAGTGTGGTGGTGGAATCTCATTTGATCGGATAGTTGATGACGGTAAATTTTTGAGTATATCATTGAGTCATTGGGTGACAATAATGTAACGACCCTAAAACCCGTTCCTATTTATTTTATATTTTTGGGAATTTTAATTTGAACTTATGTGTGCATTTGATGTTTTAGAAAATATTTTCATGACTTGCATATATTGTTTGAGTATATATGTTAGTCAAAGTGTTAGTAGAAATTTTTTTAAAAGGAATAAATGAGTTAGTTGAAACTTTAGGGTCCAAAGTGTAACTTTAAAGTTCAGGGGCTTAATTATTGAAAATGAAAGTAGAGGGACCAAAGTGAAAATTCTATAAAAAAATCTTTACATACTTATCCCATTCCTTCTCTTCTCTGCGTGGAAGGTGAACATTACACGCTCACCTACATTTGCTCCATTTCCATTTACTCTCTCTGTATCCACGAAGGAAATAGGTAAGTTCAACCCATTTCGATTTAATTCTTTTTATTTACTTACCCGTTTTAAAAACTAATTATATAAAAATGATCAGGGCGTTGAGTAGGTCATTTCTACCCAAACAAAACATATTTCTGCGATACTTTTTCCGGAAATAGGTAAGTTACTAATTCCCCTTAAATAGTAAAATGGTCATATATTTGCTATATGTGTGATATGTGGTGAAATTATTGTGAAAGGAATTTATTTGTGATACTTGTTTATTTGGGACAAAGGAAGTATAATTATACTGGGTAAGTGACTTGGTTTGTATGCAAGTATGTATATGGAATATGTTTATATCCTGAAAATGTTAGTATAAGTGTTTGAAAGTATACTCCTATTTGTGGGACGGTAAAATATTAACTTGAATTAAATATTAAATAAGTATATTATAAAATTATACTATTATTCTTGGGACGGGGAAATGTATAAAAGTGTCCCTAAATGAGTATATTGGTATATTAGAAAAATTATATTTATATTTGATACTTCTACTTGTTAATTTTGTGATTTGGGTAATATTTGTTGTACTTGTAATTTTGGGACAAAGGGAGTATATGGAATTGATTTTATTGGTGTTGGAATGGCTTAGAAGCCAAAGTGTAACTTTAATAAAAGTTGCTAAAGTTGTGTAGTTATGTGTTATACTTGTGGGACGGAAGGAGTAAAAATTGAACTAAAGAAAGAAATCTGGGATTTGGCCCAAAATGGGAGGGGGCGCCCGCACCCTAAATAAGGAGGCGCACGCACCCCATGGTTCCAAATTAGGCAAAGTGTCTGATCAAGGGAAGCGGGCGCACCCTTTTGGGTGGGGCGCGCGCACCCTTAAGTGACCAAAAATTGTGTGGATCTGATGAATGGGAGCGCGCGCACCCTATTGGGTGGGGTGTGCGCACCCTCCCTGTTTTCCAAGTTTGATAGTTTGTTCAAGTTGACAAGAGGACAATTGTTTGTGTAGTCCTTGGGGTTGTTTAGGACCCAAACGTGAATGTGTATGACTTTTATGTCGTTGATGAAAAAGTTTGAGTTGTGACTAAATGTCCTTGTTATGGACTCTTTATGAGAAATCTTTTGTGTGCATCTTGTGATGTATTTGGCTTAGTTCCTTCTTGGATTAAATGCCCCGGGTTTTGTTTAGCAAGTATTCATTACTGTGCTTCTTGTGAAAAGTCCAGCTGGTCTTGTTGTAGAGTCAGCCAATGGAAGAATTATAGTGGTACAGGTAAGTCCACTATAAGGTTTTCTATTGGAGCTTCTGAGTCAGCCGATGGAAGAATTATAGTGGTACAGGTAAGTCCACTATAAGGTTTTCCATTGGAGCTTCTGAGTCAGGCGGTGGGAGAATTATAGTGGCACACAAGCCAAGTTCACTATAAGGTGTCCACTGCGCCTTCTTTGTTTCCCCAGTCCAGATTGGCCTTGGATGGGATGAATTGCTTCCTTTGGTGAGCACTTGGGTTATGACTTTGTGTCATATTTCCCTCTCTAGGTACTTGGTTCTATTGGTTATGGTTTGTTTTCGGGATCCCGACGGCTTCAGCTATTTATGCTGCTCAAATGGTTCTCTCAGATGGTATTCTCAGACAGTTATGGTTATTGGGTAAACCTTGGCTTGGTATCCACCGGAGTGTGGCTATGTGTTAATTGTGATATATGAGTTGATGTTATCTCTCATGTTATGTGCTATATGCTATATGAATATTTGTTGATATAGTTTCTTTATAATTATCATATCAGCATGTAACGTAGTTGCATTTTAGTAGCTTACTGAGATTCATTCTCACCCCTTATTTGTTTACTGTTTTAGATAAAGGCAAGTCCAGGGAATAGGAAACTTGCACGGGAGGACGTCGTGGTGGTAAGAATTTGGGACATGAGTCTTGTAAAGGCTACATTATGTAATGTATAACCTTTTGGGGTAGAGTATCTGTGACTTCATCATTTTTTAAAACTTATATTTTGGAAAATCTTGGTGTTTGTGTATTTGTAAACAAAATTTGTAAGCCTTCGGGCTAAGTACTTTCGTTGTGAAAGTTGGTTGTAAAGTTTGTTTAAGGTTAAGTGAAGTCTTTGAACTTCAAGTGTGTTTTTGCTAAACTTTATAAAAGTACATTTTAAAGTGTTAAACTTTTATGAAAGTACATTTCGAAAATTTTCCTAAAGTGTTTTATGACGTCTTCCGATCGTGTCCCGAGCGTGGGGCCAACTAGGACCACGGGTCTGGGGTGCGACAAATAATCTTTAGCCCTATTCCTTCTCTTATTTGTTCGGGTAGTAGTATGATTACTTAGGATGATGTCTAGATCGTCAATGCGTACGGATGAACAGGGAAAAGTAAACTTATGGATGTTGATGATTTAAGGGTTGATGGTGAGCGTAATGCTAATTAGGATCAAATCAGCTATGTCTCAGAATTGGTGAACAAGTGATAGTCTTGAGAATGTGAAATTCGGGACGAAAGAGGAAGTTAACTTTAGGATGTTTGATACGAGTATACTTGATATATGTATGTGTGTGTTGGTTTATTTGAGTCATGGAGACTATGTCTGAAATCTTTAATAGGTACTTGATTTGGAGTTATGAGTGATATATGAGAATCGATATTTTGTAGCCTCGATGTGATTGCGTGTGATGATTTTTGATAAGTGAATTCGCGGGCGAATTCTTTTTAAGGAGGGTAGTGTGTAACGACCCGAAAACCTGTCTCTATTTTCTTGGTAGTAAATAATTATTTATTTATTTGATTATTTGTTTATTTATTTATGTGTGCATTTTGTGTCTCATAAAAAAAAGTTATGTCTAGCATTTTAATTGATCAATTGTGCTAGTGGGGAATTAGGGGCTTTTTAGTTTAAAGTGGGGTATATGGGTTTATGTGTTCAAATTGGGTCTAGAGGGGGCCTAGGTGGAACTCTTTTTAATTCATCATCCTCCTCCCTCACCTCTGTCACTCTCTTCACCTCACCAAAAACACACACACACAGTCTTTTCTCTCTCTCTTCTCCATGGAAGGTAAGAAAGCTCTCTCCTTCTCTCCTTCTTTTGATCATCTTCCTCTCACTATTTCTTATTGCTCATTTTATGAAAAATGCTTAGATCGTCGATAGGATCGTATAGAGCTAAGAAAATTCGAATTCCGTCATCTTTGATAAATTCCAGGTAAGTTACTTTTCCCCCTATTTATGCTAAAAATGTTCATCTTTAACTCCATTGATGCTCTAGTTGATATATATGGCTTCTTTGGTTGATTTGGAATTTATTTGTAATTTATCCATTTTTGTGAAATTTGGGTGTTTGAATCAACTCTTGGCTTGGATTGTTTGGGTTGTAAAATAAGTCTTTTGTAGGCATATATGTTGTTTTGGTTCATTGGTATGCTATTTAGAAGTGTTGATTTTGATTGGGTTGTGAAATGGTAAGAAAAGTAGCTCAAACCCAGAAAAAACGGTTGATTTGGTCCCTCCGCGCAAGGAGGCGCGCGCACCCTTTAAGGGAGGCGTGCGCACCCTCTTGTGCTTCAAAACTCAGACCTTCTGATCATAGGAGGCGCGCGCACCCCTTTAAGGGAGGCGTGCGCACCCGCCTTCTCTTTCCCCATGTTGTCCGTTTTACGCTCAATCTTCCGGAGGCCATAACTTCTTCATCCGGACTCTGTTTTAAACGTGTAAACTATCGTTTTAAAGATCTCCTTGAGTAATTCGATATGAGTGGGTTTATTTAATTGAGTTTCAGGTTCAGATTAGGTCGAGCTCTCAGTAAGTGTTTCATAACACAAAAATGTTTAGAATTGGTCTAGGTTTGGAGTACTATACTATTTAACTTGTATGAGCATAGTGGGAACTCTAGGGTTGTAAAGTGGTTCCGTTGTGAGCAATTGTGTTATGGAATTAATCTAAGTATTGTTTGGGAATGTTTGGTCATCTTATGAGGTGTTCATGATTGTGCCAATCGAATTGATTTTTGGATAAGACTTGGTCTAGGTTTTAGGTGATATCCTATAGAATCTAGAGGGTTGTTATGGAACACCAAAGTGTTGGGTTTGGTCCGTATGTGATCATATATGAATAGGTGTAACCTTTTGGGTTCGTTCGAGTGTTAAGAATTGGTTCATTGATGAACGGATGTAAGACGTGAATTGTTGATTGGGTACCTACGGTGTTGATTAGCTTTAAGGTATATTTATTCGGTTTTCCTATTTGGAATTCCAAGTGTAAGAGATGGTTGAGTTCATGGTCATAGTACTCTTTATGAGTAGACGTTTAGGGTCGCTTTGGTAATAGTCATTGTACTATTTGTGAGCGACCGTTTGGGTTGTGCTCTTTATGAGTAACTTGTGAGTATCATCTTTAGGATGTGTTTGGTATGTGCCTTATCTTGGAGTCATCATGTTTTAATGGTCAATGTTGTTGGGCTCTCTATAAGCAATCTTGTTTATCCTTGTTGGACTATTTTATGAGAAACTTCTTGTGTTCATTGTTGTTGAACTCTTCATGAGTAATCGTTTGCATCTTTATGGTGATTAATTGGTATGGTTCCCTACTTTGGAATCATTAGTTGTTTACCGAGCTAGTGTTATTTCTTAGCGTTTATTTGAAAGCCCAGCTGGCATTTGTGGTTGTGTCGGGCGATGGGGAAGATTATAATGGCAACGAGCCGAGTCCATTATAATGTGATCCATTGTTTTGCCCTTATTTTCCTCTTCCAGATTGGCCTTGGTTGGGATGAGCTAGCTTCCTTCAGAAGTAGTCTAGCTAACTTTTTGGGTTTTGACATTGTGTCATCTCCCCTGTCCTTTGTGACATGTTACATTGTTATGGTTCCGGTACCGGGGTTGTGATCTTCGGCTGTTTATGCTACTACAAAGATTGGTTGATTGATTGATTAGTCGGTTTTGTCCGAGGTTCTCTTCAGCTGTTATGCTGCTATGGTTGATGGATTGATTGGTTGGTTCTGACCGGGTTCTTATCTTCAGCCGTTTGTGCTACTACGAAGATTTATTGATTGGTTGATGGGTTGGTTCTGTGCAGAGGCTTCTTTGTTATATCCGTTTGGTGAAACCTTGGCTCAGTATCCTTTGTAACGTGTTTATTTCAGTCTTGTGTGCTACATGATGGGTTAGTCGTTATTTCCAACTGGTATGGGACGGTTGGCGATAAGGAGCTTCTCATTTGTTGTTATATGATTTACCTGTTCAGTTATATCGTTGTTTTGCATGATATTATGCCTTGTAGCTGCATTAGTAACTTACTGAGATTTTTCTCACCCCGTTTCCTTCAATGTTGTTTTTCCTTAACCCCCCCCCCAGGAAATCAAGTGGTAGCGTTGTGAGGTCCGTTGTAGCGAGAATCTTCTGAGCAGGTTGACCTCCTTTTGGGGTAGTTGCTCTTCGGAGCCTTTATGTATTTTGTTGTGAGATCGAGGTAGTACAGTGTTGTATAAAAACCGTTACCAGTTGAGTTGTTGTATTATTAATAAGTTGTTCTTGCTTCCGCATTTGTTTCTAGTCTCCGAGTTTTTATCTCGTGGAGGTGTGGTCTGATGGTATTGGTTTTATAGTTGAATTCACGCGCCGGTTTGGTATTTAGCATATTTGGAGATGTATATTATGTAAATTTTATATTTATGGATTTTTAGAATTTCCGGGGCGTGATAGTTGGTATCAGAGCAATGGTTTAAATATTGAAAGAGAATAAGATATCTGATATTGAATAGATTTCAATACATGGGTGTTATAACTTTGAGCGGTTTAGGAAACTAAGTTTTCTTGAAAGATGAGGTTAAGGTAGAAGTTGGATGAGTTATGAGTCGTGATATTGACGTCGAGTGTTTCTTTTCTTGTGGTATATCAAGTATAGGATTGGTGTCAATAGTGTTGGTTCCATTGGGGTTAGTTGGCTCGAGAATCGAGAGTGCGAGTTTTGAAGGCTTGGACGTACCTATTTCGTAAAGTGGAAATGTCTTGTGCTATATTCGTATGTTTTTTCTCATTCATGGATTTATGTTGAGGTGTATTCTCGAATAGGGAACTACGTGATTGCTACTGGTATATATAGGGTGATTAGTTATGTCACCTATGCGAGATATTGATGAGTTAAGTGGTATGGTTTAGCTTTCTATGTGTTACGAATTTCTTGTGTGCCATCGATAGGTGGTGAATATTTCTATATTAGTATGTTTGACTTTTTTTAGGAGCATACTAGGTATATATATATAATGTTCAGGTTCTGTATTGAAAATCAGAAAATCTTTATTATAAGGTTGTGCTGGGAATTTAGCTTATTCAGTTGGGAATATTAATTTTGAAATATTAGGTATAATTTATATAGGGGCAATATGTCGCTTGACCGATAGGGAACTTGGGTTATATGATGAGTTGATATGGGCTATAATACTGATAGGTGAATCAGTGAACATATAGTATCGGTTGGGTTAAAAGAGTTAAAGATTCAATTTGAGAATTCCTTGATAGGAGATTTTTCTTTACTTTTAGTACATCTACGTGAGTGCATCGGAATTGTTTAGTATGAGGAAATACATAGTTTATTATGAGTGATATTAAGAAGTGGAGTTATGATACTTTTGGAATCATTTTAGTATATGACTGGAGTTGAGTTAAAGCAATATGAGTTATGAGTATATTGTGGGAGTTATAATCATTAATTATGGTAAGCGCGTTAAGTTTAAAGGACTAAACATATTTTGAGAATGTAAGAAATTCTCGGGCAATATTAAAGGCATTTTGGGTTTTAGTTAAATAGTTGTTCCATGGTTCTGAATCTTTTCCTTGTGACGTCTCTCGTTTGGATTAAGGATTTGAAAAGGAAATTGAGTATAGATACTTTGGCATATTAAAGGATACTATGATTCTGTATTGGGATGGAGCACTTTATAGAATATTTCGGATTATTAGTTATCATTTGTAATATATTTAGAGTTGTAAGTTGTAATATATTGATATTTATGAAAATAAAGATTGTGAAAATTTCGGATCGTTACAGTTGCTACTTTAATGGTAATCCTTGGAGATATAGTCACGCAGTGAACATTTGGAGGATGGGAAATTTCTTTAGCTTTTCATAGTTTAAGAAGTTGAGTAAGCTCGAGATGGTTTAATGTTTTGAATTTCTGGGAAGTAATATTAAGTATGCGATTATCTAATGGAAGTATCTTTACAGTATAATTAGGGTGGTGAATAAGACAAGTTTGTAGTATCTCGAGAATTATGTTTAAGAGAAATTGGGATTCTTCAATTTTGGCCTTGGGTATGGATTTTAGTTAGGAGTGAAGATAGTGATTGAAGAAGGTTCGGTACGAGAGATTACTATGTTGTAAGCATTATTTAAGTTTACTATATGATGGGTTAAAGTGGATAATTGGGGAACTCGGGAAGAGACGGAACTAAAGTAGCCGTGGCTATTGGATCATTCGGGTAAGTATTCTAAAATTCGGGTTAATAAATAGAGCTATCTATGACTAGGGATTGATTGTGGTTTTATTGATATCGCCTTAGCAAACTATAGTTGTTTGTATGGGACCAGGTTTAGAAATGATGTTAATGGGTTATCAATGTGGGATAGTTATATGTTCTTCGAAAAGATAAATGTGAGTTAATACAAGTAGGTTGAGGAATACAAAGATTATGACTGTATTATGTTTTATCTCATGAGGAAGTGAGTGTGGTGGTGGAATCTCATTTGATCGGATAGTTGATGACGGTAAATTTTTGAGTATATCATTGAGTCATTGGGTGACAATAATCTTTAACCCTATTCCTTCTCTTATTTGTTCGGGTAGTAGTGATTACTTAGGATGATGTCTAGATCGTCAATGCGTAAGGATGAACCGGGAAAAGTAAAACTTATGGATGTTGATGATTTAAGGGTTGATGGTGAGCGTAATGCTAATTAGGATCAAATCAGCTATGTCTCAGAATTGGTGAACAAGTGATAGTCTTGAGAATGTGAAATTCAGAATGAAAGAGGAAGTTAACTTTAGGATGTTTGATACGAGTATACTTGATATATGTATGTGTTCAATATGTGTTGGTTTATTTGAGTCATGGAGACTATGTCTGAAATCTTTAATAGGTACTTGATTTGGAGTTATGAGTGCTATATGAGAATCGATATTTTGTAGCCTCGATGTGATTGCGTGTGATGATTTTTCATAAGTGAATTCGCGGGCGAATTCTTTTTAAGGAGGGTGGAGTGTAACGACCCGAAAACCCGTCTCTATTTTCTTGGTAGTAAATAATTATTTATTTATTTGATTATTTGTTTATTTATTTATGTGTGCATTTTGTGTCTCATAAAAAAAATTTATGTCTAGCATTTTAATTGATCAATTGTGCTAGTGGGGAATTAGGGGCTTTTTAGTTGAAAGTAGGTATATGGGTTTATGTGTTCAAGTTGGGTCTAGAGGGGGCGTAGGTGGAACTCTTTTTAATTCATCATCCTCCTCCCTCACCTCTTTCACTCTCTTCACCTCACCAAAAACACACACACACAGTCTTTTCTCTCTCCCTCCCTCCTCCATAGAAGGTAAGAAAGCTCTCTCCTTCTCTCCTTCTTTTGATCATCTTCCTCTCACTATTTCTTATTGCTCATTTTATGAAAAATGCTTAGATCGTCGATAGGATCGTATAGAGCTAAGAAAATTCGAATTCCGTCATCTTTGATAAATTCCAAGTAAGTTACTTTTCCCCCATTTATGCTAAAAATGTTCATCTTTAACTCCATTGATGCTCTAGTTGATATATATGGCTTCTTTGGTTGATTTGGAATTTATTTGTAATTTATCCATTTTGTGAAATTTGGGTGTTTGAATCAACTCTTGGCTTGGATTGTTTGGGTTGTAATATAAGTCTTTTGGAGGCATATATGTTGTTTTGGTTCATTGGTACGCTATTTAGAAGTTTTGATTTTGATTGGGTTGTGAAATGGTAAGAAAAGTAGCTCAAACCCAGAAAAAATGGCTGATTTGGTCCCTCCGAGCAAGGAGGCGCGCGCACCCTTTAAGGGAGGCGTGCGCACCCTCTTGTGCTTCAAAACTCAGACCTTCTGATAATAGGAGGCGCGCGCACCCCTTTAAGGGAGGCGTGCGCACCCCCTTCTCTTTTCCCCATGTTGTCCGTTTTACGCTCAATCTTCTGGAGGCCATAACTTCTTCATCCGGACTCCGTTTTAAACGTGTAAACTATCGTTTTAAAGATCTCCTTCAGTACTTCGAGACGAGTGGGTTTATTTAATTGTGTTTCAGGTTCAGATTAGGTCGATCTCTCAGTAAGTGTTTCATAACACAAAAACGTTTAGAATTGGTCTAGGTTTGGAGTACTATTCTATTTAACTTGTATGAGCATAGTGGGAACTCTAGGGTTGTAAAGTGGTTCCATTGTGAGAAATTGTGTTATGGAATTAATCTAAGTATTGTTTAGGAATGTTTGGTCATCTTATGAGGTGTTCATGATTGTGCCAATCGAATTGATTTTTGGATAAAAGTTGGTCTAGGTTTTAGGTGATATCCTATAGAATCTAGAGGGTTGTTATGGAACACCAAAGTGTTGGGTTTGTTCCGTATGTGATCATATATGAATAGGTGTAACCTTTTGGGTTCGTTCGAGTGTTAAGAATTGGTTCGTTGATGAACGGATGTAAGACGTGAATTGGTGATTGGGTACCTACGGTGTTGATTAGCTTTAAGGTATATTTATTCGGTTTACCTATTTGGAATTCCAAGTGTAAGAGATGGTTGAGTTCATGGTCATAGTACTCTTTATGAGTAGACGTTTAGGGTCACTTTGGTAATAGTCATTGTACTATTTGTGAGCGACCGTTTGGGTTGTGCTCTTTATGAGTAACTTGTGAGTATCATCTTTAGGATGTGTTTGGTATGTGCCTTATCTTGGAGTCATCATGTTTTAATGGTCAATGTTGTTGGGCTCTCTATGAGCAATCTCGTTTATCGTTGTTGGACTCTTTTATGAGAAACTTCTTGTGTTCATTGTTGTTGAACTCTTCATGAGTAATCGTTTGCATCTTTATGGTGATTAATTGGTATGGTTCCCTACTTTGGAATCATTAGTTGTTTACCGAGCTAGTGTTATTTCTTAGCGTTTATTTGAAAGCCCAGCTGGCATTTGTGGTTGTGTCGGGCGATGGGGAAGATTATAATGGCAACGAGCCGAGTCCATTATAAGGTGATCCATTGTTTTGCCCTTATTTTCCTCTTCCAGATTGGCCTTGGTTGGGATGAGCTAGCTTCCTTCGGAAGTAGTCTAGCTAACTTTTTGGGTTTTGACTTTGTGTCATCTTTCCTGTCCTTTGTGACATGTTACATTGTTATGGTTCTGGTACCGGGGTTGTGATCTTCGGCTGTTTATGCTACTACGAAGATTGGTTGATTGATTGATTAGTCGGTTCTGTCCGAGGTTCTCTTCAGCTGTTATGCTGCTATGGTTGATGGATTGATTGGTTGGTTCTGATCGGGTTCTTATCTTCAGGCGTTTGTGCTACTACGAAGATTGATTGATTGGTTGATGGGTTGGTTCTGCGCAGAGGCTTCTTTGTTATATCCGTTTGGTGAAACCTTGGCTCAGTATCCTTTGTAACATGTTTATTTCAGTCTTGTGTGCTGCATGATGGGTTAGTCATTATTTCTAACTGGTATGGAACGGTTGGCGATAAGGAGCTTCTCATTTGTTGTTATATGATTTACCTATTCAGTTATATCGTTCTTTTGCATGATATTATGCCTTGTAGCTGTATTAGTAATTTACTGAGATTTTTCTCACCCCGTTTCCTTCAATGTTGTGTTTCCTTAACACCCCCCCCCAGGAAATAAAGTGGTAGCGTTGTGAGGTCCGTTGTAGCGGGAATCTTCTGAGCAGATTGTCCTCCTTTTGGGGTATTTGCTCTTCGGAGCCTTTATGTATTTTGTTGTGAGATCGAGGTAGTACAGTGTTGTATAAAAACCGTTACCAGTTGAGTTGTTGTATTATTAATAAGTTGTTCTTGCTTCCGCGTTTGTTTCTAGTCTCCGAGTTTTTATCTCGTGGAGGTGTGGTCTGATGGTATTGGTTTTATAGTTGAATTCACGCGCCGGTTTGGTATTTAGCATTTTTGGAGATGCATATTATGTAAATTTTATATTTATAGATTTTTAGAATTTCTGGGGCGTGACACCATGCTTCCCATGACTTGTACTAGACATGCCCGGTTCATGAAACCGGCGGATTTCCGGTTCATGAACCGGCGGTTCGCCGGTTAACAAAAATGATAAACCGCCATGAACCGTATATATCCGGTTTACGGTTTCGGTTCATGAACCGGCGGTTCATCCGGCGGTTCACGGGTTATTCCGTTTTTTTTTTCTTTTTTTTTTTCTTCAGGCTCGGCTGGGCGCTGACTGGTGTGGTGGGCTGTGGGTGGGCTGTGTGAAAGTGTGAGATGGGCCTGGCCGCCTGGGCTTGTTAATGTTAGTACTTAGTTGTTTGTCTTTTTTCTTTTTTTAGTGAGCCCAAATCCAATGCCCATTTATAGATAAATGAATAGATGTATTTTTTCCTTTATTTTTTGGACAGAGTATATGCCAAGTATATTTCTGACTTTTTTTTTTTTTTTTTTTTTTTTTACAGAAATTTTTAAAAACATGTTATAATGCAAGTTTAAAAAAAATGAACTTTTTTTTATTGTATTTTGCATATAAAACTCAAGAAACATAATGTATAGAAAAAAAGGGGACGGGACCCTTTTAATTTTATTAATTCAAATAAAAATTACATAGAGGGGGACAACCAACCTTACCCTTTTATAATTAAGGGAGGACATTTAGGAGCCTTACCTCATCCTAAATACTATATTACAATAAAAAAATTAAACTCCGTCCCTAAACTATCGGTGCATTTTCTTCTACACCTTCTTGACCATTTGATCCCACATTTTCTTCAATGAGTCCCCCATCAAAATATGCATCCTCATCACTTGACCATTGTCGCGCCCCGACCCATGGTCCTACTTGGCCCCACATCTGGGACACGCACGGAAGACGTTATAAAACATTTTAGGAAAAATTTTCGAAATATACTTTCATAAAAAGTTCATATAACCAAACAACATTTACTAGACTTGACTACAAGTCACAAAACAAACTTTCACAAACAAGTACTTAGCCACTTGGCCACACACTTTACTTACTATTTACAAATCACCAACATAAACCAAAAATAGGTGATACAACGATCAAGTCACGGGTACACTACCCACCAGGTTGTACATTTACATAATGTAGCCTTACACAACACTTCCCAAATGTCTTACCCAAAATTCTTTCTCGACGTCCTCCCTGTGATGTGACCTATCCCCTGGGCTCCTTCTTATCTAAAACAGTAAACAAATAAGGGTGAGAATAAATCTCAGTAAGTTACTAAAATGCAACTACATTACATGCTAATATGATAAACATAAAGGAACAATGCCACAAATGATCATATAGCATATAGAACATAATATAAGAGGCTCCCTATCGCCAACTGTCCCATATCGGTTGGAAATAATGACCAACTCATCATACAACACATTAGGCGGAATTAAACACTCATACATGGATACTGAGCCAAGGTTCTCGAACCAAAACAATAACCATCTGAGAGGCTTCAACTGAGCAGCATCGAAGAGCTGAAATGGGTTCCGGAACCAAACAATCACAACAACAACAACGGGGAAAATGACACAGAGTCATAACCCAAAGTGCCCAACCTTTGGCCTAAGGAAGGGGGTTAAAAATGAGAAACCAATGATAGGAGCCTTATAATGAACTTGGCTCGTGTGCCATTATAATCCCTATCATTGCCCGAACACACACAAAAGTACCAGCTGGACTTTACACAAAACGAAGCAAAGAATACTTGCTTAAACAACAAACGGGGTATGATTCCAAAGTAGGGAACCATACAAGCTCATCATAGAGAAGTAAACACGTTTTCATAATTGGGTGCACAATATTGACATTAAGTCATCACACAATCAATCCAAACGATCACATCAATTCAAACTTGATCACAAAAGACCAACACGTTTTTATGGCCAAACCCAAAATAAATTATACTCCCTTCGTTTCACTGTCTCAAAAGTACAACACTTATACTATACCACAATTGCAACTACACCAAAGCTACACAATCAGCCTCAAAAGTATTCTAACACTCATCTAGAACCAATTCTATTTTACTCACTTTGTCCCAAATTTACAAGTATATAAAAACATTCAAAACCTTATTCTTTCAACATATATAGCATATAGAACATACTCATGACTATTTTAACAATTAAAGGGGGATTAGTAACTTACCTATTTTCCGGAAAAGTATCGCAGAAATAATATTTGTTCGGGTAGAATTACTCTATTCAACTCCCTGATCATTTATATATAATTAGATTTTAAAATGGAGTAATAGATTAAAAGAAGGAAAATTAAACAAACAAAAACCTTACCTTGCTTCTTTCTATCAACAATGGTGGTAGAAATTTTAGGAAAGTTGGTGTGTGTGAGTGTGTGGGAACGCAGGGAGAGGGAGGGATGAAGAGGTCACATAAAAGATCTTCACCAAAAATCACAAATAAATCACTCTAGTTCAACCTTTAACAATTAAACCCCTCAACTCACATTTTCAATAAAGCCCCCATAATTTCCCACTAACAACTTAACTCCCCAAATAAACTTTACTACTAACATTTTAACTAACACAAATAATCAAATAAAATGTGCAAGTCATATAATATGATGCAACACATAAAATGCACACATAATTTTAAATTACATTTCTCAAAATATAAAATAAATATTAAAATAAATAAAACGGATTTTGGGGTCGTTACACTCACTCCCCCTTAAAGAAAATTCGACCCGAATTTTAGGATTGCTTACCTCAACCCTTAAACAACCAAGGGTACTTCCTCTCGATCTCCTCCCGAAGATCCCAAGTCGACTCTTCCACGTTATGATTCCTCTACACAACTCGCACAAGGGGAATACTCTTAGTTCCCAGTTCTTAAACCTTTGAATCAATAACTTGGACCGGATGCTCTTCATACGACATACTCGGTTCAATATCCTCGGGAACCTCGGACAAGACATGAGAAGGATCATACACATACTTCCGAAGCATCGAGACATGAAAAACATTATGGATCTTGTCAAGCGAATGAGGTAACGCAAGACGATACGCTCTATCTCCAACTCTACTCAAAATCTCGAATGGGCCAATATACCTCGGTGCTAGCTTGCCTTTCTTCCCGTACCTTCGAATACCCACTTTAGGTGAAACTTTCAAAAACACAAAGTCACCTTTTTCAAACTCGAGATCTCGCCTCCGGTGATCGGCATAACTTTTCTGTCTACTCTGAGCGGTACTCAAACGATCTCGGATAAGTTTAACTTCCTCAACTGATTTGTTCACCATGTCAATACCCCAAATTTTTGCTTCTCCCACTTCATCCCAACAAATCGGAGACCGACATTTCCTCCCATACAAATCTTCATACGGGGCCATCTCAATACTTGACTGAAAACTGTTGTTATAGGCAAATTCCACGAGAGGTAAATGAGAATCCCAAGAATCTGAAAAATCAACTGAGCAAGCTCGCAACATATCCTCGAGAATCTGAATAGTCCTCTCTGACTGCCCATCTGTCTGGGGATGAAAAGTTGTACTAAACTTCAACTCTGAACCCAAAGACTTCTGAAATGCTTGCCAAAACCGAGATGTAAATCTAGGGTCACGATCAGACACAATGCTCACCGGGACACCATGCAATCTCACAATCTCATTTATATAAAAAGTTGCAAGCCTCTCCATCGGGTAGCTAATCTCAATAGGTAGAAAATGAGAAGACTTTGTCAATCTATCCACGATCACCCAAATTGCGTCAAACCTTCTTCGAGTACGAGGTAATCCCGTCACGAAATCCATAGTAACATGTTCCCACTTCCATTCCGGAATCTCTAACGGTTAAAGTAACCCCGCAGGTCTTTGATGCTCAGCTTTAACTTGTTGACATGTTCGACACTTAGATACATAATCCGCTATTTCTCTCTTCATGTTATTCCACCAAAAGTGTTGCTTCAAATTCTGATACATTTTTGTGCTCCCGGGATGAATAGTATACCTCGACTTGTGGCCCTCATCAAGAACTTGGCGTTTAATCCCATCCACGCAAGGCACACATAACCAGCCTCTGAAAGTTAACACTCCTTCGAAATTAAGAGAGAAATCCTCAAACTTGCCATCTTCGATTTTATCCACTATTTTAACTAACTCCGGATCATCCTTCTGAGCTTCCTGTGAATACATGTGTTTGAATTTGGGAATATTCATAGTAACATTAAAATATGAGAGTCGCCACGCCGTTTTAATTAAAGCCAAAACATTGAGAAAAAGCATGTTAATGGGTTCGGGGGTCAAATTACAACAAGAGAAGAATATTGAACGTTATCACTCCTATTGCCCGAATTGATCGGTCTTTCTATCATGATGAATGTGTTAGTAGTGTGTTAGTGTTTGAGACCGGATCTGAAGATTGCCTACGTTCCTCTCAATGTGAGAAGCTCAGGTCAGCGTAGTTCGCAGAGAATTAGAATAGGTAGAAGAATCGGGATCATGCATAATGAGGGGGGAATTACCTAAAGATTAGGGTTTAGAAGTAGTTCCTAGATCATCCTTGGGTCGATGAACCCTAGATCATCATCGGCTATGAAATAACATGCAAACATGAAGATCGCAACCCTAAATATAGCATAAATAAGGTTTTAATCTATGAACACGAAGAACATGCGAAGAACATATTATGAACATATGAATGAGCATGCGAAGCATATGAAGAAACTATGAATAAACATGTACGAACATGAATATAAAAGATCTACATTAAAAATAATGCAAGAACACGAAGAAAAAGTTAGAAAACTTACCTATGTTGGCAAGAAATAAACCTTGGATCTTCTTGAGTGTTTGAATGCTAATTAGAGAGCAAAATAGTGTTTAAGAACTCCAAAATTCGGACTTTAGAACTCTCAAAATCGGACCCCTAAACCAATGGAATGGAATGGTTTATATAGTAAACTGATGGGAAGATCTGACGGTCAGGATCATCCAGCGCAAGGTTGGCCGCCTGGCCATGGTTGAAGCCGGTGACAAGAGTGTCCGCGTGGCCAAGATCAACGCGCAGCAAGGTTGGCCGCGTGGCCAAGGTTGCAGGCTGACTTGATTCTTAAGCTAGGGTTTCTGCATGGTTTAAGGAAACCATTTGTTACCTATTTTGATAGATTTTGTCATAAATGAGATATTTTGGGAATCCGGGACAAGTCTTTGCAAGGTTTCTAATTCCTATAAAGTCCTTGTATTTTTGGAAAAGTCCTAATAAACTCATTTTCAGATCGGGTACTAACAGTAGCCCCTCGGCGACGCTTCTTGCAAGGCAATGTGGGGTCGGCGATAAAAGAAGGATCCGTCTGAAACATGAGTTTCAAAACAGATGAAAGGTAAGGGAATGGCTGAACCTTGACAGCGACCTACGTATCCGCGGAGGAATCAAGCCAAACGTAGTTCAAATCTGATGGGAAATTGGGAATGACTGTCCTCTGATGGGGAGCAACGTCTTCTGCTAAGGAAAGTGCACCTGCTGGGGATGAGAGATGACCGCGTCGGTCGAGTGGCTGGACCTTTTCAGGTTTCCTACGTATCCTCCGAGGAATCAAGCCGGTCGTAGTTCTGAGCTGTTGGGGAAAGACGAGACATCGAACTTCTGCTAGAGATAATAAACCTACGGATACTATCCTGTATGAAGAACGAACATTCGTTAGGAAATGAAGTCATTTGGGAAAAATAAAGACTACGTTGTCTAAATAATCCCAAGATGGAATGGTAAACGCAATCAGGATCGCCAGGGCTCCTGCCAATTATGCTAACGAAACGCCGAGGCTTCTGCCAACCACGAGCGATCAAGGATACGTATGTCATAGAGGCGCCGAAGTCTCTACAATCATACGAATCCTAATAATAGGTACTGGATCTCTCGCAAACAGAAACGCCGAGGCTTCTGCCAATCACGATTGATCAAGGATACGTATGTCATAGAGGCGCCAAAGTCTCTACAATCATATGAACCCTAATAGATGCTGGATCTCTCACAAACAGAAACGCTGAGGCTTCTGGCAATCACGATTGATCAAGGATACGTATGTCATAGAGGCGCCGAAGTCTCTATAATCATACGAACCCTAATAATAGATGCTGGACCTCTCGCAAACAGAAACGCCGAGGCTTCTGCCAATCGCGATCGATCTAGGATGCGTATGTCATAGAGGCGCCGAAGTCTCTACAACCATACGAATCCTAAGCAAATATTAGGAAATGCTAAAATAATAGATGCTGGATCTCTCGCAAACAGAAACGCCGACGCTTCTGCCAATCACGATCGATCTAGGATGCGTATGTCATAGAGGCGCCAAAGTCTCTACAACCATACGAATCCTAAGCAAATATTAGGAAATGCTAAAATAATAGATGCTGGATCTCTCGCAAACAGAAACGCCGAGGCTTCTGCAAATCGCGATCGATCTAGGATGCGTATGTCATAGAGGCGCCGAACTCTCTACAACCATACGAATCCTAAGCAAATATTAGGAAATGCTAAAATAATAGATGCTGGATCTCTCGCAAACAGAAACGCCGAGGCTTCTGCCAATCGTGATCGATCTAGGATGCGTATGTCATAGAGGCGCCAAAGTCTCTACAACCATACGAATCCTAAGCAAATATTAGGAAATGCTAAAATAATAGATGCTGGATCTCTCGCAAACAGAAACGCCGAGGCTTCTGCCAATCGCGATCGATCTAGGATGCGTATGTCATAGAGGCGCCAAAGTCTCTACAACCATACGAATCCTAAGCAAATATTTGGTGAAGAATGGAAATTTTAAGGGGCTTTCCGTTCCCAAAGGTATCGAATATCAGTCAAAACAGCGCTAAGGGCACCTAAAATGAATCAAAGGGGAATGTACTAGGGGTAAAACTGAAATTTTGCATGTGGAGGCAAAGATGATGGATTGTTATGAAGTCGCAAACGGGATGAACTCTCGGGGAGTCACAAAGGTGATAGACTCTCGGGGAGTCCCAAGGGTGACGGACTCTCGGGGAGTCACAAAGGTGATAGACTCTCGGGGAGTCACAAGGGACTCTTTGGTGAGTCACAAGGGCAAATGACCTTTAGGGAGACGCAAAGGAGATAGACTCTCGGGGAGTTACTAATATGGGAAACATGATCTAGGTTCCGCTTATCCTAATTTAGGAGGGGATGAGGCTACGAGCCATTGAGACCAAGGTGTTAGGTAAGGGACATTTTTCTTGGTTGCCTAGAGGTAGGACCTAAGGCTCTTTTAAGGAAAGGGAATAAGGAAGATGGTTGTCTCCTAATCTTGAGATAGGGATGCCAAAGATCTCACGGCTTCTTGGGCTTTAGATTATGTCTTGGAGATACTGTGGGTTTCCTAGGCTTACAGGCTAGGGATAGGAGTTTATTTAAGCATGAGGAGAGTATTCTATCCTAGGCTTAGTGCTAGGGCTTGGAAAGGTTGAGGTTTGGGAACTTCCTAGATGTTAGGGTTTCGAACAAGGGTTTGGAAACTGGTGTTTAAGGACCATGACTCTCCTAGGTTTGGGACTAGGGTTTAGGAATTTCCTAGGTCTAGGAGGCTAGGGCTTTGAGTTGTGGTAGGCTCAGAGGTTGCAAAGGCGTTGGCTTTTAGACATAAGGCTGGGAGTTGGAAAGGTTGTGACTTCTTAGGCTTGAGACCATGGACCGTTGGGAAGAGGGATTGCTTTTGTGGAAGGTCCACTAAGCTTGATGTTAGGGTTCACCATTTTCCGGGATTGGTGACTATGGCTTGGAAATGTTCGTGGTAACCTAGGCTTTAGGCTAGGTTTTAAGGCTAAGGACTGTAAACTTCCTATATTTTGAGACTAAGGTGAAGGAATTTCCTAGGTCTAGGACTAGGGTTTGAAGGGAATGTTGAATCCTAGGCTCGATGATAGATTTTAGTGAGGATATAGTCTCCTAGGCCCTGCGGCTAGGGTTTAGAAAGAGTGTGACTACCTAGGCTTGAGGCTAGGGTTGATTAAGTTTTGGACAGGGCATTGTATCCTAGGTTTTGGGTTAGGGTTCAATAAGACGGGGGATTAAGATTGTAAATTTCCTAGGTTTCGAGACTAGGGTTTCGGGAATTTGGAAATGATGTTGCATGCGGGGCTTTGGAAATTACCTAGAACTTGGGCTAGGGTTAAAGAGGGTGTTGCGGTTTCCTACGCTTAAGGATATGTGACTACCTAGGCTTGATGGGGAGAACGCGAGTTCCTAGGTTTGAGGCTAGGGTTTGGAAAGAATATCGACTACCTAGGCTTGAGGCTAGAGTTTGGAGGGAATGTGACTACCTAGGCTCGAGGGTAGGGTTTAGGAAGGATGTGGCTACTTAGGATCGAGGCTAGGGTTTAAGAAGGATGTAACTTCCTAGGCTTTAGGCTAGGGTTTGGAAGGATGTAATTACCTAGGCTTGGGGCTAGGGTTTGGAGAGAATGCGACTACCTAGGCTTGAGGCTAGGGTTTGGAGCGCATGTGACTTCCTAGGCTAGAGGCTAGGGTTTGTAGAGGATGTGGCCACCTAGGCTTGAGGCTAGGGTTGAGAGAATGTGATTACCTAGGTTTAAGGCTAGGCTTCGGATAGAAGGTGACTACCTAGGCTTGAGGCTAGGGTTTAAAAAGAAGGCGATTACCTAGGTTTGGGAGTAGGGTTTAGAGGGAATGCGATTACCTAGGTTTAAGGCTAGGCCTTGAATAGAAGGTGACTACCTAGGCTTGAGGCTAGGGTTTGGATAGAATGTGACTACCTAGGCTTATGGCTAGGGTTTGGAGACCGAAAGTATTTGAAGGTTTGCCTTGGTTTAGACTGAACAAGTTTGAGGTCTAAGAGTGTTACGGTTTGGGGAAAGTGAGCTTGATAGCTCAAGGATGGGTAGGCTTGATGGGTTAGACCTAGGCTTAAGTGCTAGGGTTTAGCTAGAGTAAGACACAGATGGGTGCTAAGGAGATCGGGGCCTAATGGAACGGTAGGTGTGAGATCTAGGAGATCGAAGGCTAGACAGGGTAGCCTTGGGACATAAGTTCTCGAAGCGGGTAAGTCTTTTGTCCTAAAGGGTCGCGCTATGGATCAAGACCAGGCAGGCTTGAGGTCGGGCCAAAGAGCGATGGATTGGGATTGGATGATCCTAGTACCTAATGGGTTAAGGGTTTAAAGCGGACATGTCGGGTTTAGGCCCTAAGGTGTTCTAGGTGTGAGCCACGTGCGAGAAATGGGTCAGGATATGTGACCATGTTGGCGCTTTAGGTAAAGGGATTGAGTGTCCAAGACTTTGCTCGAGTACAATAGGTACCTAAGTTGGATTGGGTATGCTTAGGACCGAAGTTTGTCTTAGAGGTCATTGCGCGTGACCAAACTCGTTCGGCGATTGTGAAGGTAGGCTAGGGATGGGACCCAAAGGTGTTAAGCGCACGAGTTTTGACCGGACGGGTTTTGATATCTTTATGGCATGTCACGGTATGCGGGAGATCCTATGCGTTCGAGCACGTTTGAGGTTTGGACTCGTGGGGAAGAAAGGTTTAAGATCTAAAGAGTTTGAGGAGAGGATCGTGCAGGCGGCGAGGTTTGGACTCGGCTTGGATTAAGTAGGTTAGAGTCGTAAGGAGTTGAAGGTCAGACTAGGTAGTCTCTTGCGGCTAATGAGTGACACTAGGTTGGTACTTGGTAGGTTTAAGAGTGGTAGGGCCGTGGCTTGGATATGATGGGAGTCGGGAGACGTAGATGCGCCGCTTTTAATCGGACCAAGTAGGCTTGGGAATTAAATAGTTCCAAGGGTGGAGATGTAAGGTGAGAGACCTAGAGGGTAGAAAGTATTGTGACCTAAAGGTTTAGGGGTTGAGGCCTAAGGTATGGATCATACATATCATGGACTTCAAGGATAAGTTTGGTAGACTCGAATGGTCTTGGCATCCAAGGGATCGCTCAACAGGTTAGATTGGACCTAAGAGGATAATGGAGACATTGCTTAGACAAGGTAAGGATGAGTATGTGTTGGTAGGTTTGAGATCTAGGAGATCGGGTAGGATCGGGGACCGGTAGGTTCGGGACCTAATGGGTCACCCTAAGGATTTGGCTTTGGTTAACTGATTTAAGGTCTGAAGTTTTGGGTAGAACCGGTTTGAGGCCGAAGGGGTCATGCTACGAACTAGCGGAAGGTCGAGCTAAGAGGTTATGATGTAACCTAGGTAAGACTCACCGGGTAGGTTTGGGACCTAGGTAAGACTGATCGGGTAGGCTCGGGACCTAGAGAGTTTATGGTGTAACTTAGGCAAGACTGACCGGGTAGGCTTGGGACCTAAGGTTTTGAACCAGGTAGGTTGGGACCTAAGGGTATCCTATTGTGTAGGAAATAGGGTGAAGGACCGAGTCAGTCCAAGAATCACAAAGATGGGTCTCAGAGTGAACCGAGGAGGTTTATACAAATTTTGTGGAGACCGAGAGTGCGGGTTTATAAACAAAGTGTCGTGGAAGAGAAAACTTTTGAAAGTGTTATGATCTTATACAGATGCCTTATAATTAATTATGATTCTAATCAATCCAAATAGGTCGTCACGTGCCGAGTTTGACGATGAGGGGCGCCCTTCTTCTAAGTGTATCCTTGTTGACGCCTCGGTATTCTCTGGGAAACCACATAGTCGACCCATTCCATTGGGGATTATCTAATTTGGTGAGCGGGTACCCTCCCTCCTTTGAGAAACTCTACGTCAAGCTTGATGATGAGAGATGCCCTTCTTCTAAGTATATTCTTGTTGGGACCTCGGTATTCTCCGAGAAAACACATAGTCGACCCATTCTGTTGGGGAAGCCCCAGTTCGATAAGGGTGTAGATCGGGGTATCCTACCTCCTTTAAGACGCACCCTTTTTTTCTGCCTAGACCGCCCTTTCGGGTTTTCAATCTAGCGGGCATCTCTTTTGCGTCATCTTTTTTTTTTTTTTTTTTTTTTTTGAAAATCATTCAGTCGACTCAAAAAAGGAAAAAAGAATTGTTTGAAAACATGCGGGGGCATTTTGGGGAGAGTAAGAGAGAGAGAGATAGTACTCACATTTTGACTCTTTGGGCAACTGAGTGTATATATGTACAAAAGGGAGGAAGCCCCTGCTTGACAGAAAGTAAGTGTTTAGCTCTTTCCTAGATTGTAGAACGGAAGACTTGTCGAGACATTTGAAAATTGTTTTATTCAAGATTCTCATTTGATTGCTCGAGAATGGACCTCGTTGATTAGTTATGCATCTTATGATTATGTTTTAGACTCGTAGTCTCGAAATAATAAATGTTTTGATCGTGAGTGAAGAAGTCAGGAGTAGAAATATGGGGCAAGAGAGAAGAGAAGGAAAATTGGCTACGAGGTGGGTTGTGTATATTTTGGACCGGGCCCTAAGGTTGCCTACGTTCTCCTCAAGGTGAGGAGCTCAGGTCCGCGTAGTTCGGGGATATCCTGGCTGATGATGGAGTTGGGTTTGAGTATGAGGTTCATTTGTCGCGATAGGTTGCTCCGTTGTAGCTTGTTGCTTTGGATTACTCCTTTGTAGTTGTTGCAGTGGATTGCTCCATCGTAGTTGTCATGGGTTGCTGCCGTTTATCTACTTTGTAAGGAAAGAAAGGAAAATAGAACATTTGAGGTGAAAAGAAAATGGGACTTTTACTTTTCCATGCACAAAGAGATAAAATAAAAAAGAAAAAAGAAAAATAGAAGGGGCTATCACCATGGAAAAGTAAAAGTCCCATTTTGTGCAATGCTCTAACTTTTGCCTAGGTCGCCCTTTTGGGTTTCAACCTAGCGAGCCATATTTTTTTTTTATATTTGTACATGAAACATTGGGCGAGACAAGCCCCTAGTTTGCTTTCGCCTCTCTCAATTGCGAGGTAGCTTCCTTATAGTTCAAGCGGCCTTTTGCTGGCGGCGGGCATCCTAGCCCCTTGATTTTCACCGGTAGAGCTCCATTGGATTATCACGTGCACCAATGAATGACTTCGTGCACTTGTCTTATATTTGCGATGGAATACGGACAGCCCCAGTGTAACGACATGTAGTACTCATGATGGGAACAAACCAACCCTTTAAATTGTGGCAGCATGGATGTCTATTTGATGATGAGCAACCACAGTCCATTTCTTTGTCACGACCTTATAAAAAGGGGTCTAATGGTGGGATGAGAGGCGTATGAGGATAGTGTATGGGAGAAGGTGTATATAGAGAGTGTACATAAAGTGTGTACAAGGGGTGAGTGTATAGAGAGAGTGTATGGGGGTAGAATGTAGAGAGAAGGGAAAGTGATTCGTTCATCCCAATTGATCGAAGAATTTGTTATTTTGAGATTAATCGTTTACTTAGTTATGTGAATGGTTTGTGGGTCCATTTACCTTTTAATGAGTCGTCATTAATGAGTAAGATTAAGATTAATTCATCATATAAAGATATAGCAATCAAGCGAAATGGTGAATAAGACAATTTTCATGAAATTGATATATGCAAGCTTATGTCTCAAGTCTAGAGAGAAAAGAAATAAAGACCTTTTTATTGGAACTAAAAGATTTAAACTGACTAGTCCGGGGTGGACTTTTACTTAAAGAAACAAAAATCGTCCAAGGTGGACTTTTGACTAAGGACACTCTAGAACCTACGAAGACTGAATGACCCTTTTCTTTTCTTTTATTTAAAGGAGGTAGCCCCAATTTCCTCTTTTGCCCACGCCCATGTATTCTGTTGGCGGGTGATGGCTCCGCTGTCAATGAGGCTTTGAATCTTTCTCCTCAATTGGACGCAATCTTCGGTGTCATGCCCAATGTACTGGTGGTATTGGCAGTGTTTGGAGGGATCCAAGCATTGCTTCACCCTACTTGTTTCATAGTTGATCAAAGGAGACAACTTGCCGGCTTGAACTAGACTTTTGAAGAGTTTGGCTAACGGCATACCTAAGTCGTCGAATTCGCGCTCGTCCTTCCTTTCACGAACTGTCTTTGAGGGTGATTTAGGTACCGGCACCCCTTGTTGATGAGTAGTCATAGGAGGCATCCCGACGGGGACAGTCTGTGGCGGCCCGTATATTTGAGGAGCGTACGGGTGTTGACATTGAGCAAGAGGGAGAACTCGACTGAGGTAATCATAAACGCCACGAATGTCAGACAAATGGCGCCTCTCGATATCTCTTAGTGTCTTATGCATCTCCTTCTGAAAGTGTGTTGCTTGCTCGTTGAGAATGGCCTTAAAGTGGATTGCTTGTTCATCGAGGATGGCTTCGAAGTGGGATGCTTGCTTACTGAGAGCAGTACCGGTGTAGAGGATTGTCTCGGGATCTTGGGTAGCAGCTTCAGTTGCAACTTCGATGTTCCTTGCAGCCGACATGATGCAGAACTCTATGTCATGAAAGAATTAGATTCGTATTTAATGATAAGGCATCGTTATAAGAATCATTTTTTGGAAAAGAGTCGGTCTCCACATTTTTGAAATGCATTTTGGTAAAAGATTGAAAGTTTGACCGGGCCGAAGTTGCCTACGTTCCCCTTATCATGAGGGAGAGGTCCCACACAATAAGAGGCTCAGGTCGCCGTAGTTCGAATCAAGTTAGACTTTTAAAAATAGGTGAGAGGTGACCATAGGGGTCAATTTGATAGAGTCTTTTTAAGATAAAGGGCGATCTTGAGGTCAAAAGCAGGAGATGACTCGGTCCTTGGTCAAGCATGGGTGAGGAAGACCTATAGGAATCGGGTAAGGTTTGACTTAAGGTTTGACCTAAATTTGACCTAAGGTTCGACCTAAGGTTTTAGACAAGAAGTGGTTCAAGCTAGAATGCGTCGATGATGGTGGGTTGACCTAGATGGGTAAAGGATAGGTCGAACTAAATGAGAAGGGTTGGATTGACCTATATGGTGAATGAATCAAGATAGCGGGTTGTAGCGGGTTGCCTATGGGATGATCTAAGCGGGATAGACATGGTTTGACCTAAGTGGGTCGAATGTGAGTTAGTTGACCTAAATGGTTGACCTATACGGGTTAAACATGGGTAGACTGACCTATTCGGGTTGGTTGACCTAGGGAGGTCGGTAGATTGACCTAGATGGATCCTAGATAGGTAAGTCGACCTAAGCGGGTCACGGGGTGACCTTGACGGGTCAAAGGTGAAAGGGTAGTTTTAACCTAAGACGGACAAGTTGACCTAAATGGGTCAAGGATGGTGTGTGGACCTAAACGGGTTGACCTAGGTTGGTCTGGACGACGGTGGGTCAAATAATGACCTAGGTGGGTCAAGATGACTGTTTGACCTAAGCGTGTTAGGACCAAAGGTAATTGGGTTCACCTATGGAATCAAAGATTGACCTAAGAGGTCGAAAATGGATAAGGTTGACCTAGGAGTCCAAGTTTGACCTAAGAGGTCGAAGGTGATTGGGTTGACCTAGGAGGTCAAAGGTTGATCTAAGAGGTCAACGGGTGATAATGTCGACCGAGGGGGTCAAAGGTTGACCTAAGAGGTCAAAGATGATAAGGCTGACCTAGGAGGATGATGTTGACCTAGGGGGGTCAAAGGTTGACCTAAGAGGTCAAAGATGATTAAGTTGACCTAGGGGGTCAAAGGTTGACCTAAGAGGTCGAAGGCGGATGAGGTTGACCTAGGGGGTCAAGGGTAGACCTAAGAGGTCAAAGATGATAAATGTGATAAGGTTGTCCTAGGAGGTCAAGGGTTGACCTAAGAGGTCGAAGGTAGATAAGTTTGACCTAGGGGGTCAAAGGTGATAAGGTTGACCTAGGTGGTCAAGGGTTGACCTAAGAGGTCGGGAGTGATAAGGTTGACCTAGGAGGTCAAGGGTTGACCTAAGAGGTCGGAGGCGAATAAGGTTGACCTAGGAGGTCAAAAGTTGGTAAGGGTTGACCTAGGGGGTCAAAGGTTGAGAAGGTTGACCTAGGCGGTCGAAGGTGAAGGGTAGACCCAAATGGATCGCAATGATGGCCCAACGGATGAGCGATGGACCTTAGAGGTCGCCTAGATGCAATGCACATTTTATTTTGCGAAAAGTTTTGCATTTATTTACATCCTAAATGGGTGGTCCGAGGAGTGTCCTAATCTCTATGTGTGGGTTGACACGGGTTAGGTTAAAGGTTCCCACCGCTCGCGGAACGTACACGGTGAGTGGAGTAGACGAGTGACTCGAAAAATGTGAGGCAGTAGCGCACAAATTCCTGCACATCGAATACTCCGGGTAGTAGGGACCTGTGCAGTGCTGACACGGACTAGTGGTAGTGTGTGGCAAGAAACTAATTCTTTTTAAGGACAAAAGAGAGAAGTTTTGAATGTTTGAATGATGCTATGCGATGCAATGCAGGAGAAGGAAAATAATGTACAAGGGAGCATAGCAGAGTTTTGTTTGACCCTAATACTAAGGGGAAAATAACAAAGGTACAAGGATACAAGGTATATACAAAGTACAAGTATCAACAAAGTACAAGTATTAACATTGCGGGGTGCACGGGTGCATGTGTAAACATGGAAAGTATGTGAGGTGTATGTATAAACAGGGCAAGTGTGTGCATGTGTAAACATGGCAAGTGTGTGTAGGGTGCCAGTGTAAACATGGCAAGTGTGTGAGGTGCATGTGTAAACATAGCAAGTGTGTGTGAGGTGCACGTGAAAACATGGCAAGCGTGCATGTGTAAACATGGCAGGTGTGTGCACGTGTAAATATGGCAGGTGTGTGCATGTGTAAACATAACATGGCAAGTGTGTGCATGTATAAACATGGCAAGTATGTGCATGGAGAAACATGGCAGGTGTGTGCATGTGTAAACATGGCAGGTGTGTGCATGAGTAAACATGGCAGGTGTGTGTGCATGTGTAAACATGGCAGGTGTGTGCATGTATAAACATGGCAAGTGTGTGCATGTTTAACATGGCAGGTGTGTGCATGTGTAAACATGGCAGGTGTGTGCATGTGTAAACATGGCAAGCATCATGATGTGACGAAAGTTAGACCCACTAAGTTTGAAAAAGTTTCAAAGCAGTCCCCAGCGGAGTCGCCACTGTGAATACGTGTGTTTGAATTTGGGAATATTCATAGTAACATTAAAATATGAGAGTCGCCACGCCGTTTTAATTAAAGCCAAAACATTGAGAAAAAGCATGTTAATGGGTTCGGGGGTCAAATTACAATAAGAGAAGAATATTGAACGTTATCACTCCTATTACCCGAATTGATCGGTCTTTCTATCATGATGAATGTGTTAGTAGTGTGTTAGTGTTTGAGACCGGATCCGAAGATTGCCTACGTTCCTCTCAATGTGAGAAGCTCAGGTCAGCGTAGTTCGCAGAGAATTAGAATAGGTAGAAGAATCGGGATCATGCATAATGAGGGGGGAATTACCTAAAGATTAGGGTTTAGAAGTAGTTCCTAGATCATCCTTGGGTCGATGAACCCTAGATCATCATCGGCTATGAAATAACATGCAAACATGAAGATCGCAACCCTAAATATAGCATAAATAAGGTTTTAATCTATGAACACGAAGAACATGCGAAGAACATATTATGAACATATGAATGAGCATGCGAAGCATATGAAGAAACTATGAATAAACATGTACGAACATAAATATAAAAGATCTACATTAAAAATAATGCAAGAACACGAATAAAAAGTTAGAAAACTTACCTATGTTGGCAAGAAATAAACCTTGGATCTTCTTGAGTGTTTGAATGCTAATTAGAGAGCAAAATAGTGTTTAAGAACTCCAAAATTCGGACTTTAGAACTCTCAAAATCAGACCCCTAAACCAATGGAATGGAATGGTTTATATAGTAAACTGATGGGAAGATCTGACGGTCAGGATCATCCAGCGTAAGGTTGGCCGCCTGGCCATGGTTGAAGCCGGTGACAAGAGTGGCCGCGTGGCCAAGATCAACGCGCAGCAAGGTTGGCCGCGTGGCCAAGGTTGCAGGCTGACTTGATTCTTAAGCTAGGGTTTCTGCATGGTTTTACGGAAACCATTTGTTACCTATTTTGATAGATTTTGTCATAAATGAGATATTTTGGGAATCCGGGACAAGTCTTTGCAAGGTTTCTAATTCCTATAAAGTCCTTGTATTTTTGGGAAAGTCCTAATAAACTCATTTTCAGATCGGGTACTAACACTTCCTTTATTTGTTGAATCAAGACTGGTAATACTCGAATACTCGCAAAAATAGCCCCATGCTTTGACTCATAAGGACTCCAATCTCGAGCATCCTCTAACATTTTCCATTCACGCACCATCAATGAAGCCATAAAAGATTTTCGGCTAATGGCATCAGCTACCACATTTGCTTTACCCGGGTGATAAGAGATAGTGCAATCATAATCCTTCAATAGCTCCATCCATCTTCTTTGCCTGTTATTCAACTCTTTTTGTGAGAAAAGGTACTTCAAGCTTTGATGATCAGTAAATATCCCAAATTTGGCTCCGTAAAGATAATGTTTCCACTTGTGCAACGGTGTAGCAATTTTAGAAAATCCCTCGATAAATCTTGACACTTGCCATCCCACACATAAGGAACATTCTTTCGAGTCAACTGAGCTAACGGAGTAGCAATTTTAGAAAATCCCTCGATAAATCTTCTATAATACCCGGCTAGACCCAAGAAACTTCGAATCTCCGTAACTGATTCAGGCCTCTTCCAATTCACAATAGCTTCAATCTTGGAAGGATCTACGGATATTTCTCTATTAGAAACTACGTGCCCCAGAAAAGACACTTCATCGAGCCAAAAAGCACACTTACTGAATTTCGCAAACAGTTGCTTCTCACGAAGAACAGATAAAACCATTCGCAAGTGTTGCTCGTGCTCCTCCTTAGACTTGGAATACACAAGAATATCATCAATAAATACAACCACGAAGGTGTCAAGATAAGGTTTGAAGACCCGATTCATCATATCCATGAAAACAGCCGGAGCATTAGTCAACCCGAAAGGCATAACAAGAAACTCGTAATGACCATACCTACTACGGAAAGCAGTCTTAGAAATATCCTCAGAACGGATCTTTAACTGATGATACCCACTCCTCAAGTCAAGCTTTGAAAAGACGACTGACCCTTGGAGTTGATCAAACAAGTCATCAATGTGAGGTAGAGGATATTTATTCTTTACGGTTACCTGATTCAGCTTCCTATAGTCGATGCATAGTCTCAAAGACCCATCCTTCTTCTTGACAAACAACACAGGAGCTCCCCACGGTGATACACTAGGACGGATGAATCCCCGATCAAGCAAATCTTGTAATTGAACCTTCAACTCTTTCAGTTCAGCTGGAGCCATTCTATAAGGTGCTTCAGATATGGGGATAGTACCTGGAATCAAGTCAATACCAAACTCGATCTCTCTATCGGGAGGCATAGAATATTCAGAAGAGAACACATCAGGAAACTCTTTAACTACATTCACATCCTCTATTTCAGGAGACTTTTTAGTAGTATCCAAAACACAGGCCGAGTACCCCACGCAACCACGGTGCAATAGCCTCCTAGCTTTCACATACGAAATAGTACGAATTCCCTTACCCAAAGAAGTTGCCTCAAAAGTAAACACAGGCACACTAGGGATAGAAAACGTAACCACTTTCTTAAAACAATCAACAGAGGCATGATTTTACTTAACCAATCCATACCCAAAATAACATCAAAGTCTTGCAATGGCAAAATAACTAGATCAGCAAGTAAAACATGCTTACTAATATGCACATCACAATCACGTAACACCTTATCAGCTATCAAACAATCTCCCATAGGAGTTGACACTTCTAGCACATAAGGCAAAGACTCAGAGGAAGAATGCAATCGAGATGCAAAAGACACAGAAACATATGAATGCGATGAGCCGGGGTCTATAAGTGCACGTGCCCTCAAACTTGACATAGAAATTATACCTCCAATTACGGTGGAAGCATCCGAAGCTTGTTGTTGATTAATTGCAAACACACGACCTTGAACCTTTGGTTTTCCCGAGGCATCCCTTTTCTGACCCTGAGACGGTCCCACACTACTCCCCGATGGTTGACTCCTCGCTCTAGTACAATCCCTTTGAAAATGGCCAAGTTGCCCACAATTCAAACACTTTCCTTGTTTCTTCCAACACCGCTCCTCACTGTGCCCTTCCCTCTGACAATAATTACATACTCTCTTGCTTTGACCCCCGGGGAAATTACCTTGATTTCTAACACTCGGTTTCCCTTGTGGTTGTCCTCTAAATGGGGTTGAAGTCCCTTGTCCTCCACGATTATCATTACGTTGTTGTTGTGGTCTACCTTATCTTCCCGCACCAGCCAATTCCACCTTCCTTTTGTGTTCTTCAATATCGTGCTCCACTTGATAGGCTCGATCAACAGCATCTTGAAATTCTTGTAGTTTATGGGACACCAATTGAGTTCGGATCACAGTTTTTAATCCCTTCACAAATCTCATTGCCTTCCTCTCCTCTATTGCAATTAAATGAGTGCAATACCTCGATAACTCCGTGAATTTAGCTGCATACTGAGCTACTGACATTGCATTCTGTTCCAAGCTAAGGAATTCCACTTCTTTCCAATCTTGACGGAATGAAATGTTCTTTGAACTTTTTCAAAAAAAATTCCCAAGTATAAGGTACATGAGCATCGTCCCAACTGGCTTTCAAAGTCCTCCACCAGTACTCCGCAGCTCCAATCAACTTGTAGGTAGCAAACCTAACTCAATCTTCTTCAGTAATCCTAAGACATCAAATATCTTTTCCATGGACTCAATCCATCTTTCAACCTTGGTCACATCGGGTTCCCCATCATAACCCGTTGGTTTCATCTTTAAAAACTGCTCAAGACCATACCTCGGAGGTGCATGTTCTCCTCCTTTCCTCTGATCATGTATAGTTTTCATAGCTGCCTCGAACATCCCTTGAAACATAGCTCGAGCCTCTTCCCTTACATTACCCTGGCCTGCAGTACCAGACTGTTCACCCTCATATTCCGGCATTTTTACTGAGTACCTGCATAAAACACTCAACGTTACTCACTCCATACTCAACTACCCTCCTAGGTCACTTAGTCATTCTAGACCATCTACAACCTAGCTCTGATACCAACTGTCGTGCCCCGACCCATGGTCCTACATGGCCCCACGTCCGGGACACGCACGGAAGACGTCATAAAACATTTTAGGAAAATTTTTCGAAATATACTTTCATAAAAAGTTCATATAACCAAACAACATTTACTAGACTTGACTACAAGTCACAAAACAAACTTTCACAAACAAGTACTTAGCCACTTGGCCACACACTTTACTTACTATTTACAAATCACCAACATAAACCAAAAAGAGGTGATACAACGATCAAGTCACGGGTACACTACCCACCAGGTTGTACATTTACATAATGTAGCCTTACACAACACTTCCCAAATGTCTTACCCAAAATTCTATCTCAACGTCCTCCCTGTGATGTGACTTATCCCCTGGGCTCGTTCTTATCTAAAACAGTAAACAAATAAGGGTGAGAATAAATCTCAGTAAGTTACTAAAATGCAACTACATTACATGCTAATATGATAAACATAAAGGAACAATGCCACAAATGATCATATAGCATATAGCACATAATATGAGAGGCTCCCTATTGCCAACTGTCCCATACCGGTTGGAAATAACGACCAACTCATCATACAACACATTAGGCGGAATTAAACACTCATATGTGGATACTGAGCCAAGGTTCTCGAACCAAAACAATAACCATCTGAGAGGCTTCAACTGAGCAGCATCGAAGAGCTGAAACGGGTTCCGGAACCAAACAATCACAACAACAACAACGGGGAAAATGACACAGAGTCATAACCCAAAGTGCCCAACCTTTGGCCTAAGGAAGGGGGTTAAAAATGAGAAACCAATGATAGGAGCCTTATAATGAACTTGGCTCGTGTTCCATTATAATCCCTATCATTGCCCGAACACACACAAAAGTACCAGCTGGACTTTACACAAAACGAAGCAAAGAATACTTGCTTAAACAACAAACGGGGTATGATTCCAAAGTAGGGAACCACACAAGCTCATCATAGAGAAGTAAACACGTTTTCATAATTGGGTGCACAATATTGACATTAAGTCATCACACAATCAATCCAAACGATCACATCAATTCAAACTTGATCACAAAAGACCAACTCTATCATAATGAACCATTAATACTCTTTTTGGTACTAAACACCTATTGGATTTCCGTAATATAAAAATCATAACCCAACTAAATAAACCAACCCATCGTGTAGTACTCGAGAAGAGCTTTCCAACGATAGTTTACACGACCAAAACGGAGTCCGGATGACGAAGTTATGGCCAAAACCAAAATAAATTATACTCCCTTCGTTTCACTGTCTCAAAAGTACAACACTTATACTATACCACAATTGCAACTTCACCAAAGCTACACAATCAGCCTCAAAAGTATTCTAACACTCATTTAGAACCAATTCTATTTTACTCACTTTGTCCCAAATTTACAAGTATATAAAAACATTCAAAACCTTATTCTTTCAACATATATAGCATATAGAACATACTCATGACCATTTTAACAATTAAAGGGGGATTAGTAACTTACCTATTTTCCGGAAAAGTATCGCAGAAATAATATTTGTTCGGGTAGAATTACTCTATTCAACTCCCTGATCATTTATATGTAATTAGATTTTAAAATGGAGTAATAGATTAAAAGAAGGAAAATTAAACAAACAAAAACCTTACCTTGCTTCTTTCTATCAACAATGGTGGTAGAAATTTTAGGAAAGTTGGTGTGTGTGAGTGTGTGGGAACGCAGGGAGAGGGAGGGATGAAGAGGTCACATAAAAGATCTTCACCCAAAATCACAAATAAATCACTCTAGTTCAACCTTTAACAATTAAACCCCTCAACTCACATTTTCAATAAAGCCCCCATAATTTCCCACTAACAACTTAACTCCCCAAATAAACTTTACTACTAACATTTTAACTAACACAAATAATCAAATAAAATGTGCAAGTCATATAATATGATGCAACACATAAAATGAACACATAATTTTAAATTAAATTTCTCAAAATATAAAATAAATATTAAAATAAATAAAACGGATTTTGGGGTCGTTACAACCATCTTTCTTCTTGATCCCGAATTTCCGCCCTATACGAATCCCCAACACACATTTGATTTTCTAAATTCTTCACATTTAGCCTTGAACGTTGTGGATCCAAAACATTTCCTGAAATACTAAATATTTGCTCTACCGCCACCGTTGAAGCCGGAGATGCAAATACTTCCTTTGCTATTCTTGCAAGTATAGGAAATGATGTCGCCCTTCTTGACCACCATCTTAGAAGGTTGAATTTGTCTCCAAATTCTTCAAAAGTTGTCCCCAAATATTGCTCTAGTTCAACGGGCATGCTAGAAGAAGACGTGGAAGCTCTAGGACGTTTGTTCGTGCTATACACTTGTTCACACCAATTCTTTTTTCCAAGTCGACCAACTCCACATCCAACATCTACTCCACCACCACTTCTAGGAACAATAGGATCGGGAGCGGTTTGATATTCCTTGTAAAGAGAGCATAAATCCCTTTCGACCCTTCTTTTAATAGCCGCAATCACATCTTTGGAAGCCCCTTGACCTTGCTCATGATACAAATAATTATAATACAATGTCAACATATCTTCTAACCCAACTAATCGAATTCTTGGATCAAACACTTTAGCTACCAAAAAGAGGGTTGGTATATCCTTGAAATATTTTTCCCATTTCTCCCTCATTTCCCTTATGGCGGAACCCATTTGAGCATCACTCCAAAATTCACTAAACAACATTGCAACATTTATGCAATGATCCAAAACTTCATTTGAAGTAGGGTAATAAATACCCGACAACTCAACGGTAGCATCTTTGAACACCTTCAAAATTTCCAAAACATTCTCACAAGCATCCCATTGAAATGGAAATAATGTCTCCCGATAGTTTATGCTAGTCAAGAATTGACAAACCGGTTCCTTGTAATCCATCGATTGAGACAACAATCTATAGGTGGAATTCCACCTATGTGTAACATCGGGAGCAAATCTCCTTTCCGCAATGCCTTTGCTCTTGCAAAATCAGAGCCATTTGTTTTGAGTGGTAGCAAATCTTCCAATATGGCAAATTGCATCTCTAATGGGACGGATTGTGGTACTCATGGCATTTAAAAAATCTTGAACACATAAGTTTAAAATATGACGAATACATCTAACATGAAAATATTTCCCACCAATTGACGGTTGACAAAATATAATTAACTCGGGCAAACTTGCCGTATTGGCACTTGCATTATCAAAACCAATTGAAAAAACTTTTCCAACCAAATTATACTCATTTAAAATGGTGAGAATTTTGTTTGCAATATTAGTTGCATTATGTTGAGTATCAAAGTCCCGAAATGCAATTAACCTTTTTTGGATTGTCCATGAATTGTCCACCCAATGACATGTAACACCCATATAATGATGGTTTTACCACGGATCACTCCAAATATCCGAACAAATTGAGACTTTATTTTCCATTTTTGAAAAATCTTTCATCAAGGCTAATTTATAGTCCCTCCAAACCGTAGCAACATCACGTGTGAGAGATTGACGTGGTACTCTTTGGGCGGAGGGATTGAGACAAAGTTTTGCAAAAAGCTCCCCTAGCTTATCACTAGCAAAACTAAACGAAAGACCTTTGCCACTAACTAATTTAGCTAAACCTTTTCTATATTTAGTAGCATTAAACTTGAATAAAGTAGAAGAAGACGTGCCTTGTGAAGATTGTGGAGTGAATTGTAGTTGAGTTTGTGACCTTTGCAACGCCGCCTCCGCTTTATCTTTATGATTCCTATTCAAGTGGCCTCTTGCATTTCCATATCCATCACCGGTTTTGAAGTTGAGTGAATGCGAACAATAGTTGTATTCAAGAGTGAATCTATCTTCGGTGCCTTCCACGGGCTTTTTGGTAAAATGAACCGTCATTATATCGGATTTAGGCTCCCTTGCTCCAACTCCCCGTCCCCTTCCACCTCTTCTACCTCCTCCCCGTGGACCCCGTCCCCTTCCACCTCCAATTTCAACACTTTCTTGCGTGGGTGGTGGGGTTGGTGCAACGAATGGACGTTCGATCTCCTGAATTGCATCTTCATATTCACCATCCTCTTCTATATTTTGAATGACTTCATTAGTGTTGAAATCATTCGCGAAAAGGAATGGATTATATGCTTCCCATCGTTCCTCACCTTCATTAGCAATATTTTTTCCATGGTTTGGATCCATATTAACCAAAGGATGAGAGAAAAAGGGCTTAAATGGAAGAAAATGGCTGAAAAATGGAAGAAAAAGGCTTAAATATAGGCTGAAAATTAAAAAGAAAGCAATTTCCGTTAGAAATTTAACGGAAAAACTAACGAAGTTCTCAAGACTGATTTTAGAGAGTGATTAATAGTGTGAGAGAGAGTTTTTGAGTTGCTGTGAAAAAATAGTGAGGAGGGGGGGGGTATTTATACTTAAATCGGGCTGGAAGTTTTTTTTTTTTTTTTTTTTTTGTAAAATGGTCCCTAGCCGTTAGGCTGGTTAAGTTTCAAACGGTCACTGACTGCGCAGAAGAATTAAAGGCGGGGGCGGGGCGGCTGGTTTGAATTAATTGTGAAATTTCAAATGGCAACGGTCATATACGAATAAACCGCCGGTTCATGAACCGCCGGTTCATGACCCGCCGGTTTATTCGTCGGTTCTTCAGCTCCAACCCGCTATTAACCGTGAACCGCCGGTTCACGGTTCACCTTTTTTTGGCCGGTTCCGGTTCGCCGGTTTTCCCGGGTTTCCCGCCGGTTTACACCCGCCGGTTTGCCGGGTTATATTAACCGCACGGGCATGTCTACCTTGTACTTCATCCATTTGATCAGCAACAAACCTTGGACTTGGTCTTCTCCATATTTAACATATTTAACTCATGTTAAATATGTTTGTAACTCCCTCATTTACTCGGCTTTTATGAGTAAATTCTCCATCAATTTATTCTTCACGTTTTTAGCTCCTAAAATAACTTTATAATTACCTGAAATATGGACCAACATCTAGACAATAATATTAAGACATTAGTATAAAAATTACATTAGAAAGAAATGTCAAATTACAAAGATTTTCGTCAGGCAGCACTTGACTGTCAGTGGCAACATCTGAGGTAACACCTCTTTCTGCACTAACAAAAATGATGGAGCTTGAACAAAAATGTGTCCTAAATATCTATACTTAAGAAAGATACAAACAATATTATAAAAAATTATTACCTAAACTAATATAACAATATATTTATTAGGATATTTCTACCAAAATAAATCCTTGTAATTATATACAAGATAATAATAACTATTTTGCGTAGTTTGTCCAATAATTGATAAACTATTATAAATAGTATTAATAAAAATTATAAAATTTTCATTAGAATAATTAAATTAACCTAAAATTATTACTCAAAATGTTTTGTATTAACGTTAAAAAAAAACGATATTTAATTCAGGACAGAGGGAGTACTACAAAGCATTGTACTATACTCACTCCGTTCCATGACAATGCACACAAACTTTCTTTTGGGCGTTTTATGATAAGGCACATTTTTTTAAAAAAATCGAAATCATATGCCTTTTTTATTTAGTGAGACTCATTTATTATAGTCACAACAACTATTGACTACTATTCCCAACGGTATCTCCTACTTCACTTTTCATATTCATATTAACTATCCACTACTATTATTTCCTTAATTTTCATGAACATCCAAAATTGGCACATTGTTACGAGACTGAAGCATGTGAAAACAAATGCTAGAAGCACGAAAATTCAAAGAATTTAATAAATTATTGTAATTATTTATTTCTTTTAAAAACATTATTGTAATAATGTCAAGTTGTTTTTATATATATATATATATATATAAAAAAAACTAAAAAAATTAAAAAGAGTAATGGAGTGTTATGGTTAATTAAAAGTGGGGGAGTGGTGGTACAAGTAGGGGGGAGGATTGTGGTTGAAGGAGGAAACCGGTTGTCCTTCTAGCTGCCTTGATATTCATATAATATAGCCGTGTGACTTGGAATATTGTTCTAACTAGTCTCTCTCGGGAATCCAACTGACATCATCATCTTCATAATCTCCCTTTTTGTCACTGCTCTGCTCCCACCCAAATTCTTCATCGCTGTTGAAGTAGAATAGAATAGAAGAAGAAATGGCGGTGTGTGCAGCATCTATCCCCACTTGTCTACCTTCATTCGTTAACCGCCGCCCACTCTCTTCAACCATTCCCTCTGTGCTCCACCGCCACACACTTGCACCTCTGTTGCACAAATTTCGTCTTCTTTCCCACATATTACAGGTAATTACTTGTCAATTCCCCCCACCGGCACCCCATCCCCTTTTCTTTTTTACTAATTAATGCTCTTCTGTTCAATCTAATGTCCTCTTTCTTAAATAGGAGTATAATATTCCTCTATTATATTAGCCTTGAATTGAATTTTGTGTCAATTAATTGATGTAGGCCACAATTTATACATTTTCATTCAATCAATCCACTCTCTTCCACCTCCTACTCACATGTTTTAATTCAAGAATTCAACATTCCTCAATCTCATGACACTTTATAGCAAGAGCTAAAAATGTGAAAACCAATATAACTGTTTCGGCCAATTTTTGACAATTGGACTAATAAAATGAAGAAAAAAGAAATTGGGTACAATGGAATAAAGAAGTAAAAGATTCAAGAATATTGGACTAGGATGTAACGAGGAAAGCCTTTGAGCAACTACTCTCTGGCATAAAACCTCGGGAGGTTTTGGAAACCTACCTCTGTACCAAACGATTTTATTAATGTATGAGTGTGAGTACAAGAGAAAGTAGAGAGGGAGAGTTACAAGAGAGAAGTGAGTGTTACCGCAGGGAGTGAGTGAAAAAGTGTGTGTGTTTACATAGAATGTGTTAACTATTTATACTAAAAGAATAATGTAAACTATCCATCAATGCCTAAAATCTCGGGGAGTTTGTTGCAGTCTCTTTGTTTGTTGATGATAAGCTTTAGTCTTTGACTTGGTCCATGAGTAGATGTGCTAATCATTTATCCCATGTGTGAATTAATAACAACCCTATAAAGTAGGAACAATAAAACTGCCACTCAAGATGTCAGGTCGTCAACTCAGGATGTCACGTCAGGATGTAAAGTCAACATGTCAACATGTTGAGTCAACATGTAGAGTCAAGATGTAAGATGTAACTTCAGGATGTCAACATGTAGAGTCAAGATGTAAGATGTAACTTCAGGATGTCAACATGTAGACTCAAGTCGTTATTTCCAGGATGTAGATATAGTGCTGTGAGATTTTTCACCCCAAACAATTGCCCCCAAATTTTTTGAATTGAGTGAACATAGAAATTCAAGAAATTTCCATAACAGTTGATGTAGGTGATAAAAGCTCCAAGATGCAATTGATCCTGCAAAAAACAAAGAGAAAGACGAAGAATAGGATATTTTGGTGATTGTCTTAAAGACAATTTTTATTTGTTTGCAACATGTCTGTTTGGACATGTTAGGTTGCAATTTTGTTTGAACCATGTCTTGTGATAGCATGATTAAAACTTATGAATGTTTCCCGTTTTAGGATCAGTGTGTTTGATCCTTTTTGGTATTTTGATAATAGATTGGTCATACGGTTAGGATTCTAAGGGTAGCATGTTGATGTTTACAACTTCGAATAATTTTGGAACAATTGAATTGTAGCGATGTAAGGAATGGTTGGTAACATGTTGATGTTACAAGTTGGGAATCATTGAAAAGATGAAAAGATGATTATCTTTTAAACCCTGTGTTCGTTTGGTAACATGTAAATGATACAACCATTGATTTTAACTTGAGTTCATAATTTTAGCCAAGTGCAAGAAGGTAATCAATATGTTCATGACACATTGGCCCACCTACAACTTAACTAAAACATGAAAATCGTGCGCACGGGCGAAGGTGTAGAAACCTTAAACACATAAGAAAGGTGTAAAACCTTTAAACCTTTGAAAGGTGTAAAACCTTATACCTTGGATGGAATTGTACTTTGATTTTTCTTGTTGGACATGAATTCTGACTCATGTGAACATCTTTGAATACTTGGATCAGCATGTAACACCTCTGATCAACATGTAACATCTGGAAAACTTGGATCAACATGTAAACATCTTGACCTGACTAGGGACTTTGAGCTTCTTCGCAAAGCAGAAACATGTTAGGGTTGGGTGTTAGCTTGGCTAACACCCCTCCGATGCTTAAGTCAGTCGATGTTTGATGAAGATATATTAAATTGAAACAACATAATTGAAATAAAGCAATATAAATGCATACCTGATTTTCTGAATTAAGTTGACAAGCTATAACTTACATGAAGTACAGCTTGAGATGCGCTGCATTCTAACTTCTAGGAATTCTGGTACCATCTATAGTTGACATCCAGCATGCCCCCTTTCCAACCTATTGATTAATAATCCTGCATGAGCTTATCTTCTTCCAACCTGATGAATCTAGATGCTCTGGTTCTGATTTCATCCAGCCTTCTGCATGGCGTCATGACTAGGTCATCATAGTACGGAGAGTCCTTCTTGAGTCCCATTCTGAAGGCTTCAATTGCGGTTACAGTATCCAGGTTGGAGATGTTCACCGCCTCCCTATTGAACCTGCTCAGGTAGTCTTTGAGTAGTTCCTCAGGTTGCTGGACCACCCTGTAAAGATCACTTGTCAGCTTCTCGAACACCCTGTTGCATGAAAACTGATTAGTGAACAAGTTGATAAGTTGAGCATATGATCCAATAGAACCCAAAGGCTGGCTGATGAGCCATCTCAAAGCTGCCCCTGTAAGAGTTGAGCCAAAACTCCAGCAAAAGCACGCTTCCTTGTACTGAGGTGGAATGTGGACTACATTCATCTTCTCCTGATACAATGCAACATGCTCTGCTGGATCAGTTGTCCCATCATACGGCTTCATGTGGGGTGGACTGAACTTCTTTGGTATGACCACGTTGGCTATGACTGGAGTGAAGCGAGACTCATTGAAGCAGGTTGGTGATGCTTGTTGACATGGCAAGGTCACTCCAGGCACATTCATCACCAAGTCTTTTAGTTCCTGCAATTGCCTGCTAAACATGTTCATCATATAAAAATTAGCACCAGCATGATTAAATTGATCAAAATTAAATTGAGGATTAACACTCCCTGTCGCCATTGTGGATGGCGTTACAAATGTTGTTGAAGACGGAGTGATGGTTTCAGGATGGATGACTGTGTTGTCCGTGGTCAGGTTGGGATAAAACCATCATTCATCGGTCCAATCTCAGCATCAAAGGTAATCTTCCTAGGCTGGATTGGAGCAAAAAGATTGGGACTCATGCTGGAGTTTGTAGTCTGGAAGATGCTCGAATAAGGACTCTGGTAGGTTGCTGACGAACCAGCTTGAATAACAGAAATCTCACGCTGCAACCTGATTGCATTGTTCATCAGCATGCTGGAAGTATCAGCCTGTAACTGAATCTGTCGCCTCATCTCGCCCATCATATTGGTCAAGTTGGTGGCGACATCCACAGGGATTTCAGATGCCCCCATTGCTGACATGCCCCCACTTACAGCTGAAATTCTAGAAGTAATCTGCCCGGTTGTTGGATTGTTCATCTCGAATCTATTAACAATCTAAAAGACCAAAGTTCCCACAGACGGCGCCAAATTGTTTCGGCCAATTTTTGACAATTGGACTAATAAAATGAAGAAAAAAGAAATTGGGTACAATGGAATAAAGAAGTAAAAGATTCAAGAATATTGGACTAGGATGTAACGAGGAAAGCCTTTGAGCAACTACTCTCTGGCATAAAACCTCGGGAGGTTTTGGAAACCTACCTCTGTACCAAACGATTTTATTAATGTATGAGTGTGAGTACAAGAGAAAGTAGAGAGGGAGAGTTACAAGAGAGAAGCGAGTGTTACCGCAGGGAGTGAGTGAAAAAGTGTGTGTGTTTACATAGAATGTGTTAACTATTTATACTAAAAGAATAATGTAAACTATCCATCAATGCCTAAAATCTCGGGGAGTTTGTTGCAGTCTCTTTGTTTGTTGATGATAAGCTTTAGTCTTTGACTTGGTCCATGAGTAGATGTGCTAATCATTTATCCCATGTGTGAATTAATAACAGCCCTATAAAGTAGGAACAATAAAACTGCCACTCAAGATGTCAGGTCGTCAACTCAGGATGTCACGTCAGGATGTAAAGTCAACATGTCAACATGTTGAGTCAACATGTAGAGTCAAGATGTAAGATGTAACTTCAGGATGTCAACATGTAGAGTCAAGATGTAAGATGTAACTTCAGGATGTCAACATGTAGACTCAAGTCGTTATTTCCAGGATGTAGATATAGTGCTGTGAGATTTTTCACCCCAAACAATAACTATGCTCTATTCTTATGCTAAATCCTTGGATACTTGCCTTTCTTTTGTTGGCTAACCCAATATCCATCTCAAATAGGTCCCACCCAAATAACCTTAGCTACATTAACCAATTTACTGTACTTCATAAAATACTATCACTCACATGTTTTGCTCCGACTGGCACACGTTAATAATGGATTTTGAACAATTTTCGTAATCCACACCCCCACTATGGACTCTGTATTTTCTTAAACATATGTCATCCCATCTTTGATGTTGTTTTCCAACTCAAGATTTATTTGTGGATTCGTCAACCAATCATTTTGCTGCGTTGCGTGCTTCGGAAATAAGGGTGTCCAAGCATAATTGTTGATATAATCCATAAATCTAGAAACATTTATTACTCCCTATGTTATTTACATTACACATACACATACTTAGAAGTAAACATAAAAAACAATAATGTGTTTTTGTTTATAAAAATAAAAGCTTTCAGTTGGGGCTCTTGGATGTACATTTGAATGCAAATGTAACATCAATAGGCTACAAGCCTAACATAAGTGTCATGTATACTGGATGTTATGAGTAGGCTCTAGCTCCGTTTCCTATGTAACATGGACACCTCATTTCAGCCCAAATACCCGTGTTGTTACATGATTTTAATCATTCCTGTCGCATGAAACTTGAACCGTATAAAAGAAAATAATGATCCATGTGTAATGGTTTTTGAAGGCTGAAGCGGTGCTTGGTAGAAAGTGTTGCCCTTATCTAGAAAGTTCATTAGTATCAGACAAGGGTGTATTGCAGTCAGCAGAATGGAGTGTAGTTCCTGACATTTGGAGGTCTTCGGCAGAAAAGTTTGGCGATCGGGTGGCCTTGGTCGACCAGTATCATGACCCTCCAACAAATATGACTTATAAGCAGGTCCGTTTTCTTCTCTTTATTGATTTTTTATGTTGCAGACCTTTCTTTCGTCTAGACTGCATTTTTTGATCTATAGTTGGCCTATTTTTTGTTTAACAAGAATTGTGAAATGGTATAAAAAGTGTTTAATTAAGTTCCAAAGTATCAATTGAACATTGATCAGGTTGCCTATATTAAACTCCTCACAATGGCCAGAGCCACTTGAGCTAGTATTAGAATTATAGGAATTTATTTATGTATACAACGGAGTATTATGGAGCCTGTTGTCCACCTATTTACTCTTACTTTAACCATAGTTATTAAAGGCCCAAGGCGCACCAAGGCGCAAAAGGTGAGCCCGGAGCCTAGGCGCAAGGCGCAAGGCGGGCGCGCGCCCGAGTGACGATGCCCACAAAAATGCCTTAAAATATTAAAAATATAGAAGTATAAAAGAAACAAGCATAAATAGATGTTCAATGGAATAAATCTATAAATTATACATACAAGTATACAATCTACTTTGTGTTTAATCTATGTACTGTATATGATTATGCACATTAATTAAATTAAACAAGTTTAAATTATAAACTATACATGCATTCAGATTGTCCATAAGGAGTGGCTCAGTGGTAGAGCCAAACTTCACAATGTGTGAGGTCTCGGGTTCGATCCCTTCCCATGCCTCCTAGGACATCATTATTATAAGGGGGTAAGAGGGGAACCACTATCGATCCTCTTTAGAAAAAAAAAAAAAATAAATAAAAAAAAATACATGCATTCAGATTGACTTTCATGAAAAACAAATGACAATTTTTGATAGCAATGAATAAACTTTAATCTACACTTGCATTGCATAATTTAACATGTTTAAATCATAAACTTTAATTTACACATGCATTCAGATTGCATTTTTGAATTATAATTTTTAACAGTAAGTTTTGTGTACATGACAGAGACTTGAGGAAAAAAAAAATCAGGACATTGCATAATTTAAAGGTTTAAATCATAAACTTTAATTTACACATGCATTCATATTGATTAATAATATAATAATGTAACTTCTATAGTTCTATGTACATAAACAGAGAGTAGAGGGAAAAAAATGAATCAGGACTTAAGAAAAATAAAAAGATAACATGAAGAGAATGTTGGGTTTTAATTGAATTTCTAGCACCATTTAGTTGGGTAAATTAATATGTTGGAGTCTCTAGAATGGTGTTTTTTGAGGAGGCTTTTTGGGAATACGAAGAGGTGCTTTGGGTCTCACTCTAGGAAGGTTCAAGAGCTCTCAAGGGGCTGTTTTTTGCTGTATAAAAGGCAGTGGACAGCAGCTGGACAGTAGCTTGTTCAGAGTGAGACAGAGAGAAAAACACAACAGATTTTGGAGAGAAAAATCTGTAGCAAAGAGTGCTAGTGTGTCTTTCTTGTGAGAGTCTTCTAAGTGTGTCATTCCTTGTAATCTTAGAGTGAGGAGCTCAGATTTGTAGGGTGATATACACTTGTATCTTTGAAGTTGTGATAGTGTTTGTTGAGCTTGTGGGCGTAGGCAAGAGGCCGAACCACGTAAATTTCGTGTGTCTTCTTTTCTATACTCCTTCTTCTTTGTTCGTGCTATTTTTCGATCCAAGTTGTGCTACCACTACCCAACAGAGAACTCACCTGTCGGAGCTGCTCTTCTCGCCTGAGGGTCGCCGGAGGATCAGACAGGTTGCCGGAGTTCGCAGGAGGTCTTCCCAGGTTGCCGGAGGCTTCTCTGTTAGCTTTGATAGAGTTCATAAGGATCGACTACTCTTATATAGAGTTACGGACTTACGGTCCGTGTACGATGACAGAATCGTGGCAGCGGAAGAGTCTTCGTTGCCTAATAAGTTCAATTACTACGCAATCGACGGTCAATAGGATCAATTACTTCGAAATTGTCGGTCAATTAGGGTTTTCCGAGCCTAGGCGCAGTCGATCAAGGCCCACGCTTCAGCCCTAGGCGCGCCTAAGCCCTCGCCTGTGTGACAGCGCCTCGCCTGGCCCAATCGAAGCCCCAAATGTGCGCCTCGCGCCTAGGCGCGCGCTGAAGCGCGCTTTTAATAACTATGACTTTAACTATTTATTCATGCTAAATAAATGGAATCTCAGCTGTTAGCTTTTAAGAATAATTGTAAGAAGCCCTTGAAAATTACTTCTCCTTCCACATTTTCTTGATCAGGTTTTGCCCTTTCTAAATTTCAGTGTCTATACTATATACTGCACTGATTGCTTAACCTTCAAGTCCAAATCTTTTTGGAAAGAGCAACTCCGTTGTACAAGAAAGTAGAAAGATACTCCCTCCGTCCAAGCTCACTTGAGACTTATTTCCATTTTGGTCCGTCCGGTCTCACTTGAGACCTCCACAAAATAGTTAACTTTTAATAATTTTATATTGAATCTACCCCACCACTTATTCTCTTTCTTCATTTTACACCACTCAATTTATTCAACCAACACTACTATTTACCCCACTTATTCTCTCTCTTCATTTTCTACCACACATTTTCCTTATTTTATTCTTTTGCCTTAGTTATTGTGCCCACCTCTTAGGTGTCAAATGAGGTGGGACTGAGGGAGTATTTGGTACTAGTCATAACAGACAATTTTATATGTAAAATAAATAATTAATTATGGAGTCCAGAATCAAATAAGGAAGAACAAAAACTATGATGGAAAAACAACTCAAACAACCCTACTTATTGAGCTTATCTATCAGCCCCTCCCCCTCCCCCATCAACCGTATAAGGTAGGAAGCCAAATAAGCAATATTCCTTGCTATCATTTATCAGTTCTGTAAGCAAATATGAATGACTCTAAAATTCCAGATTCTATTATCCTTTGAAATAAATTAGGAATATACTCCCTCCGTTCCAAGTAAGTTGAAACATATATTCATTTTGAAGTTGAGAAATTAAGGATACTAATATTATATTAAGAATGAAAGGTAGTGAGGAAGAGAGAGAATTAGTGGGGAAGGAAAGAGAATGAGTGGAGAATAATGAGTGGTTGGGAGGAAGAGAAAGAATGAGTGGAGGATTATAAAAGTAATAAAAAGCTTCCATTTTTGGATTGTTGCAACTTAAATGAAATGCCCTAAATGGCAAAATGTTACAACTTACTTCGAACGGAGGGAGTATACGATATGATTTTTGTTTTTATAACAACCTTCTTTTGTTGTCTGTCGAATGCTGGGGATGTCAGTACCAACCCCTCCTTTGCAAACAAGGGATACAGTTGAAATTTTAGCATATTTGCATTTCTGCTTGTGCAATTTCATCGACTAATCACGGTAGGAGACCGTAGTTCTAAAGGGAAATTGTTATATTTTTCGCTGTTTGCTTTCTTAGGGGACCCCTTTTTTCCCTACTTGACAATAAATTTGTTTATGGTGTATTGGTGCTAAGTCCTCACTAGGGTAGAATAAGATTAGTGTATTAGGTTTTTTGGGTTAAGATGAGCGTTACATGAACCACCGAAGGGGCGAAAGAGAGGAGGAGAATAGGAACTAGTAGGTTTTTTGGGAGATTCAAGGATTGTGGGAATTAGTCTCTAGAGAGAGAAAGTTTGAGGTTGGTTAAGATGATCCCACCTGCCCCAAATGGCCAAATGCATCCCTTGTAGGATATTTATAGGCAATGAATGATGGACCATCCCGCAATTCTCCTTTGTAAGCCCAACTAGACCACGTGTAACCCTATGATTAGGCCACGTGGCGATCTTCGCTATTCTAGCCTCCAATCCGCTGCTCCTCGGCAATCCCGGCAGTTAGAAGAAGACCTTCCCTTTCTTTCTAATCATGGGAAGTTTTTAGAGAATAACAATCCGCACATCGCGGAAGAGATATGTATCCACGCGAAGAAACGCATACACGGTAGAGAATGAGATATACCCGTGGGACATTAATGCAACTGCGGAAAAGAGAAGAATCTGATGGACAGGAATGCATTTGCGGGAAACAGATTTATCCGCAAGATATAAAGCTACTGCGGAAAAGGGATGAACTTGGAGGACAGAAAAGCATCCGTGGAACAAGGATGAATCCCCGAGAAAGATAGATTTATCCGCGAGGTAGCAAGTTATTGCGGAAAAGAGGCGGCACACACGTGTGCGCTACATTTGCGGGATATAGGTATCCCACATGGTGAAAGCAAGATTGATTGTTGTTCTACTTTATCTGTTCTTTATATGGTAAATGTGTAGTAGTTCTTTTGGTTTTTGAATTGATACTTGATCAAATGAATGCTGCAATCTCTTTCGAGTGGGTGATGTCAACGTTTCTTGCAATTTGTAACTTCATTTCTTTCTCGTTTTCGAATCTAGCTATTTGAGTCTCCAGGGGATGTACTTGTTGTCAATATATAGCCGTCACTACTTCCACAGAAGATTATTCTGTTGTGTGCATATTTTCTTTTAATCGAGTTTAGCTGACTTTTAAAGAATTAACCAACTTTGAATGAACAGGCTTCAGTCAGGTCCCATCAGTCCAGCTCCTTCTTAGAATAATGTTTGACCTCTTCATTGATATGAGTATCCACCATTAATTAGTTGCTACATAGGATAGCCGTTCATGCTCATCTCCTGTTTTCAGTTTCTGTTTGTTTCAGTCTGATGTTGCCTGTTTTTTTTTTGATGTAGAATTATGTCATGTTTTGTTACTGAAGAAAAAATCTTTTTGTTTTTTTATTTTAAGCTAAACCAAATCTGACAATTCAAAAATTGCAGCTAGAGCAGGAAATTTTGGACTTCGCTGAAGGCTTAAGGGTTATTGGAGTAAATCCTTGCGAAAAGCTAGCACTTTTTGCAGATAATTCATACCGTTGGCTTGTTGCCGATCAAGGTATATGACAATGCATCTTTTTCCGTACTCTGGATGAAGTGTACAGTTCTCCCTTCCTCCCATAATGAGTGTCCATATTTTTATTTTTACTTTGAAAAGAATGAGTGTCCATTTTAAAGGACGTCAAATTCACCTTTAAGAATACCGTACTTCAACATAAAGTTGCTATACTGTAAGTTTATACTACCTCCGACCCAAAACGAATGTCCAAAAAACTTCCAATTTACTCTCTATCAAGAGTTTTTTTTTTTTTTTGGAAATTCATTTTGGGACGGAGGGAGTATTACTTTTCCAAAATGTCCCTCAATGTAAGAAATGGACACTCATATTGAGAGGGAGGGAATGCATCGTTATTGGTATAGTTAAGTAATTTCTTTAGCGGGTGTTAATCACGTGACTTTTTCTTTTTTTTAAAATAAATAATAAATCTTTGTTTTTAAATAACTGACTTTGAGTGACCAAAGTCCGTCGAATGTTTGAAATATAAATGTTCAAACTCTATGCTCTATTTTGGGTTTACTGCTAAAAATCCTAAATACAAACAGAACGTAGAGGTTTTCTCTCCCAGTATATGCTTTCATATCATATTCTATGATTGAGATGTATTTATTGGCAAAATTTTAGGTATTATGGCCACTGGTGCAATAAATGTGGTGAGGGGGTCGAGGTCATCAATTGAAGAGCTGTTGCAAATTTACAACCATTCTGAAAGGTTAGACACTTTCATATGGGTGTTGTACTCTTTTACTATCTGCTAATGATTGCATCATCCCTAGGCCGGGCAATTGTGCGGGTTGGGTCGGGTTGTGGCGGGTTAACGGGTTGAAATGGGTCGACCTGCTATGACCCGTTTAAGTTGCCGGGTCAAATGGTTTGGGTTGAAACGGGTTGGGTTGGCGGGTTGAGACGGGTCGACCTGTTTATTTTTTCGTCCAAGGTGCCTTAAATTTATTAATTCTACCTATTTGTGTTTACGGGTTAAAACGGGTTGGGTTGGGTCGACCCGTTAAGCTTAACGGGTTGAGACGGGTAACCCGTTTCAACCCGCTAACTTAAATGGGTTGGGTTGGGTCGGGTAATAATGGGTTGGGTTGTGCGGGTTAGTGGGTAATGGGTCAAAATTGCCAGGCCTAATCATCCCTGTGCTTCGTACCTTTTCTCTGCAACTTCATGTGTACTACTTCCCTCTGTGCAATAGCGACTGTTTATTTTCTAGAAATTTCCATCCATAAATGAATCTATATCTGCTCAAAACCTTTTATCCTTGAATGATATTTCCTCACTTTGTTTTCGCTATCCAAAACATTATGTTTTTCAAGTGGATAGCATGAATATTTATGCATATACTCCCTCCGTCCAAGCAGAAGTGTCACCAATTTTTGGGACACGGGGATTAAGAAAAGGTAGTAGGTGTGTGGTAGAAAATGAAGAGAGAGAATGAGTGGGGTAAATAGTAGTGTTGGTTGAATAAAATGAGTGGTGGAAAATGAAGAGAGAATGAGTGGGGTTAAATGGTGGGGTTGGTTGAATATAAATATATTAAAACATTTTCATTTTGGGTAGTGACACTTGTGCTGGGACGGACCAAAAGGGAAATAAGTGACACTTCTGCTGGGACGGAGGGAGTATGTCATTAAATTTTATACAAATCTATCATTTTGAGAATGTCCCTTAAATGAAAATTAGACATGTATTTGGGACGGAGGTAATACTCCCTCCTACTCATTTATATTGGCCATGTTGGTCAACAGAAGTGAACTTAGACCAAACATTAATATTTTTTAACCATTCTAATGTAATTTTAAAAAATGTTAGTGATAAATAACTTAGTGATTTATTAATAGCATTTTTTTTTAAATTTCATAAGAATGATTAGACTTACATTAATCTATAGTCAAAGTTCACTTGTGTTGACCTATGTGGCCAATATAAATGGAACTAGGGTAGTAGTATTTTACAACATCAATCTTTTGGTATTCGCGTGCAGTTCAGTACCATCCACGTTAAAGCGTGATCCCTTGGCTTGTAAAGATCATTTTATAAGTTCATTTGTAATATTCCGTCCCATACTGTGTCACTCTTGACTTTACACGGGTTTAGAAGATTATTGTCATACTGTGTACCTCTTGACTTCATGGAATTTTCCTCAAACGCCCTCAAATTAATGATGCTGTCATATCAATGGAAACCGTGGCTCTTTCTCTCTCACAATAGTGAGGTTATTCTTGGCATTTGGTTAAAAGAATATTGGAAAACAGGATACACGTATACGGGACACCCAAAACAAAATATTAAGGGACAGATGGAGGACTAATGAGAATCAACATTATGGTGCTTGCATCAGTTTGTCTAATATGTTTCCTTATGGTAGCATTTAGTTAAATCCATATATTTTGATTAATTGAGTACTCCGTATCATTTACAAGGTTCTGTTATTAGTACTTATACTAGCTAAGCAAGTCTATGTACATATCCAAGTCATATAAAACTTATCAATAAAATTCTCTAAGAGGGCGCTAAGGTTAAGTGTACGAAAAAGGGTTTTAAACGAGATAGGACAGGGCATATTCTTTAGCTATGTTTTTCCCGTCCCCAGTTTCATACTCATTCCATTCCAAAATAATTGTCCTAATTTGTTTTTACACACTAATTAAGAAAGTTTGTTACTTCTAAAATTGCCTTTATAACTTATGAATAGTTGGAGGTCGATGAAGAGCTAAAGTTGGAGGGATACGAAGAGTTGTGGGTATAATTGGAAAAGTATGACAAAAGTATAGTGTACGTTTTTAAGCTTTGCAATTTTTTGAGAAGGTTGTAGCCTTCTTCCTACGGAGGTAGTAACTCACATAGGGTGATTACAGTCTCCGGTGATTTTCAAAATCAAATCACCATTTTTATAGTTGATAAATTATTTAATTTCTGATGGCATCATCACAATCAGCAACAACACTCAACAGCTGTCAAGAAAAGTATCGGGCTTTGTTCTTTTCTCACCCATTCATGAAGTGTGTGTTGCTCTCAAGAGGTTTTCAATTCTCCATTTCTATATGATGGAGTGTAATTTTTTTTTTCTCCATCCAATTTTGACCCTCTTTGAAAAAAAATTATGCCACTGCTAGTGAGATATAAAGCTGTATTTGTTGGTGTCTGTCTTGTGTGATGAACATAATTTTTTGCCTTTTCTTGTCTTCCTATACTCTCTAGGATTTATGTAACCCGTCTTACTTAATTGTTACAAAACAGTGTTGGGCTTGCTGTGGACAATCCTGAATTGTTTAATCGGATTGCAGAGGCCTTCTCTTCTCAGGCAGCTATAAGATTTGTCATCCTGCTTTGGGGAGAAACATCAGATATGGCAAAGAAGGAAGGACTGCCTGTCTATACTTACAATGAGATCATCCAACTGGGTCGCGGAAGTCGTGCAATTTTGCTTAATTCACGGGATGCTCGTAAGTCATTTTTGTAGTAGCAAGTAGTATACTATATGAGTATTGCCATTTGGTATGATATCTCCTCATTAAAAGCTTGTGTGATAGGTATGCTCCGTGCACGCATTTTGCACATGCGTCTCTTTCCAGTGCGGAGGCACTGTTCCCCCCCCCCCCCAGTGCATTGTTTACCGCACCTGCGCTCTTTGCCTCACATGCATTTTTCTCGCATGTGCCCTTTTTCCACAACATGCAGTTTATTTTCCGTTAAGTACTTTCCACGATTAGTCAAGGTCGGGGGAAGTCTTCTATACAGAATTTGGGAACCCCGATGAGCAGTAGATTGGAGGCAATAATAGCGGAATTCGCCACGTGGCCCTATCGTAGGGTCACACGTGGTATTGTTGGGTTTAAAAGAGAATTGCAGGATGATCCACACACTATGAAGTCCTCACATGGGATCACTCCTATAAATACTCCCCTTAGGGTATTCATTTGGTATCGTATCCTATCTACCTCTCTCTAACAAAAGAGACTAGCCCCGCAATGTTTTGTCCCTCCCATAAACCCTTCTCGCTCCTATTTCCGCCGCTCCTCCTCTTCACACCTCTTGCTGGTTCGTGTAACAGCAATTTTTACCCAGAAAAGCCATAGTTTCCCTAGGACTTAGTACAGACAGAGATAAATTTCGTTCTCAAAAAGTACACCACCGTATGAATGACATTTTTAATGATCTATAAACTAAAGTAAAACTAGGTATATTTCTTTTTTCTACTGTAGTGATGACAAGCTAGGTTTGCGATTCTCCAGGGTAACGTTAACTTGCGGTAAAAGAATGATGGCTTAAATTGGAGACATGACACACTTTCTTGAAGATAATTATGCGGACAAGATATTTGACATAAATAAATCTTCTTTTACCAAGCAATTTTTTTTATGTCCGAGGCCAGTAAGATAAGTTACGTTCATGCTGTGGATTGAAAATGCTTTTGACATTTCTCATCTTACATTGATAGTTATTTTGGAATGTATATACACATATATAAGAATTGTGTAAATGTGAAAGTTTTTGGGCTCTTGATATTTATGTCTCAGTTGTCGACATGTTGGTCCTCTTCATTGTCTCACTCCTTTTCAGGAGAGAAGTATGTTTATGAAGCCATCAGCACTGACGATATTGCCACTCTTGTATATACTAGTGGAACTACTGGGAATCCTAAGGGAGTTATGCTCACTCACATGAACTTATTGCATCAGGTTTTAACATATCTTTCAGTTATTTATATTGATTTTGAAGTTAGCTGTTATTGTTCTGTAATACTCCCTCCATCCCCAAATAATTGTCATAGTTGATAAGTCAACATTTTAAAGCTTTTTCTCGTGTTTCTTAAATTGCCCTCTCTTTTCGTAGGAGATAAAAGTGCTGTCAATTGGCCTAAATTCATACAATTTCCTTTCAGTAAGGGCAATATAGAGATATCACCAAATTTTATATTCTAATTTTAGAAATGCAACATTCATATTGGGACAAACTAAAATGGAAAGTGCGACATTTATTTCGGGATGGAGGGAGTATTTAGTTACTGAAATCTGAGTGTTATGAATGTCACCTACCATGTGGATGCAAAAGATGAAACATTCTACCTTCAAGTAATTAGTCATTGCAATCACATGGCATAAGAAAGCAAAAGAAACTTATTTTACATGATAAAAAAGATAAAAATGGAAGCACATTTCGATCGCACTGGATGTTAGAATAATTGAACCCAACATTAAGCACCCTTTCTGAACCCAATGAAAGTCGTAGCTACCATGGTAGGAGTGCCTGGTGCAACTTGGTGATTTTCATTTGAATAATTAAATCAACCTAAAATTATTGCTCAAAGTTCTTTTGTAGTTATGACGATAAAATTGTGAAGATCATTTTGGGATGGAGGGAGTATTTTTTAATCATATGCATTAATTTTCATGTGCTTTGACGGACCTCTTGTCTACTACTGGACTTTGCCAAGGCTTACAACGTGGAGTTATTAATCGGGTGGTGCGGAGCAACATCGTGGGCCGTTGGGCCTGCACGTGTGGCGGACTTGCTCTGATACCTTAAAGTCTGAGGTTCCACCTTAAACCAATTGGTGCTAAGGGGAGTGGCCTAGGATCTTTATATGTTATAGGCAAGATTCTCAATTCCTGATGTGGGATAATGTCTCTAACACTCTCCTTTCTGTCCTGATAAAAAAATATCATAGGAAGACCCCTTTTGTCTCTCTTTCTTTGTCCCTTTCAATCAATGGCAAGCTATCCACTTGGATTTTCTCTGCTCTAGAAGATTTAAAATTATCCCTTTGAATTTATGTTATAGGCAAGCTATCCACTTGGATCTTGATACGTTATAGGCAAGATTGTCAACCTATAAGTGTTTCTTATAGTTTCTGAAGTCTAATTAACATTATACTTTCAAAGCCCGATATATTGTTTGTAATTGCTTTAAACTAATTAATATTGAGATCTTCACTTTTTTGTGCTTTTTATCTTACCTTATTCTTGATAAATTTAATTTCCCTTACGTGTAGATAAACAATTTTTGGTACCATTTTCCTGCTGGACCCGGGGATAGGGTTTTGAGCATGCTTCCACCTTGGCATGCATATGAACGCTCTTGTGAATACTTCTTACTTGCTTTCGGAGTTGAGCAAGTTTACACAAATGTAAAAAATTTAAAGGTATTTTCCGTTTCTTTCTCCTATCTAGGTATGGATAACATTAAATGACATTATCTTACAGATGAGTCTGTCTACGTGTTAATGGAATGATTTTAACTTACCAGATCTGTTCTCATATCTTTAATTTAATCTTCCAGTTCATCAAATAGAAAGAATATATAAAATTGGTTTCATTATTAAAGTATCATCTGGATATGTTCATTGTTTGTCCTTATTATTGAAATTTATTTTCATTGTAGGAAGATCTGCGACGATATCAGCCAAATTATATGGTTTCTGTTCCTTTAGTATTTGAAACGCTCTACAGGTACATTTTATTATAAACAATTCCAAGACAATCTGGAAACTCTGCCTACTTGTTATTGACAAAATCTGTGGTTTTAGAATGTGATATTTTATGTAGAATTAAGTCCAACCGAGTGAAGATGATTTTCTTTAAAGGATAATTTTCTAAAGAATCATATACGATCTTAGATAGTTCTCGTGTGACTCTTATATCATAATCTTATCTTGACACGTTTTTGCAGTGGGATCCAGAGGCAAATTTCTTCCAGCTCTGCTATACGTAGGCAAATTGCTCTTTCTTGTATAAAGATCAGCATGACATACATGGAGTTCAAAAGGATATATGAGGTTTATATTCTTTACTTTTACTTTTTTGAATCTCTTATATTTTTTCCAAAGTTTTTCAATCGTTCAGCCATTCAAATGTTGAATGCTTCAAATAGTTGTGACCACAGACTAGGACCTATTTGGCTATTGCATTGTAGCTTCCATATTGATTACTAATTTTGTATTTTTTTTTTTTAATATTCCTTGGAAAATAAGCTCTTCTCATCTTCTTTGTGTCTAGAGTTGTCACTGAGTTTTGTACAATGTAATGCTCTATTTACTTATTCTTGATGTAGGGAAACTATCTAAAGAAACCTCTGAAGCAACATTCGTTCCTAATTGCGGTAGTGGATTGGTTATGCGCAAGAACAATTGCGGCAATATTGTTACCACTACATTTACTGGCGAAGAAAGTGGTCTACAGTAAAATTAAATCATCCATTGGACTTTCCAAGGTACGATATTTTCTACTTTTACAAGTTGAATTCTGTCATATATTTATTTCTCTACTACTTGACCAATTGGTACAATGTACTATCACTTTGTTTACACCAAATACAATGTACTTCATAGTTACCACTTAATGCAACGTACTTTTCAATTTATTTCAAATAATGCAATTTTTGTACTTTTTAGTACTACTTCTGTCCCTAAATGAGTGTCCAAATTTCAATTTAAGGGATACTGAAAATCTCAACTTTTTGAACAATTTGGTAACAACGATTCATATATAATCTTGTAATTTCCTTTCCAAACCTTTAGTTTTGCACGTATAAAGAAACCGGTGATTTTTTTTTCAAAAAAAAAAACGTTTAGGGAGAAAGTTATGTTAAAAAAAACACTCATTTAGGGATAAAGATTTCTTGAAAATGGACACTCATTTAGGGACAGAGGGAGTACATTTTAATGCATCGTACTTTCCAATTTTATTATCAAATAATGCAACTCAGTTGCATTATTTGTAACATTTCTTAAAGTACATATCATTATGTTGTCACTAGATAGTACATTGCATTTTGCGTAACAGAGGGTCTAGTACATTGTACCGATTGGTAATTATTCCCTACTTTTTATGATATTACAACTATGTGTGCATATGTATTTTGATATTTCTTGTTTTTTAATATAACTCTGATGCCTATGTTGTGTGAATATACAGTGCACTCTTTCTAGCTTCTCAGTGAGCACAATTCGTCTCTTTTGTGTTGAACTCGAATCTTTTTAAAAATATACTGATCAGTTTTTTTTTTTTTTTTTTTTTTTTTTTTTTTAAAAACAGAATATACATGTGTATTAAAATAGATTGAACCCTTCTCCTAATGAAACTAACGCCTTAATGTTTATTTTGTTATGTGCAAACTGAGATATAACTTTCTTTCTTGTACTTTCCTATCCCAGACTATAATATGCCACCTTTGTCCCAAATGAGGGTCCATTTAAGTTGTAAAACCTTCCAAGGAATAAATATCATCACTTTGAATATCTACTACATAGGATGTATTTGATTGAATTTGAAATCAGTAAGCAAACACGAAAGAGGGGATTATATTAGTTATGTGGTAACTGACCAATGAAACTGTGATTTTCCACAGGCTGGCATAAGCGGAGGTGGTAGTTTACCTTTGCATATTGACCGTTTTTTTGAGGTAAGTAGCTCTTTTTCTTGAACAGGCCGACAGAGAATGCAAGTGAAGTTGTTTGCATTAACAAGAATTTTGATATTCTGACTGACAGGCAATTGACGTAAACATCCAAGTTGGATATGGATTGACCGAGACATCTCCTGTAATTGCTGCTCGTTCACTAGACTGTAATGTAAGTATCCAAAGTTACCTAATCTTTAAGTTTGTGTGTTTGTAATACTCCAGTACATGACATTGTGGTGTGTTTGACCTTTAAAGGTTGTTGGCTCAGTTGGGAAAACACTTCCACATACAGAAATAAAAGTTGTTGATTCTGAGTCCAACAAACTTCTTCCTCATGGTTCAAAGGGCATTCTAAAAGTTAGGGGGCCACAAGTTATGAGGGGCTACTACAAGGTTAGTTAGCTATTTTATCAGTGATGAGAATTATTTTTGGCATCAGGTTCAGGTTTAGTATTCTTGAATGAGCTATTATATTCGTAAGTTTAAATCAATGTGAAAGTATATTCATCTTTTTCTTCTATTGCTGATATGAAACAAGTAACAGATATTTTCGTGCAAGAAAATATTCTTGAAATTCTCTAGTGTGAAAAGACCTTCAAGCCGCTCCTTCCAGTGTCTCCTGAATAATTTGGTTTGTCAGTTCTTGTTTATTTGGTCAAGCAGTTTGATGCCAAGCTCTTCAGATTTCTCTTTTTTAGTTAGTCAAGCAGTTGATTCAAATTCTGAATAACCAAAGGTTGCATTCACATCATTTTCTTTAGTTATTAACTCAGCTTGTTGGTCATAAACTGTTAATATCTGTTGGATTAGAATCCTGTGGCGACAAAAAAGGTGTTAGACGAGGATGGGTGGCTAAACACGGGGGATATAGGCTGGATTGCACCTCACCATACGGTAGGACGAAGCCGTAATTGCGGAGGCACTCTTGTTCTTGAAGGACGTTTAAAGGACACTATTGTACTATTAACAGGTAATGCGCGCAAAACCTTTTCCTTCTGTTTTACGCCATGTTCTTGTGTTTAGGTTAAGCGTTATTTTATTGCTGTAAATATGTTGTTGATAGGTGAAAATGTTGAACCATCAGTACTTGAAGAAGCTGCCTTGAGAAGCACTATGATTCAACAAATACTTGTTATTGGTCAGGTGAAACACCTCCTTCGATTCTGCATTTCAATATTATAACCTCGACTACTAACTTGGGCCCACAGATTTTAATACTCCTGGAAAAGGCTAGAAATGAAGCTGTGATTTATGTTATTAATAAGCTAGCATTGGCCTTCAGGATCGGCGACGTCTTGGAGCCATTGTTGTTCCGAACAAAGAGCAAGTTTTACTCGCAGCAAAGAAATCATCCATGTTACATTCTGATGCCTCTGAGCTTAGTAAGGAGAAAATGGCTACCTTGTTATATGATGAACTGAGGAAATGGTAAGTAAGAAAATGGCTACCTTCTTATTTGAAGCGTGATGATTATTAACATCTTATTTTATCCATAGCATTTATAGTAACGTGAGTTACATCGCCCCCAAATTCTTCTGATAGATGAGTGGTTACAACATTTATTTGAGACGTGAAAAATTGATGTCAAATGTTCTCCCTAGAAAGTATTAATTATCACAAAAACATACTAATTGACCAGCTATGAATTGACAAGTTTTTTATTACTTGTTTTCATGCAGGACCTCAGAGTGCACATTTCAAATTGGAGGACCCATTCTTGTCATTGAAGATCCTTTTACGGCAAGTTTTTTTTTTTGCTTAGTGACCAATTTTAGTCAAAAAAAAAAAATAAAATAAAATAAAATAAAAAAATAGTTCAACGAAGATAAATGTATGCCTTTGTCCATTTGTCAATATAACTGATCAATCGTATTGTTTGAATTGCAGATGAATAGTGGATTGATGACGGCAACAATGAAGATCCGGAGAGACAAAGTTGTAAATCTATACAAAGAGCAAATAGATAAGCTATACAAGTGATTTCAATCCTTGAGGATGTTTATACATTGATTTATAGGACATTGGTTGTTCCTGGAGATGAGGCATGGAAATAGTTCAGCCTATAATTGTAATTTTTTTTTTTTTTTAACATGTGCATATCTAATCCCCTAATTCTAGTGGTGCCTAAATGGATTTGGTAAGTGCGTCAACCAGTTGATTGTCAGACTTGACAAAAAGCAACTTGATGATTCCAGCTTCAAGCTTCTCTTTGGTAAAAATGTTGTCTGTCGGTCGGTGGGTCATGTTGAACTAGATTCTCATTGATTCAAGTAAAATCACATCATTGTTTCTTTAGAATCATTTACCGAATTTCTCATTTTAGGCCGTCCCACTTCACTTCTCCAAAATGGTCATATTTTTATAATTTTATATTTAATTTATCATACCCACTCATTCTCTCTCTTCATTTTCCATCACACAATTTATTCAACCAACCTATTTTTAGCCCCACTCATTCTCTCTCCTCATTTTTTATCACATATTTTCTTTATTTTATTATTTTTCCTTAGTTATCGTGCCCACCTCTTAGGTCTCATGTGAGGTGGGTCGGAGAGATTATATAGTAGCTTGCATATCCTAAAATCCATGCCTTCAACACCACATCTTGATTCCATTGGTTGCTTTTTTTACTTTTCCAAGTCACCAGGTTACCCTTCCTAAAATCTAGTACCCCCAAGTTGACCTTTGTGTAAGAATTGTAGTTAGGACTGTTCGCGGAGATGCACTATTTGTGATCAAGGATGATCAAACAAGTGACAACACAACCGACAACAAGACAACTGTTGACGAACAAAGAATAAATGCAGCGGAAATTAAAACTCTCAATTTAACACTTAAGCGAGACTATGCTTGTTGGAAAACTTTCATTTATCAATAACTTGCAGATCAAAAACTTGCAGAGTACAAGTTATAGCAAATGATTACAATGGAAGAAAGAAAATAATCAAAAGACTAAATGTGTTCTAGACTCGATAACAAATCAAACACAATATAAACTAAAAGACTATATCTAGAACTTATGAATCTAATTCTAAAATCTGCACCAAAGCAAAAATGAATAAATGATTGATTCCTAATTATCGTTCTTCGTAGATCTAGAACTAAAACACCTTGAAGAAATAAAAGAATTTTTGAACAAAAGATTCAAGGCACAAATTACTCTTTAGAGAGAATATGATATGAGCTTCTTGATCTCTCAAAATCGCTGGAGTAAGTTTATATTAAATGGTTGACTTCCTCTTTCTTTTATAGCCACTCCTTCTTTATCAACAAGAGTTCAACCTACCTAAAATACAAAATAACTACCAAAGATAAAATTTAGTATGTTAGTAAATCAAATAAAAAATATTCTAATTTAACTAATTCCTAAGATAAATATTACTATATCCTAAAATAACTATAAACTAATTATAAACATAATATACACCAGAATTACAAAAATCCAAATTAAATTAAAAGAGTATTTTCATACTCATTCAACCCCTATTTTTGTGGTTCTGGTAAAAATGTGCGCGCATTCATGAAAATATCTCAAGAAACCCCTTTATGAATTATGATCAGAGCTGCAGCTTCAGAGGATCAGAGGAACAAGTGGAAGAAGACAATACTTACATATTTTTTGTTAAAGGATCTCACATTCAAGGGTCAAACACAGAGCCACGGGAAATGTCAACCAATTGATCACAAGAGATAATCGTGCAAAGGATGAATGCAGGTTTTTTTTTTTTTTTTTTTTTTTTTGTGTGTGTTTTCTGTAATATACAATTATAAAGAGATGTAGACAGTTGTCTGCACACTTGTGCGATCAAATAAACCCACCCACACCGAGAGAAAAACATCTCTCGAAAAACAAATAATTTACGAAAATATCATTCAATCGTTTATTATTTACCTCAAATTGACGATTAATGATTTTTCGATTAACAATATCTCAAACATAGTGAAGCCTAAAATCAAGATGCTTAGGTGTAGACACCCCGATTTCGCACCCCTATTACACCCCAATTAATTTGGTCTAAAATGCTATGATCGACCTAAAACCCCAGATTTGGCCGTTCGGGACTACCGAGCGCCTTATCGGTGCATATGATGAATAAACCGAGTCCGGATTCATGTTCAGGGCTCAAAACCGAGTAAATAGGCATATTCTCAAAAAATCGGGCGCGCGGACCCTTTAGTGGGTCCCGTACTGCTAAAAAGAGCCTTTTACTGTCCATCTAATGCATTTAAAATTATACTATGCTATTCCTTGCTCTTTGATAAATTACAGATACACCGGCGGAATCGAAGAAATATTTCAAGCAACTTTCATGATGGGCCCGCGGACAACGGGACACCGGAGCAGTTGCGGAGCCGAAAGCCGGAGCCGGAACAAGTGCATACACAAACACGCCAGGACTAGCCTAAAAGGGCCACTTGTCACTGCATGAATGGTTGAGAAGAACAAGAAGAAAAACAAGATTTTGACTTTTGGCCTAATGCATTTTTCAACCTATTTCATCATGATCTTCCCCATTTTTCTCCATCTTCTTCACCAAGCCTCCATCACCTCACCACCCTACCCGGTTCCCCCCTCCTCTACCCCTACCTTAGGGGTAGTTTGGACCAAAAATCTACCTCCCTCCTCCCTCCTAAGATGGCCTAAAAGAGAGACCCTCACAACAACTCTTACTAGAACTCTTACAACACACACACAACTCTCTCATTGCACAACTCTTTTCTCTCCAAGTTTTCTCTCAACTCTCTCCCCTATTCTCAGCCCTACTACTCCCATCACACCTCCATCATTCGGCCACCACACCACCACCACCAAACAACACTCTTCTTACATTAAAACAACTAAAAACAACCCAAACAAACACTCTTTCAACTCAACTCAAGTAACTCTCAAGCAATCCTACCATCAAACTCAAACAAAAAGAAGGAAGTCTTCCCTTGGCAAGACAAAGGAAGCACACATCTCCCCCTTAACTAGGTAAGTCCTCTCTTGTGATTCCTAAATATGTAAGGATGTAGATGATATGGGCATTTGTATAAGAGTCTAGCTACTAGTTGGCTAGACTCCCATATTTCTTGGAATAATCATGTAAAAACTTATGTTATGGCTATTGTGAATGATGATGTTGATGTTTGAATCTGGGTTATATCATGTTTATGTGACCTTGTGATGATTGTGTGTCCATTTCATGGCCAAGTTTTAGGTTATTTATGTACAAATATACTCTTTGTCTTGGAATGCTATGAATCTGTCCTCTTTCCCTTTTTCTCATGTATATTCATATTTAGATTAGCTTTTGATGTAAAATACTCCTTTGATAATTATTTTAACATGTATATCTATGCTCACAAGAAGTTTCATGCCTATATCATGCCATTTGAATGAGTTTACATGAATGTTTTCATAGCTTTTACAAGTTTCCAGTGGACTGTAAATCTGTACCTCTCTATCTTGTTGACCTGTCTATGCATAGAAAACGTGGACTTTGGTATTAGACCAAAGATTTTTTGTTCTATACAAACAAAGGCAAATTATCATGTAAATATTATATTTTTCCCATGAGTATAAACTGCTCTTTCCATTTTATGAATGAACTCTTATTTCTCAGAACTGTGCATGTGCCATCTCTGACATCAAATGTCATAGATACTTTGGATGTCTTAAATTTGATTTCTGGGTTTGAAACTTGGGATTCTTAATCTTTGATATGTTAGGAACAACCTTCATGTTTAGTGTTTTCCATGATTCCCCCGTTTTCAAGATGTAAAAAAGGGATCTTTTATATATGTATATAACAGTCAGATCTGGCTGTCTTGAATTGACGCAGCACGGAAGCGATAGAATTCGTTATTAGCGCACTAATCACAAGAATTCATAAGCAATTAATCCTCAAACACAAATAACTTGGAATCCACCAAGAAAGAGAGATAAATCTCCAAGAACAAAAGTTCAATTGATAAAATAAAGTTGTTACCCTAAAATAATGAAGGAAAAGAGTGTTTATACTCCAAACAAAATAGCATAAACCTAATTAACAAATAAACCCGAAATTAACCCAAGTCTTCACCAAAAACGAGAAAAAAACGTGAACTGGGAATTTTCTGCCCGACAACCAGGCGGGCGCCTGGTGATGACCAGGAGGGCGCTCGGCACTATCAGACGCTCACCCTCGAAAACACGAGGTAAGCGGGCGCTTGGTCTTGTTTAGGCGGGCGCTCGCCATGCTGCTGCATCACGCGTCTGTGCTTGGATCTATGGCCTCCTCCTACATCAGTCTCCTCCACCTCTAAAGAACTCGACCCCGAGTTCTCACCAGGATAAAGAACTCCATCCACATGGTACTCATAACTATCAGCGACGTTGGACGTATTAGAGATGTTCAAATCATCGGGAAGAGCCACCACGTACACATTGTCATTGATCTTCCTAGTCACTTTGAACGGTCCATATTTGCGAGGCTGTAATTTCTTATAAGTACCAACTGGAAAACTCTCTTTGTGAAGAAACACTATCACATCATCCCCAACCTTGAAAACCTTGACCCGCTTCTTCTTGTCAGCAGCCGCCTTATTCTTCAACCCCGTTGCTTCCAACTTAGCCTTGACGGCCTCCTTGACAGCTTGCACATCCTTGGCCATCGTTTCTGCCACTTGACTCACACCGCGACCCTTAGGTAATGGTACCAAATCCACCACATGCTTCGGAATAGAAGTATAAACCAAAGAAAATGGTGATTTACATTTACCCGTAGCTGAATGCACTGCACTGTTATAAGCAAACTCCACCCGCGGTAAAGCTAAATCCCACTGTTTTGGATTGTCTCCACACACGCTTCTGATCACATTCCCCAAAGTCCTGTTAGTAACCTCTGTTTTTCTGTCCGTCTGCGGATGAGTAGTAGAACTCCGATTAAGCGTTGTACCAAACATACGCCACAAAGTAATCCAGAAGTGACTAAAAAATTTGGTGTCCCTGTCCGAAGTGATGGATTTAGGAACCCCATGAAGTTGTACAACCTCTCGAAAGAACAACTTCCCAATATTCGTTGCATCCGCAGTCTTCTTGCAAGCAATAAAATGGGACATTTTGGAAAATCGATCCACCACAACAAACACAGAATCCACACCCCGTTGTGTACGAGGTAACCCCAACACAAAATCCATAGATAAATCTAGCCATATATCATCAGGAATAGGTAAAGGAAAATAAAGACCAGTATTTTGAGACTGACCTTTAGAAACCTGGCAGATATAACAACGCTTGACAATAGAACCGGCATCCTTCCACAGTTGAGGCCAGAAATATCGCTCCTCCAAGCTAGCAATGGTCTTGTCTCGTCCCAGATGCCCACTAAGACCACCACCGTGTAAGTCTCGAATCAGCTTCTCTCTCAAAGATGAAACAGGAACACACAACCGATCCCCTTTAAATAGAAAACCATCCCGAATATGAAAATATGCACTAGGATATTTACCCACACACTTATACCACAACTCCTTGAAATCTGCATCCTCCTCATAAAGTTCTTTCAGCAAGTCAAAACCCACAATTTCCTGAGACAGTGTGAGTAACAAAGAAGCCCTTCTACTCAAAGCATCAGCAACCTTGTTTTGAACACCTGACTTATGCTGAATAATAAAAGGAAATTTCTACAGATAACTAACCCAACGAGCATGCATCTTATTTATCATTTTCTGACTATGCAAGAATTTTAAAGCAAGATGGTCATAAAATAGAATAAACTCTCTCTGAACAAGATAATGCTCCCACTGTCGCAAGGCCCGAAAAACTGCATAGAATTCCTGATCATACGTACACCACTTCTGTCGAGCCTCACTCAACTTCTCACTAAAGAAAGCCACAGGACTCTTTTCTTGTGAGAGAACAGCCCCAATCCTGACACCACTAGCATCACACTCCACCTGAAATATTTTATCGAAATCTGGTAGTGCAAGAACTGGTGCAGTACAAAGTTTTTCCTTGATGAGGGCAAAACTCTGCTCTTGCTCAAAACCCCACTGAAACTTACCCTTTTTCAAACACTCCGTGATAGGTGCAATAATAGTACTAAAATTACGTACAAACCTCCGGTAAAATGTAGCTAGACCATGAAATCTACGCACCTCCGTGACTGATGTTGGGGCTGGCCAATCCCTGATTGCCCTCACTTTCTCCTCATCAACCTGTATCCCATCCTCACCAATAACAAAGCCCAGGAATAGCAATTTGTTGGTGCAGAATCTGTACTTCTTAAGATTGATATACAATTGATTATCCTTTATAACCTGTAACACTTGTCTAAGATGTTCCAAATGTACAGTTCTATCTTTACTATAAATCAGGATATCATCAAGATAGACTACAACAAATGAGCCAATAAAAGGTCGGAATACCTGGTTCATCAACCTCATGAAAGTGCTAGGGGCATTAGATAGCCCGAATGGCATGACAAGCCACTCATAAAGTCCATCCTTGCTCTTGAAAGCTGTCTTCCACTCATCCCCAAGTCTGATCTGAATCTGATGGTACCTACTGCGCAAATCCAGTTTTGTGAACACCCTAGAACCGGATAACTCATCAAGCATGTCTTCTAAACGAGGGATAGGAAATCTATACTTGACGGTGATCTTGTTGATGGCCCTGCTATCAATACACATACGCCACTGATTACCCTTCTTCGGCACGAGAAGTACGGGTACTGCACATGGGCTCATACTCTCTCTGATAAACCCCTTCCGCAGCAAGTCTTCAATCTGTTCTCTAATTATCTCATTCTCCTTAGGACTCATGCGATAATGCGGGAGGTTTGGCAGGCTAGCTCCCGGAATCAAATCAATCTGATGCTGAATGTCCCTCATAGGGGGGAGGTCATTGGGTAACTCATCAGAAATCAACTCCTGAAAACCCGCAAGAAGCTCTTCAATATCCTTTGGTAACCCGATCTCCACACTAACAGAACCCAACAGTCCCTTAATAATTATCGGACAAAAATACTCTGCCTCTTCAATAGCTGCTATAAGATCCTTTTTGTTCTATATAAGCATCACAACCGGTTCATCCTTCTCAACCTGCTTCCCAAAACGCAGAACAGGAGCTATTGCAATTTTATGATTATCCCATTTAAACATAAGCACATTATCCTTACCCCGATAAGTAATGTCGTGGTCATATTGCCATGGGAGACCAAGCAAAATATGAGAGACATCCATAACCAACACATCACACAAAACCTCCTCCTTATAGTGTTTGCCAATAGAAACAGGGACTCTGCAATATCGTGTTACTCTAAGTTATGAACTTTTATTCACCCATCCCAAGCTATAAGGTTTCTCATGAGGCTCGGTTTTTAACCCTAGAAAATCAACCAATTTCTGCGAAACAAGATTTTCAGTGCAACCATTATCAACAATCAAGTTATATACCTTGTTCTTTACAGTACAGTGTGCTTGTGAGAGCCCGCGCTCGAAAGCCAAACCGCGAAATGATCGCTCGTGAAAGCGGTTCGGGTCCATTTTGTGCTAATGCACTTTTGGAAATGCGCTCGGTTCTCACACAATGGTTTCCTCTCGAAGGAATCAAAATAGTCAAGAGTCGCCACCTCATTTTATTTTAGGAAAAACCAAGATAAAACATTTTTTTTTAGAAAAAGTGGGTTCGGGGGCTAAGTTACGAGAAGAGAAGGGGTTAGGCACTCTCCTCGCCCATGATGGTCTCTAGTATGCATGCCACGTAGATTAAATTTTATGCCTTTTACCTTGCTTTTATGCCCTAACAAAAATGGTGATTTAATATATGCGGAGGTCTTCCTAATCTAGGTATGTTTGCTTCTAATTCACAAATGAGAGTCGGTTTGGGTGGACTCCCACTCGGTTTTGAAAATGATTTTGCATTCATATCCAGTAAAGGAAATCACAAAGAGGGGGTGGGGGATTAATATTTACAATGGTGAACAAAAGGGAAACAAATCCCATAACAAATAAATGTCCAAAAGTCCGTCCCCAAGCACTTTAGGGATTGCTGCCCATCTTCCTTTGTTTTAACTGCTCTTACACTTACTTAATCCAGAAAGTAAAGGTCAAGAAAAGTTCCTAACCCATCAAGGATCAACCATGATTTTTCCTTTGATTTTAGGAGTATGTTATGGTGTCCAAATAAGGCATGCAAGATAGAACTTTCAACAGCAAGATCTGACAGATATGCATACATCCATAAAATATCCACTTTTGGCATCATGAAAACGGGGGAATCATGGGAACCACTAAACATGAAAGTTGTTCCTAACATGTCAAAGTTTAGATCTGGAGAGTTTCAAATCAATCAAGCAAGTATAAGTCACACAAAACACCTCTGACATTTTGGTGTCAGAATAGGAAGTATGATAATCTGAGAACAGAGAGTTGAAACTAAAAAATGGAAAGAGCCTCTTCCACTCAAGGTAAAAATATTATATTTACATTCTCATCTTCCTTTGTTTGTATATAACAAACCATCTTTTGTGGTCTAGGACAAAAAACAAGGTTTGCTATGCATAAACAAAGAAACAAGACAGAAAGGTACATAATGACAGATCTGCTGGAAATCTACAAAAGGGATGAAAACACCCATGAAAACTCACTCAAATGAGATAATATGAACATGAAACTTTGGGTAAACATAAATCTATATGCTAACACCACAAAACCACAGCCATCTGAGCATTTAATCATGGTATATCATTGCTTTAAAAGAAGAACAACAAGAACATCAACATTGTATCTTGGACATCAAATGGAGGTCTAGCCTAACATGGTGGCTAGACCTCTCAACAAATTACATAATCAACTACATCTTACATAGATGAACTTTACAAGAACAAGAGATTACCTAGATGTGCTTCCTTTGCTTCCAAGGGAAGACTTTTTTTGGTTGTTTTCTTAAGGTGTTTGCCTTTGATTGAATGAGTGTTTGAGTGAGTGTTTTGGCTTGTGTTTAGGGAGTGTTTTGTGGTGGTGCTATGGTGGTGTAGTGGTGGTTTAGTGACTTAGATTTGGGAGTGTTTTTGGTGCATGAGAGAGAGCAAAAGGGCTGACTATGAGTGAAGTGAGTTAGAGAGTTGTGTATGAAGTGTGTTTGGAGGTCCCTCTTTTAGGCCATTTTAGGGGGTTTTTTGGAGGGAGGAGGGAGGTGATTTTTTGGTCCAAAATGCCCTCAAGGTAGGGGTAGAGGAGGGGGGATCCGGGCCGTGATGATGGGGGGTGATAGGGGGGTGATGGCCTAGGTTGAAAAATGGGGAAAAAGCTGATGTTTCTTGTAATTGTCTCTTTCTACCCTAGGGGCAGTAGGCGGTGGTTCAGCAGGGAGAGGCCCATCGAGAATGTACAACTTATCTTCTTGCCTAAGAACGATTCTTATGCTACGGATCCAATCCATAAAGTTAGTACCATTCTCTTCGAGCTTATCCTTCTCAAGGATCGATCGCAACGACATTGATTGAGTGTTATTAGTCATTATCTACAAATATGCAAAAAATTTCCAAAATTTAATAAGTACCGGTTTTCATTAAAGAAATAATTAATGTATTTTAAAACAAAATACTCCCACCAAATTATACAACCTTCTTTATACATCCAATGTATAGTATAATTTAAATGGGTTGAGATCCCGCTTTAATCTAATTTTGAGTACGCTTTGGCGCACCGCTCAAAATTAAATCAATTAGGTAGACAACTCTTGTCAATCATATCTCATATGACTCTCAGTTCTTTTCATGAGATTCTTTAAGAAATCCAATTTCAAAAAGCATGTTAAATCTCATCTTTGCCTTAAGCCCAAAACTGTTTTGACGCTTAATTAAGTCCAACCATTTTAAACGCATATGAAACTCTTATTCACTCATCTTGCTCAAACATGAATAAAATCAATGCACCTCGCTTTGGCGAGCCCACATAAAATTACTCATGTATAAACAAGTGTTTTAATCATGGCATGGCAAAAGGACTTAAAACTTTCTTTGAAGGTTCATCACATATAGCATATAACACATTTATGAGCACATAATATAAACATGTTACACATCAAGTTTAGCCATTAAATTAATCCCCATTAATTTAAGCATGGTATTTATGTGTCATTAGTTTCTCTATAATTATGAGGATGAGACTATTTCAACTTGGTCATTATCTCCAAATCAAGACAACAAGAAGTGCGGTCGAACTAAGCCATTAGGCAACCACAATCCCGCACTAATTCAAGAAACCAAGAAAGTAGTCCATGCGGCCGAAACTAAGAAATAGATGGTCTCGATGAACGTAGGCCAATTGCATTCACAATTCCACATGGATCTCCAATCATTGAATCAAGAACTTTGTTTCTCAATTTTAGCAATTATGAACTCTTCATAATTCTAACTTCGTTTATCTTTGAAACTTTGATTGCGATCAAGTTTGGGAAACACAATCTCGATGAACGCAGATTAGCCATCCAAACCTTGAACCAATCTAGGAATCACAAGACTAAAACAAATAGGAAAATCAAACCCCAAAATCCATACACAAACCAACTACCCAAAACCCATTCCAGATCAGCAAGTCTGGACTGGTTCTGTTACTGGTTTTGTTGAATCTTTCGAAAAATTCCAGATTCTGGTTTTCAACCAAAATCAGACCTTCTGATCCCCTTGTGCGGCCGCCCAAAAACCCTTGTGCGGTCGCCCAAAACTATGCGGCCGCCCAAGGCGTTGTGTGCGGTCGCCCGGTGCCATCAGAATGTGCAGAATTTTCAAAGTTCGAAAATTTTGTCTCAAAATCGTTTTTCCCCGATTATTAAAACTTTGATCCAATCAAAAATTAATAATCAACAATTCTGAATCCACCATAATTTATTTATTGCGATTGAATCGTGCGATTAAAGTTGCAAAACAATAAACCACATAAAATCACATAACACATAAACATCACATATTCCAATATTCATATCATGCAAGGCACATAAACAATTTATATACACATAACACGATCAAGGCATTGAAATAATCAACATGAACGGGGCTCTGATACCACTGTTGGGTTTCAATCAAACATGCGCAGCGGAATTTAGCTTTTAAAATTTTGAAACCCAAAGCCATGGATCCGTTCATATGATTAAATCAAATACAATAACATGAATATAGGATAAAACTAACCCTTGATGGCTATTAAATTTTCTCTTGGTCTTTGGTGGAGATTTGAAGACTTGATCACGATCACAAAGCTTGAACACGAACTTTGAAGATGATGATTTTCACCCTCTAGCGGTATCCACACTTCGAACGAATATCAAAGGAACTTCTTTGATCTTGGTTGCTAGACCAAATTGTGAAACACTTTTTCACAATCAAAAGAACTATATGGAATTTATTTTGTGTATTATTTTGCTCTTCAACCAAGAATGTCTTAGAACAAAATAAACCCTTTCTCAAACTCTTTGAGACTCACAAAATCGTTGGTTTAGAGTGCTGGCCGAATTTGGTCTTTTATACACAAATATGACCTATTCCAAATAGGAAACTTGTGTCAAAATCCGTCCAAAATTCGTTTCCTAATCAAATTAGGAATCTGCCACCCGACAGTACTGTGCGGCCGCCCAGAATGCACTGTGCGGTCGCACAACTATCTGAAACAAACTAGTACAAATATGAGCTAAGTGTGCGACCGCCCAGTCCATTATGTGCGGTCGCCCACTTCCCCAGAATGTCCAGAATTTCCAAAATTCCAATGTAGTCCTTTTAAAGATTCGTTCTATTGTGTGTGACCCTCTAGGATTATACTAAGTTGGCAATGGGTTCAAACATGAAACCATAAGATATGATTAGGTTCTAGCAAACCGTCATACCTACCCATTTAGTATAACTAGATACAAGTTCGCATTCCTCTTAGAATATGTCATAATCCCTTTGTCCTCGACGTCATTGAACACAAGTCATGGTCAAACAGTCAACTTGTTTTGTTCAATACTTTCTCGATTCCGAATATGTTGATAATCCAAATGCCATTGATCCAATCAATTCATTTGAGTCCGGCCGAACATTTCATCAACACTATTCCTATGAGAGGCCCAAGCTTGACATCTCTCCGAAGAGGGACAAATCCATTTAGCTTATTATTCTTCCCTACGTGAATCCGATTATGCCAATCATACCCTTTATAACTTCCCGGTTAAAGGTAGCGTTTGAATATGTCAAACATAATGTTCATCAAGTGGAAGACTATAATAACTTCATGTCTAAGGATTCAAATGGCATAACTAATATGAGATATATGTTCGACATAGACCATGACATAAATCTCATATAGCGGGTCATGTCCAGTACCTTGTTCCAAACAAGTACCCATAAATCTAACTGATCATCGCATGATCATTTAGCCTTTATACTAGTGCTTAACAAGTACTAGGGACAGAGATTATTATAAGTAAACATGAACAATAATAATAATAATCAAAACATCTCTTTATTGATATGAAATAAATGATAACAATTACAACGTTTATTAAACGTGCCTAGGGCACCACTACCAACAGGTGTTACTACCATTGGGATTCAAGTTCACGGTGGGGATGCCGTTGCCATTTCCATTCACATTAGGATTGCCATTGCCATTGGGGTTGCCATTAGGATCCCCATTACCATTCTGATTTTCATTCAGATTGCCATTGGGATTTCCATTGGGGTTGCCATTAGGAGCCCCATTACCATTGTCATTTCCATTCGGATTGCCATTGGGATTTCCGTTGGGGTTGCGATTAGGAGCCCCATTACCATTCTGATTCTACATCTGAACAAGCGTAGCGAGTAGCTCATCTTGCTGAGTTCTCATCTGACCCAACACATTCTGTTCTAACCATGCTTGAAGACCCGGTGGCGGCACATAGGCTTGATTATTCCCTTCTTCGGCCATTGCAGTAGCTTCTTCGACAACGGGCACTACCTCGGTAACTCGGATCAACCTCCCCTTGCGGTTTCTAACTCCCCCTCTCCAAGTAGATGCCAGGCTTAGAGTATCTGAAAGGGATGGTGTTTAGGGTTGATTAGAGAGTGGAAAGGATTGAGATTTTCCGAGCTTGATTCAAAAGAAGTTCAAAAATCCCAAAATCAAACCTAGAATGCCGGATAAGCACTTGCTTTATTTTTGACACATTTTCGCATGAAATCTTGGAATAGTGGATACCGTCTCCAAAGTATAGGACCAACGTTTTTCACCTGTACTATTGCCCGTCCAAGCCCCTAGCGAAGGGCATATACTCTTTCGGGGATCCACCATTCGGTTACTGTCTAAGGGAGGGTCTTGACAATTTCAAGTCAATCCAAGAATTCCATATGATATCCACAATTGAGGTCGTTTATAACCTTTTTGGAAACTCATAGGATTGAGGTGAAATTGTTAGACAAAAACCGGCATGAAGTCTGGGACGTGTCATTTTTTGAAAAATTTGGAGATCGTGGCTTGGTAACGGGGGAGATTGGCTTAGGCGCGCTTTGGGGTGAGAATATCCACCGCAGGCCCTATAGGGAAGTCGATGAGCTCCCTTATACCCTCGGGTTACATTCTCGGGTTTGTACGGTTCTACGAGACGTTATTTTCAATAAACGTGCATGTGTGTGGGGTATCTATACTTTTGAAAAATGATTTTGAAAGCAGGTAAAGAAAACAAGAAAATCTTTTCTCTTTCTTTCTTTTTTTTTCTTTTTTCTTTTTTAAGGGAATCACCCACCACGCATGCATATATATACAAATAAGAGGATGAAGGAAAAAGAATGTCCCTACAAAAAAAAGGTTAGGGCATAAATACATACAAACCAAGCAAGGCAAGTAAAGCATGGCACACATAAATATTAGAGTCTAGCCCACTTTTAAGATCGTCCCCAGCAGAGTCACCACTATGAGAGCCCGCGCTCGAAAGCCAAACTGCGAAATGATCGCTTGTGAAAGCGGTTCGGGTCCGTTTTGTGCTAATGCGCTTTTGGAAATGCGCTCGGTTCTCACACAATGGTTTCCTCTCGATGGAATCAAAACAGTCAAGAGTTGCCACCTCATTTTATTTTAGGAAAAACGAAGATAAAACATTTTTTTAGAGAAAGTGGGTTCGGGGGCTAAGTTACGAGAAGAGAAGGGGTTAGGCACTCTCCTCGCCCGTGATGGTTTCTAGTATGCATGCCACGTAGATTCAATTTTATGCTTTTTACCTTGCTTTTATGCCCTAACAAAAATGGTGATTTAATATATGCGGAGGTCTTCCTAATCTAGGTATGTTTGCTTCTAATTCACAAATGAGAGTCGGTTTGGGTGTGTAGACACCCCGCCTTGGACCTCTCACCCCGATTGCATACATAGTATTTTTACTTTACTTGTTTTTGTTAATTTCTGTTAGTTCGGTTAAGTTCTTAACTGATTCCGTCAGTTTTGGACTAAACTGCACAACAGAGTTAACTTTCTAGTCCATTCTGTCAAAATCGCCATTTCGAAGTCGCGCGCCTCCGCCATTTGGGACCAGAAGCGCGCGCCTCCCGCCGACTATACGGGATGCGCGCGCGTCTGGGCGTGTCAGTTACAGATTCTGTCTAAGAATCTCTCCCTTGCTCATTTTATATGATTTTTCCCGGGAAACTGATCTTGGTGACTCCGTCTTGACACCAAAAATATCTCCTTTCAACTATAAAAACCCCTTCAATCCACTATTAGAAGGGGACCTCTTTTCCATCTCTTTTGGATCTCTTTTACCTCTCTTGGACCTTCTTTTTTTTACTTGAATTTTCTCTACACATACACTATACACAAATCCTCTCAACAAGATTTCTCTACAAAACACTACACAAAGTGTTGCACAACATTTTCTCTACAACAACACCATCTTCAAGTCAAGGTTTAAAGTCCTTCTTCTTAAGGTACAACTTCCCTTTTTCTTCTTCTTATTTTATTCATGTCTAGTCAATGTATGCAATCTCCATAAAAAGGGATACAACCAAAAGACCAATTCACTATTGAAGTTTGGCCAAGGTTACATCCCAACATTTTAATTCCACTTTAATTTACATTCTCATTTCTTAATGTAATTATCTAGCAATAATTCGACATGTAATCTTTAGTATAAATCAATAAATAAGCAATTCTCCTTTATTTTTCCTCTATAAATTTCCCCTTTCTTTTCATTAAAATTGTTAGCACATTTATCTTATCATTAAATTGAAGGACATTTAGCATTAGAACACCAAAAGTAGCAAGACCCGCGTAAGCGGGGCGAAGTGGGTGTTTAAGTACTTCCCACTCCGTCACCTAACCCCCGAACCCATCTTTTCCCGAATCTCTGGTTTTGTATATAAAATTGGCTCTTTTTTGGTTTTTCTTATGTTCCTCTAAAACATAGGTGGCGACTCTTAAAATCAATTAGACATCCTAGGTAATTCACGCGCTCTAGCCAAGCCGTGGTTCCCCGGGGTATCTACAGTGGCGACTCCGCTGGGGACATAGAGGGTTAAACTTGCGTTTTTCAATTTTGGTGTTCTTTTATTTTCTAGGCATTCTGGTAAAAAGGGTAGGAAGCGCGCGCCTCTGGCCTTCTTGGCCTAAAGCGCGTGCGTCTGACCCTAATTACCAGAATCGCCCGCCTCCCATCTTGTCCTTCAATTCTATGTTTCTGTGCTAACGTTTACTGCAGGGGAAAAAATTTCTATAATTTAGGGTCAAGGCAATCCCTTGAACCCGCTGATTTGCAGGTACTGCCCAGACACGGGCGCCTCCACTTCTCTCAGTCTAACGCGCGCCTCCCGAGTAGGCTTCTGAATGCGCGCGCTTCTGGGCATTTCCCAGAAACAGAAACAGTGAACAGAATTGTTATTTAAACCTAAAATTGTATGCTTAAACAATTTTGTTCATTGTTTAAATAATATTATCGCCTAACTGATTAACGTTATTTAAACCTAAAATTGTTAAAGTGTTGAGTGTATAAGTTGATATGTGAATGACATGAATTTTCCAAAGAAGATCTTGACATTTGACTAAACTTGTGCATTCATGTGATGACAGATAAAATGAACATTAAGTTATTTTATTAAATGCTTAAGACTACCCAAAGGAAGATTATGCATTTAATCAAATGTTGTTCAAATTACTTGTCATCTAAGGCAATTATTTATGAGTCAATTCGCAATCCAAAGATTAGTTTTGATGTCATGTTAATTAACTTATTGATGGATTTCATTGATATAATTAATCATTTATTCATATTGTAGTTTCTTATAATGTTTTTCTATTCATTCTTGTTCTCGATTATCAACAGATTTACTTATTGCTTCATCCGTGATTACTGCTATGAGTACCTTACCGATGCTTAAATAGGACTAATTTTAAAACTTGGAAAACAAATAATTATGATCTTGGGCTATATGGACCTAGAACTCGCATTAAGGGATCCGTTTCTCTTCTTATTGCTTAAGTGCTGAGAAGTGAAAATAATCCAACCACGTGAGCCTAATGATAATAAAGAATGTTGTCCTGGGGACCTTTTGGACAGTGTCTCCGAGGATGTTGATGCTGAAACGTTCCTTGATACCCTTTAGGAAACTTGTTTCCATAAGATATAAGGGTACCGGTAATTTAAGGGAATACATTTAGAAATAGTTCACCTATCGACAAAACTAAAAGCACTTAAGTCCGGGATATCGAAAGATATTCTTATGCATTTAGTTTTGATCTTAAATGTGCTCATTTTGCATCTACCTTTTCTCATGGGACAAGAGAAGAGGGAAAGAAACTGTGGTTGCAAGTAATGAGAAGTCTAAGGGATCATCTAATGATCATAAAGAAATGCTTCTTTTGCAAGGACCTCACTAATATGAAGTTCGATTACCCTAAGTATCACGCTTGGCGTGAAAGGTATATCATTTGGTTTTGTTTGTATTGTATTGAGGCTAATTTGGTTTCAATTCTTACATATACATGGTGATTGGATTTTGGTGCAACCAATCACATAAGGATATTTAAGTAGGATTGCCTAAATTACCGAAGACCTAGTAAAGATGAAGAAATTCATCTATATATAAACTAGGAATCCGGTTGAAGTTAAAGGCATAAAGACTTTTCAGTTATTGTTAAGTACTAAGTATTATTTTATATTAAATAATACATTTATTGTACCGTCATTTGAACGGAATTTATTATATATCACAATATTGAACAAGAAATGTGATTTCTTTGTTCATTTGGTAATAATAAGATGTGATCTTTATTTTAATTCCAAGGTTGTTGGTACAACGTACTTTGTCAAGTATTCTTTAATTATTTGACACTACTCAAACAATAAATGAATCTTATGATGATGAAACCAAAATATAAAGCAAAAGTTATCAAGTGATAATTCTTATACCTTATGGCATAAGCATTTGGGTCATATCTCCTTAAGGAGAATTGACAAGCTTATGTCAAAAAAAATCTTGAACAAACTTGATATTCCGGAAAAGACTTTTGTATTAAAAGCCTAAAAAGAAAATTTACAAACATTAAAAGAAAAGTATCCTCGAGAGCATCAAGTGTTCTAGAACTAATGGGTAGTTGTGAACCATTCACTACCCCTTCATAGAATGGTTAACAACAATTTATTACGTTCATAGAGAATTACTCTCATTATGTATACATTTATTTACTTCATGAAAAGTCTCAATTTTAGACGTTTTTCAAGTCTTATAAAACCTAAGTTGAAGTCAACTTAGAAAGACTATTAAGAACGTTAAGTCCGATCATAGTGGTGAATACTATGATTGAAATAACGATTTTGGGGAACAACGTCCGAGTCCTTTTTTTGCTCGCTATATAGAAGAGTGTGGGATGGTCACTCACTATACTATGCAGGATACGGCTTACATGAATACTGTAGATGAGAGATGTAGTAAAATCCTTAAGGATATGGTAAGAAATATGATTTTTTAACCTCACTCATTATGGGCGATACATTGAAAAACCGCAAATTTAATTCTCATTAGAGCTTCCTTTAAAGTTACTAATAAAAACCCTTTTGAATTATGGACAATTTAGAAACCGTCCTTAAATCATCTTCATTTATGGGGTTGTCCAGTAGAAGCTAGGCCTTATAGGCCTAATAAGGGCAAACTGGACGCTAAAACTATTAGTAGCTAATTTGTGGGGTATGCCGAGAGATCTAGGGGATATAAATTTTACAACCCGAAAACTAAAACATTTTAAAAACGAGAAAATACTAGGTTCTTTGAGGATGTTGAATTTAGTGGGAGATTAGGAGTAGTATTTTGAATTTGAAAAAGGAAGAGGCATTCTTTTCATTACCTCTTCCCATAAGTTCCAAATTTGATATCATTGTTTTGTACTTGATATTCAAGAAGAACATACAATTCAAAATAAAGATTTCCCTATAAATATTGAACAACATGAAAATGTTGATCATAAGGATGAAATTCAACAACCTCAAAATGAGGTAGAACTAGTGCTCTTTAGGAGATCCAATAGAGTAATAAGAAAGTGCAAATCCGGATGATTATAAAGTGTATATTTAGGTTTAGTGGGAGATGAGCCTCTCATGAAACCATTAATAGTCCTAATTCTCATATAGTGAATTAATGTCATAAATGAAGAGTTAAAATCTATAAAGATAACAACGTTTGGGATCTTGTCCCATTACCTAAAGATGTGAAACCTATTATGGGTCTTTAAGACCAAAAGGATTCACAAGGTAATATGGAAAGATATAAAGCCATCTAGTTGTTAAAGATTTTACTCAAAAGGGAGACATTAATTATAAAGAAAACACATTTTCCGGTATCTTCTAAAAACTCTTTTAGATCATTATGGCACATATGGCATATTATGGTCTTGAGTTTTATCAAATGGATATAAAGATAACTTTCCTTAATGGAGACATTGAGGAATCTATGGCTGATTTGGATCAAACTAGGCAATTAGTTTGTGAACTTAAGAAATCCATTTGTAGGCTCAAGCAAAGCTTCTCGTCAATGGTACTTAATCAAGTTATTCTTTCCTTTAGTTTTGAAACGAATCTTGATTAAGATTGTGTATACCATAAGTTCAGTGGGAGTAGATTTATAATTTTGGTCTAATATGTGGATGATATTTTGCTTACTAAGTAATGATATGAACCTTGTTAAGGAAACTAAGAAATTTCTTATTTGAAATGAAAGATCTTGGTAAGGCATCTTTGTATTATGAATACAAATTCACCATGATCGCTCACGAGGTGTTTTAGGATTATAACAAAAGGCCTATATGGAAAAGGTATTACAAAAGGTTTAGCATGCAAAACTGTAAACCACTTGACACCCCTAATTTTAAAGTCTCGAACAGTGTCCTAAAAGTAATTTTTTATCCAAGTATATGGAAAAGATCAATTTTGCATCAGCAGTAGGGAGCTTAATGTATGAGTGAATCTTATATTTATTTGTTGGGATGCTTGGTAAATACCAAAGCAATTCGGAAGAGAACATTAAGTAGCAGCCAAAAGAATAATAAAAGTATTTACAAAACACTAAAGAACTACTTGCCTATATTTAAAGTCGGATCATTTTGAGATCATTAGGTATTCCGACATTAGTTAAATTATGTGGCTGCGTATGTTTATTAATGGACTGCGAATTGTCAACAAGTGTCGAAAGACCGCTTAAGTTTTAAGGTGACAATCGGACGGTAGTCTTATAACAACAAGAGTTAAAGAAAGTCTAAGAATATAGATATTAAGTTTCTTGTTGTGAAGGAAAATGAATGAAAGAAATACAACTTATAGAAACAAACTCTATTTAGAGGATCCATTTATGAAAGCGTTATCATCTTCAGTGTTTCACGAGCATATTGCTCATATGGGTGTAACAACTTTTGATAACATTTTGTATAGTGGGAGTTTGTGTTGTTCTTTCATTAATTGTTCTATTATTTAAAGTTTTGATCTCATTTGGTTAAGTTGGACTAGTTGGAAGAATATGGATTTATTCATTATATTCCATGCTACACATCTACACTTTTGATCTATGTCATTTAGTTGGATTTGTATACGTGATTACTGTGGGTTTAGTTGCGAATCAATTACAACGACTGTCCCTTTAGTCCCTATACGTGGATGACTAATGGATGAGATTGTTATTTACTACTCCGTTTTAAAAGCTATTTCGATTTAATTCTTTTTATCAACCTATTTCGATTTAATTCTTTTTATTTACTACTCCGTTTTAAAAGCTAATTATATAAAAATGATCAGGGCGTTGAGTAGTGTAAGTACCCCAATCTGAAACCGACCTATCTTAGAGGTAGCCTTAGCACCGTTTCAGGGATAAGCTAATAGGCCAGGACCTCCCTAGGACAAGCTATAAATTCCAGGACTACTCTGGTATAAAATTGGAAAAATCCAGAAGCTCGCCAGGCTGAGCCGTACGGATGCTTTGGGTACTAGAGGGGCCTAGCCGTACGGATGGTTTGGGCACCCTCAGTCCCTATAAATAGAACCCCTTGCTGATCATTTCAGGGGGGGGGGGAAACATTAGAACTAAGGTTATTCTGTCGAATTAACCTCAGAATAGTGTGAGTAAGAGTGAACAAAGAGTGAAAGAGAGAAAGGAAGATTGGCCTAAACCAAGATAGGTAAAGCCACCTTCTCCCCCTCCCTTCTCTTCATCTAAGAACTCTATTTACCTTTGATCTTGTCATTTATTGTTGATCTTTACATTCTTGCAAGTCTTGTCCATTCAAGCAATATCCATATATCTATTATTATTTATATTTCCTAGTCCAAGCCATGAGATGATCAAAGGTGCCCTCCATACTTTGTGTGGAAGAGGTTCAAACCTAGTTTGATCATGGCTTGTTGATTGTTCATTTACATTCTTGTTATGGATGATGCTCTTGTTGTTCATTTTGCTCATTTTAAGCTATGATGATCATGTTGAGGATAAAGTCTCAATCTTTATCCTCAAAGATGTCAATTCCCCCTTTTCCATGATCAGAGGCTCTTCCAACGTCATCTACGAGCCCGGTCGCCCTCAAAGCCGCATTGGCAGCAGCCCGAGCCCGAAAATCCTCCATTCGTGCCCCCGCCTTAGGCATCGCGGCCATCCTCCTATCTGCCAAAACTCTGTAGTCCTCAACAACGTCTCCAGTAATGTTATGGCCACTCGCCACAGCTTCGGTCTCCCTTAGAACCCTGCTAGGACCATAAGTCTCACCAAGAATAGCCTCACGCCTCTCCTCAATGAGCCTCTGAGTCTGTCCCATAGTCTGTTCATACTAGTCCAAGTACACCGTGGTCAAAACCATGCTAGCCGCTCGCCCAGGAAGTGCCCGAGCTGGAAAGAGGGAGTAAGTCCACGACCGGGACAGGAATGAAACGGTGGAGGAATCCCACATAGACAGAGATGGAAGCCTCAAGTGCTCCGGGTTGACACCCGACCACTCCAACAGTGGAGTCTGCGGTAACCCAATCTGACGACGGACCAAAGAAGGGATATAATGAGATGAACCCAAGAGTCCTGGAACCCGAACAAAGGGGGAATTATCTTGATACTCCCGCACCGAGCCAATACACCAATGGGGAACTAGCCAGCGTATCTCGGCAGTCATGAGGCGAGCCATGTAAGCCTCCCAATCACTCTGAACTAGGTCCAAGATAATGCCTCTCAAAGAGTAGGACCAAGGATTGTGAGAGATAGGAGCCTCCGGAATGGCCATCAACCTCTCCCTCAACCACAAAGTAAGCAAGGCAGGGCTACCGCTGCGCATGAAACCATCCCCCAAAGCCAAGCGGTCCATACCGTGAAGGGTCTCGCCCAAGATCAAGGGGACAATATCCTTCCCCTCACGGCACTCCTCGAGGACACTCAATAAAACCCGATGGCAGGTGCCCTTGGAACTGACCATGTAGAAAAAAGTAAGGACGCATAAACCGAAGGCATTCCAAGAAGCCTCATCCGTGCGATCCATGAACTTCTCAGGGACATCCGAAATATCAATGAAAGTGTGATCGAGGACCATGCATTGGGCCTTTTACAAAGAAATACCAAGAAGAGAAACCAACCTATCAACACACATGGTGTCATCAACCGAAGGAAGAGCAATGACCTCCGTCTCCACGCCGCCCACCAAAGCCTTGAAATCCTCATAAGTAGGAGTGATCTCGTTGTAGGAGAAACAATAGACATGCCTCCTAACATCCCAAAAGGACGCAGCGGCTCTCAATAGCTCAAGATCCGAAATGAACTCCTTGAGAGACCAAATGGATTGAAGGCCAAACATGGATTGGAAAGTTCCCTTGTGATTCCTCATGTGGGACCACATCCAAAGCCTAAGGTTACCCTCGAAACATTCTTGATGATTTTTGGACAATTTTGGTGGTTTCTCCATGAGAAAGGGTTCCATGGAAAAAGGAGCTTTCGAAATGAAGAAGACGAACTGATTGATGAACTCAGGACTGTGGCATTTAAGTATATGACCAGGCCTGGAACAAAATTGAATGAAAAAGGAGTACTTCCTTCCCGAGCCGTATGGCTACTTTAGCCCTGTCAGAATTGATGATTTCTTGTTGAGAGTTAGCTTTGTGGTCCAACCCATTTAAAGCTCCTTCCCAACCAATGTCATAAATGCAATCGAAAAATGCCCTCCTTGGCTCATGAAACTTGAATTGAACCTAGAAAATTTAGGTTCCCAAAGTCACCACAGGCAGTCCTAGCGACGTAAGCCCAGCTTTGTGAAATTAAATATGGCCGTCCTCGACGTAAGCCCAGTTAAAATTTGGAATTTGAAATGGTCTTTTGCTTAATGCTTATTATGGCCGTCCTCGACGTAAGCCCAGTTAAAATTTGGAATTTGAAATGGTCTTTTGCTTAATGCTTATTATGGCCGTCCTCGACGTAAGCCCAGTTAAAATTTGGAAATTGAAATGGTCTTCTGCTTGATGCTTATTGTGGCCGTCCCCGACGTAAGCCCATTAGCTATGACTTAGAATAGTCGTTATAGGCTAGAGGCTTTGTCCCGGCAGTCCTTAGAGGGACGTAAGACCAGTTTTCCCATCAATCTCCCCAAAGACGGAGTTGACCCCGGTCAAGCTTAGACTTAGAATAGTCGTTATAGGCTAGAGCCTTTGTCCCGGCAGTCCTTAGAGGGACGTAAGGCTAGTTTTCCCATCAATCTCCCCAAAGACGGAGTTGACCCCGGTCAAGCTATGACTTAGAATAGTCGTTATAGGCTAGAGCCTTTGTCCCGGCAGTCCTTAGAGGGACGTAAGACCAGTTTTCCCGTTAATCTCCCCGAAGATGGAGTTGACCCCGGTCAAGCTTGGACTTAGAATAGTCACCATAGGCCGTCCCCGACGTAAGCCCAGTAAAAATATGTCCCGTGTAAGTCAACCCTCTCCTATAGAGTCAAGTTGACCATATCCCCAGCAAGTCAACCCTCTCCCATAGAGCCAAGTTGACCATGTCTCGCCTCTGACCCCTAGAGTCATGGCTCCTTGCGGATCTAAGTAACCCCGCGTACCTCCGAACTATGTTAGGCTTGATTCCCCGCGAACGGGATACGTAGGAATCCTATACCACTAGGTCCATCCATGCAACCAAAATCGGTTAAAGCCGTCGTCCCGTCAGATTGGGATGCTTATTTCTATCGACAACCCCGCTCATTCGAAGCGACGTTGCCGAGGGGCTCTGTAAGTACCCCAATCTGAAACCGACCTATCTTAGAGGTAGCCTTAGCACCGTTTCAGGGATAAGCTAATAGGCCAGGTGTAGACACCCCGCCTTGGACCGCTCACCCCGATTGCACATTTGATCTTGTGTTTCTCCCCATTTTAAGTGTTTCTCGTTAGTTTCTGTCAGTTCCGTTAAGTTCCCGACTGACTTCGTTAAGTCCAGGGACTAAACTGAATGACAGGGATGACTTTCTAGTCCATTCTGTCAGATTTGCCTTCTCTGAGTCGCGCGCCTCCGACAAGAGGATCCAGGCGCGCGCGCCTCCTGCCCCCAAAGCAGGAAGCGCACGCCTCTGGGCGTCAGTTACAGATTTCTGACCAGGATTCTCTCCCTTGCTCAATTTACAGGATTTTGCCTGGGAAGAATTTCTTGGTGACTGAGTTTTGGCACCAAAAACACCCCTCTTTCACATATAAAAACCTCCCTTTACCTCCATTTTCAAGGACGAAAAAACTTAAGACAAAACTTTGATCAAAAGACCTTGACTTTACCAAGTTTCCTCCTCTCAAAGCATTTTCCAAAGGATTTCTCCAAGTAATTCAACGAGAAGTGTTTGAAGTTTCTTGAAGTCTAGGTAAAGCCATTTCTTTCCCTTTCTCAACTTCATCTCTTTTCTCTTTCTTTTTGTTTTATCAAAGTGCAATCACCCAAATCATTTTGGGACATGACTCTAATGATCACCTCATCTCATTGAGGTTGGTTAAGGAGTTATCTCCTACATTCCCAACTCTATTTTAAACCCCCTTTTATGATTTAAAGAAGAAGAAGAAGAACATTATCATTCATGTAGATTTTGATCAAGCAAGACCAACTTTAGTTGGGCGAGATGGGTGTTTCGGTACTTCCCATCTCGTAATCTAACCCCCGAACCTCAAAACAAAGAATCTCTGTTTTCATAATCAAACTTAGGCTATTATCAATAGGTTTTTCTTATGTTCCTCAAAACATAGGTTGCGACTCTAAAAACAAGTTAGACATCCTAGGATAATTCACCGCTCTAGCCAAGTTGTGGTTTCCCGGGGTATCTACACCAGGACCTCCCTAGGACAAGCTATAAATTCCAGGACTACTCTGGTATAAAATTGGAAAAATCCAGAAGCTCGCCAGGCTGAGCTGTACGGATGCTTTGGTTACTAGAGGGGCCTAGCCGTACGGCTGGTTTGGGCACCCTCAGTCCCTATAAATAGAACCCCTTGCTGATCATTTCAGGGGGGGGGAGAAACATTAGAACTAAGGTTACTCTGTCGAATTCACCTCAGAATAGTGTGAGTAAGAGTGAACAAAGAGTGAAAGAGAGAAAGGAATAAACCAAGATAGGTAAAGCCACCTTCTCCCCCTCCCTTTTCTTCATCTAAGAACTCTATTTACCTTTGATCTTGTCATTTATTGTTGATCTTTACATTCTTGCAAGTCTTGTCCATTCAAGCAATATACATATATCTATTATTATTTATATTTCCTAGTCCAAGCCATGAGATGATCAAAGGTGCCCTCCATACTTTGTGTGGAAGAGGTTCAAACCTAGTTTGATCATGGCTTGTTGATTGTTCATTTACATTCTTGTCATGGATGATGCTCTTGTTGTTCATTTTGCTCATTTTAAGCTATGATGATCATGTTGAGGATAAAGTCTCAATCTTTATCCTCATCACATTGATCTAGCCCAAAATTCCCAAGTTTGGGTAATAAAGATTCAATCTTTATGGTTTGTTCTTGTCCCTAAAGGATTAATCTTGCCTAGAAGAGCCATTTTGATGGTAAAGTTTCAACCTTTACTCATCAAATGGTCACTATGGCTCAAAAGGGCATATTGGCCACCTTTTTCATTTTTTTCCCATGATTGCCTTTGATCATGCCCAAACTCTTGTTTTGGGAGGTTCTTTGATGATCAAATGGCATAGGAATGGGTTGTTAATGTTGTTTTGTGTTGGAATAACAAACTGGAATCAGAACAGTTTGGTCCAGTTCAAGCAGAATGCTCTGTTTCTGCCTGGAACTGGACTGTTGCTTGAACAAACTGTAAAATCCTAGGAGTGGTCTCCCCATCCGTACGGCTACTTTGGCCGTATGGGGAGATTGACCATTTTGTCCTTCTGTCTTCTGTTTTCTTGTCAAACAAACCCTTTTTCAGTTGAAAAGATAAATAAAAAGTTAAAACAAAGATTTTTCGTTAAAACACACACACACACATACACTTTTGTTAACTAACAAGGGAGACTCGGCTTTGTCCGAGGCAACTTGGGAGGATGTAAAAACTCTTCCCAAGTTGTAACCTGATCTCCGAACCTTTGAACTCAAACCTTTGTCATTTTATTGGGTTTAAAATTAACAAAATGTGGCGACTCCGTTAAATTGGTCCGGTTCCCGCGTTTGGTATTTCGCCCTTGAAACGTGCTCGTGTTTTTTTTTGGGCGGGATCCTTACAGTGGCGACTCCGCTGGGGATTAGAGTGCTTTCGGACTTCTTTCTAGAAGGTTCGGGGGCATTCTTGTGTGGGTCAAACTCCCGTTCCCGTTAGTTGACTTCTTGCATATTTGTGTGTGTTTGATATTTCTGTTTGAACTGTTTTAAGTACATACGTTTTGGAAATACAATAAACTGGGGCTTGATGATCAGAAGTTGGAGAAACTGAGAAAAATCTTCACCCTCTTGCTTTAGCCGTACGGCTACTTTGGGTAGGGGCCAGAATGTTACCAATTAACAGTTTGGTGCAGGGCTGCAACATTCTGGGTGCCCCTCTGCTTCTACTTGTCCAGGTTCCAAATTTACAGTCTTACTTGTGCACATTACCTTCATTATTTTGGCCAAAACTTGGTTTTAAAAGGTGATAAAACTTGGTTATGCATAATCTTTTGTCAATAAAATGGTTTCCAAAACCTCATCATGCATAATCCTTTTTGTAAGGGTTTTTCTTGAATCTTTTTGTTGTGCACAAATTGCTTTGTACAAAAGGGTTTCAATGTAAAATATTTCTTTTGCAAAAGTTTGATTCAAAATTCTTTGTTGTGCACAACTTGGTACATGTACAAGTTTTGGTCTTTGTTTGCTTATATTCCTTGATTTGTTGTGTATAAATTGCTCAATCCATGCTTGTTCATACTTGTTCATATCTTGCTTATGCCATGCTCATGCTATCGAAAAACGAATTGAAAATCTCTCTTTTACTCAAAAAGGAGCATAGAATGACTTCACACCACGCGCACTTGACCGTGCACGTTCCAAATACCCTTTAAACCCGGGGTGGATGCCACGATGCAGCTCGTTGGGCGCTCTTGTTCCCTTCGATGCGCGCACGGGTCCATCCCACCTTCCCTTCCGAACCGAGTCAACCACACTTGTCCGTGACACACAAATACTGTGACTATGGTTGGTTTTTGGTCTAGTTCACGTTACCACATCCTTGATACGTGCTCAAAGCTAATTGTGGCCAAATTAATGCCCGAGTTGTGACTCCTTGATGTAATGCAAGCGTGGCCTAACCAGCCTTCAACTCGTGTGTTAGTGACGACCGCAATTAGCAAGGGCCATGTACTAAGGATAGGGTGACACCGTGTCGTCGAGCCCTAATGTACGAGTTATTTTGATCATCCTTAAGCCCATGGTCAAGAATCGAGACGCCTCACTCAAAAATGAGGTCATGTCGGAATGTCGGTGCAGCCTTGGGAACTTTACGATGCACTAGACCCTAGGTTCCTTTCTTTTGATCGGTGGAAGCCGTGTGCCCTATAGGACCCTCGCCCGGGATAGTCCGTCCTTGGGAGCGTCCAATACAGGTGAAAAACGAGGGTTCTATATGCGTAGTGATGGCCTCCACTGATCCAGGATTATAGAATAGTTGCGAAAAAGAAGAGCGATCTTTTCCAACCAGTTAGGAATAAATCTGTTTTAAGTAAACGTGAACATAATTAATCAATAATAATAAACCTTCATATTGCATGAGCCTAAAGCCTGTTTGCCCCAAACACCGACCCGAGTCCATACCGGAGTCTGAAATGAACCTCCTTCTCCGCAGCGCATAAAAAGTGGGTCAGAGTTCCGGGTCATCGCCTGATTAGTGCCGAGTCGGACAGTTCATCGACAGCTTCATTGAGGTTTTTCCAAATGACTAGCCCGGCAGGAAGTAGTAGTGGGGGTGACAATGCCACAGATCCGAACGGTCTTAGTAGGGAAGAGTTGGTACAGGCTTTAGAGGCCGCCAGGGCCCGGGAAGAGAATGACAGAAAACGCCTCGAGGATATGCAGAATAGGGTCACGGAGATCATGAGACAGAAAGGGGTAGCCATTGTGTTTGAAAATGACGGAGGCTTTGTGGAAATCACTGACGAAGAAGGAATTGAGAATGTGCCGCCTCAAGGGTACAGTCGGGTCCCGCCCCCTCAAACTTACCCAAATGTGGGGACCTCACGTCCCACATTCCAAACCACCACTCACCAAAATGTGCCCATCACTCATGTTCCCCTTGTCCCACCGGGTGTTGCTTCCATGTACCCACCGGGGTTCAATCTATATGACACGGTCCCAAACAGTCAAGCACCCTTGGCCCCATCTACTGCCGGCTTGCCACCTCCGGCCCTGCCAACCATCTCTAGAGAAGTGCCTTACCCACTCTACTACCCGATGGCCCAAACATCCAAAACTACCCCACCATATATCCCAACAAGCAACCTGGCGCCAGGGTATGTCTACACCCACTTGCCACCTACAAATCCTCCTCCGATAGTCCCCTCCACCACTTCACCTCCCAACGCAGTGCCATTGACAAGTCAAATCATGGGATCCGTTAACTCCAACCCCCATGTGGACCCTCAAGTGGGATGGATAGTTGAGAAGCTGAAACAAATGGAGGAAAGGTTCGAGGGAATGAACGAGAAGAAGTTCACCTCGGGAGTCACAGACCCCGATAAGGTCGTCCCCCTCCCTCATCGATTCAAAATGCTGGAAATTGACAAATTTGACGGGACCGCCTGTCCCCAAACTCACCTCAACGCCTACACCTTGGCGATGAGGGCGAAGGGTTGCACCGTTCAGCAAATGGCTGATCACTTTCAGTTGTCCTTAAGGGGAAATGCACTCAAATGGTTCTTCAACTTAAAGGATGAGTCTCGAACCACATGGGACTGGATTAAGGAAGCATTCCTCACCAAGTACCATTCTAACTTGGAGTGGGAAACCAATCGCACCGATTTGCAAAGCACACTGCAAAAGACCGAAGAGCCGATCAGTGAGTTTTACAAAAGATGGAACTACAAATTGGGAGAAATTTCCAATCCTCCCACCGAGGATGAACAGTTGGATATATTTCAGTCATGCCTGAAACCCCAACTGCGAGCTTTGATCAGCCATCACTTCTACCCCAATCTCCGAGCCATGGTAGCCGCAGCATCCAAATTTGAGAAGGCTCTCAATGAGCAGTCTCTGGCCCAAAATAGCGGGAACTCCTATAGGTACCGCCCTCCGATGTCACGACCCGAAATCTAGGCTCTATTTTATTAGTAATTAAATAATAATTATTTATTTATTGGCTTATTTATTTAAATAATTATGTGTGCATTTTATGTTTCATAATAATTATGCCTAGCATTTTATTTGGGTCAATTGTGCTAGAATAGAGGTGTTGAGTCTTATTTGTTAGTGGGGAGTTTATTTGAAAAGGTAGTATTAGGGGGAGGGGCCTATGTGTAAGTTATGAAATCATTTTCCCTTATTCCCTCCCTACTCTCCTCCCTCACTCACACTCCCTCCATCTCCAGCAACTCTCTCTCTCTCTCTCTCTCCTTGTGGGTAAGTTTCTTTCTCTTTCCTTCTCTCTTAATTTCCTTCATCTTCTTCTTGTAATCTCTCATTTCTTAAAGCGTGAACCTTGTTTAGATCGTCGATAGGATCGCGTAGAACCAAAAAGAATCGAATTCCGTCAACTTTCATTATTTTCAAGTAAGTTACTTTCCCCCCATTTTGATGCTAAAATGTTCATATCATGTTTAGATAAGGTTTGATGTGTTATATTTGAAGTTTGGTTGGGTTTTGAAATTATTGAGAATTTATTTTGGGTTTTGATAAAAAATGGTGAAATCTTGAATGTTGGGTTTGATTCTTGATTTTGGTTGATTAAATGTTGTTGTATGAGTCTTTTAGACTTATTAGTTGTTTTGGTACATTAGTATGCTAGTTAGAAGGTTGGATTTTGGTGGGAATGTGTTTTGGGTTTGAAAATGGAAGAACCCATGTTGTTCTTCCCGATTTCCAGTAGTTCAGAACATTGGGCGGCCGCACAAAAAGGTATGGGCGACCGCGCATCTATCTGAAAGCTTTTGTTCTTGTTTTGAGGGATTTTGGGCGACCGCACAGTCCATTTTGGGCGGCCGCACAGAACTTCTGAAAGTTTACATTTGTTAATGTTGTGTGATTGAAGAATGCGTTTTGATCCAAATCTTGGGTGTCCTTCTAGTCAACCTTAGTGAACGTTGTAGTACACTCTAGTGATAGAATTGGGTCCCTTATGATCAAGTTGTGTTTGAAATTTATTAAGTGTTAATTGGGATTTTGGGACACCTTATTGAGGTATTGTTGGTTTGACTTATCTTTGTGATGATTATTTGGTATATGTTTGGGCATCTTAAGATGTGTTCGTGATTGTTCCAATCGAATTGATTTTCGAGTAAGACTTGGTCTAGGTTTTAGGCGATGTCCTGTAGTACCTAGAGGGTTGTTATTGAACACTAAAATGTAGGGTTTAGTCCGGTCGTGATCATGTTCTAACAAGGGTAACCTTTTTGGATTCGTTTAGGGTGTTTAGAGTTGGTTCGTTATGGATGGAGGTAAAGCGTGAATTGGCGATTGGTTACTTACGGTTTGATTAACCTTAAGGTGTATTCATTCTGATTTCCTACTTTGGAATTCCAGGTGTAAGAGATGATTGAGTTCATGGTTCTAGTATATCTTTATGAGTAAATGTCTAGGGTCATTTTGGTAATAGTCATTGTGCTAATTGTGAGCGACCGTTTGGGTTGTGCTCTTTATGATTAACTTGTGGGTATCATATTTAGGAGGTATTTGGTACGTGCCTTATCTTGGAATCATTATGTTTTAATGGTCAATGTTGTTGGACTCTTTTATGAGAAACTCCTTGTGCTATTTTTGTTGAACTCTTCTTGAGTAATCGTTTGCATCTTTTATGGTGATTAATTGGTATGATTCCCTACTTTGGAATCAATGGTTGTTTATTGTGCTAGTATTTTATTACTTAGCCTTTACTTGAAAATCCAGCTGGTATTTTGTGTGTGTTTGGGCGATGCGAAACATTATGGTGGCACAGCCAAGTCCATTATGATGTTGACCATTGTTTTGCCCCATTATTACCCTCCTCCAGATTGGCCTTGGATGTGAGAAGAGCTAGCTCCTTTGTGTGCATTTTAGCTTCTTGGAGAATGACTTTGTGGCATGTCTCCCGTCCTTTGTGACACTTCTTTTGGTTATTGGTTCCGGTACCGGGGTTTTCTCTTCGGCTTTCATGCTATTATGAAGATGTTGATGGTTGATTATCGAAGCTGCGCAGCGACCTTTATTTGGTTCTTCAGTTGGGTGAAACCTTGGCTATGTATCCACTCATGAGTGTTTATTTCAGCTTTATGTGTTGCATGATGAGCTGGTCGTTATTTCCAACCGGTATGGGACGGTTGGCGATAGGGAGCCTCTCATTTGTTGTTATATGTTTACTTATATGATTGATTATTGGATGTTACTGTTAGACAGCATGTCACTTCTTATTCCACTGCTATCTATCTTATGTTAATTGCTATCGGTCATTGCATATTAGCATGTCATGTAGTTGCATTAGTAACTTACTGAGATTTTATCTCACCCCGTTTATTTCCATCTTTGTTTTTCCTTAACCCCCCCCAGGAGGAAAAGGATTAGGATTTGCGGATCGAGGAGGACGTCGAGAGGATTGAGATTTTGGGGCAGGTTGTTATGGATCGGTTTACATTATTTAAATGTATAACCTTTTGGGGATAGTTTTACCATTATTGACGTCATTAAGAATTGTATATTTTATTCTTTTGGGCATAAGATGTGGAGCTTATGTTAGATGTACTTTGTTGATTTAAACTTGGATTTGTAAAACCTTGTGTTATCATCTTTTGGTTCAAAATGAAATTTTTAACTTCTATATTTTAGAGTTTTGGTTCTAAGTCGACGTCCAGATCGCGGTCTCGGGCTCGCGGGGTTCGGGGTCGCGACAGTTGGTATCAGAGCTATGGTTTAGCTCTAAGTATCGGTATAGGTGGCTAGAACGACCTAGGAGGGTAGTTGTGTTCGGAGTGAGTAACGGTTGATGTTTTATACAGGTAATTGTTCTCAATGGCTAGAAGAAGAGCTGGTGCAGACATCAGTGGGACTCAGAATCTTAATGGTCTAAGGGAAGAAAACCGTGCAGTGTTTCAGGGCAGGTTTGAAGCGGCCGTGAAATCAATTCATGACCAAGGGCCGAGAGAGGAACATGTAGCACCTCCGCGATTTGGGTTGGAGCAGTTCTTAAAGTTGAAACCAAGTGAGTACGACGGTGAGCCGGATGTGAAGAAAGCCGAGCTATGGATAGAATCGATGGAGAAAATATACGGTGTCTTTGGTTGCACTGATGAGGATAGGGTTCTGTTTGCAGCTTATAAGCTCGTGGGGGCTGCGGAACATTGGTGGAAGGCACTGAAGACCAGTTGGGATGCGACTCTTGTACCATATCCTTGGGAGTGGTTCGTGAGGAAATTCAAGGATCGTTTTATCTCTCTAGTGGATCAAAACCGGTAAGAGATCGAGTTCCTCAGCTTGGAGCAAGGCATGATGTCAGTAGCACAGTACTCGGCTAAGTTCGCAGAATTAGCCAGGTGTTGTGACTACCTAGTGCGAACCGAGGAGCAGAAAGCGATGAGATTGATCAGGGGTTTGAAGACAGCTATTAGGACTCAACTTTTAGCCCAAATAATTCAACCTTTTCAGGATGCGGTGGATCGAGCCTACTTGATTGAGCAGGATATTGGGGAACACAAAAGGAAGACTGAGATGGTTAACCCGGGTAAGCAAGGAGGGCAAAGTGAGTCACAACAGCAACATTCAGATAACAGAGGTAATTCTGGAGTGCAAACTCGATTCAGAAGGCAACTTCAAGGGCAACCAACAGTAGGAAATCGAGGTTCTAATAAGGGGACACGAAGTGGGAAAGTCTGCAGCTTCTGTCAGAAGAAAGGACACTCAGAAGACAAGTGTTGGAAGAAGCAAGGAAAATGTGTGAAGTGTGGTCAGTTGGGACACTTCGTTAAAGATTGTCCGAGGTTTAGAGTTCAGTCATCGGGGACAGGAACTGGAATACCACATGGTCAGAAGAGGGATGCTTCGGGGAAGCCCAAGGTTTCGGGTAGAGTATTTGCAATCAATCAGCACTCACCAGGTAATGGATAATTTCAGGAGGTATTATTTTGCGTCGAGAGAGCGAGCGCGTGCATTTTAGGATCATTGCATTCTCATGTTTATGTGCATTTAGTTGAATTTATTTCTTCTGAGTCTTTGACTTATGTGTTGTAGGTGTCTACTCCTATGGAGGAGTTTAGGGTATCTGATGAAGTCTTATGTGCTTATGATGTGCTTAAGTATGGTTATGTCCTACCTGCTAAATTAGCCATGTTGCTATTACAAGATTTTGATGTTACTCTTGCTTTAGTCGATTGTTGTAGGAAGATGGTTATATTCTCCATTCCTGATTTCAAAAAAAAAAAAAAAAAAAAAATTGAGACCGTTCCTTTGCGTAGAGTTATACCTAATTTTTTTTTATTTTTGAAATCCGAGTATTTAGTTTCGGTCAATTTGTTGGGTGTATATATCATTCGTAAGATTTTTGTTTTCTTCCGAATAGTACCCAGTGTTTGAGGAGAAGCTTGGGTTAAATTGAGTTGTTATGGTACAAGGTTGTAATGCTAATATTTAGATCAATATCCATATTGTATCGGTTGAGTTATAGGAGTTGAGGATTCAATGAGGATCTCTTAGGGAAAATTTTGGTCACTTTTAGTACATCTCCGTGAATGCATCGGAATGGATTAGTATGGAGAGATGTACGATTTGTTATGGATGATGAGTTTGTTGTAGGAGTTATGATCAGTAATGGTGGTAAGCGTGTTAAGTTAGAAAGGACTAAGTACATTTTGAGAGAGTAATAATTCCTCAGTCTATGTTAAAGGCATTTTGAAATTTTGGTTAAATAGTGGTTCTTTGGCCCTAAATCTCTCCTTGGTGGCGTTGCGCGATTTGGACCAAGGGTATGTGAGGAAAGTTGAGTATCAATATTTGGGCATAATTAAAGAATATTGTGATTTGGTAATGGATCTATTGGAATGAAGCTAGCTAATTGGTTAATGATTTTGGTAGTACCATTGAGCTTAAATATCATTAAGTCAATAAATGTATGCGTGAGAGACTAACTGGGGTTAGCTATTGAATTTAGAGTTCGTTGATTTCCTTTGGGTATATGAGCACGGATTATGACTTAAATGGTAGTTAGAGAAAATCTTTTGAAGATGAAATTTGGATCGTTTTGCGGACTATTGAGTATATTGAATGGTTTAGGCTTCAAGACCAGATTAATGAAGGGATGAGAGTATAACATAGATTTAAGTGGACACTTTGTACGAGAAATTTTGGGGTTTGTATGGTACTATTTATTTAAGGTGTTAACTCAAAGCGAAGACACTATAACGGTAATCCACAGAGATATAGCCATTTCGATGAATATTGTGGAAATAGAAATTTCTTTAGCCTTTTTATATTTTAAAAGCTAATTAGGCTCGGGAGGGTGATGTTTCGAATTTCTGGAGAATACTACTAATTATGCGATTTACAAAAGGAAACACCTTTGCAGTGTAATTAAGGTTATGAATAAGGTGAGCTTGGGATATCTCGAGAGTTATGTTTGGGAGCAATTGGGATTCTCCAATTTTGATTGTGGATTCTAATTAGTAGTGAAGGTTATGATTGAAGGAAGTTATGTGCGAGAGGTCGTGGTATCGTGAACATTATTTAAGGTTACTACGTGGTGGTTTAGAATGGACAATTGAGAAATTCGAGGAATGACGGAACTATCGTATCCGTAGCTATTTGGTCTTTCGAGTAAGTCTCGTTAAAATTCGGGTCGAATTTTCTTTAAGGGGGAGTGAATGTCACGACCCGAAATCTAGGCTCTATTTTATTAGTAATTAAATAATTATTATTTATTTATTGGCTTATTTATTTAAATAATTATGTGTGCATTTTATGTTTCATAATAATTATGCCTAGCATTTTATTTGGGTCAATTGTGATAGAATAGAGGTGTTGAGTCTTATTTGTTAGTGGGGAGTTTATTTGAAAAGGTAGTATTAGGGGGAGGGGCCTATGTGTAAGTTATGAAATCATTTCCCCTTATTCCCTCCCTACTCTCCTCCCTCACCTCCCTCACTCACACTCCCTCCATCTCCAGCAATTCTCTCTCTCTCTCTCCTTGTGGGTAAGTTTCTTTCTCTTTCCTTCTCTCTTAATTTCCTTCATCTTCTTCTTGTAATCTCTCATTTCTTAAAGCGTGAACCTTGTTTAGATCGTCGATAGGATCGCGTAGAACCAAAAAGAATCGAATTCCGTCAACTTTCATTATTTTCAAGTAAGTTACTTTTCCCCCATTTTGATGCTAAAATGTTCATATCATGTTTAGATAAGGTTTGATGTGTTATATTTGAAGTTTGGTTGGGTTTTGAAATTATTGAGAATTTATTTTGGGTTTTGATAAAAAATGGTGAAATCTTGAATGTTGGGTTTGATTCTTGATTTTGGTTGATTAAATGTTGTTGTATGAGTCTTTTAGACTTATTAGTTGTTTTGGTACATTAGTATGCTAGTTAGAAGGTTGGATTTTGGTGGGAATGTGTTTTGGGTTTGAAAATGGAAGAACCCATGTTGTTCTTCCCGATTTCCAGTAGTTCAGAACATTGGGCGGCCGCACAAAAAGGTATGGGCGACCGCGCATCTATCTGAAAGCTTTTGTTCTTGTTTTGAGGGATTTTGGGCGACCGCACAGTCCATTTTGGGCGGCCGCACAGAACTTCTGAAAGTTTACATTTGTTAATGTTGTGTGATTGAAGAATGCGTTTTGATCCAAATCTTGGGTGTCCTTCTAGTCAACCTTAGTGAACGTTGTAGTACACTCTAGTGATAGAATTGGGTCCCTTATGATCAAGTTGTGTTTGAAATTTATTAAGTGTTAATTGGGATTTTGGGACACCTTATTGAGGTATTGTTGGTTTGACTTATCTTTGTGATGATTATTTGGTATATGTTTGGGCATCTTAAGATGTGTTCGTGATTGTTCCAATCGAATTGATTTTCGAGTAAGACTTGGTCTAGGTTTTAGGCGATGTCCTGTAGTACCTAGAGGGTTGTTATTGAACACTAAAATGTAGGGTTTAGTCCGGTCGTGATCATGTTCTAACAAGGGTAACCTTTTTGGATTCGTTTAGGGTGTTTAGAGTTGGTTCGTTATGGACGGAGGTAAAGCGTGAATTGGCGATTGGTTACTTACGGTTTGATTAACCTTAAGGTGTATTCATTCTGATTTCCTACTTTGGAATTCCAGGTGTAAGAGATGATTGAGTTCATGGTTCTAGTATATCTTTATGAGTAAATGTCTAGGGTCATTTTGGTAATAGTCATTGTGCTAATTGTGAGCGACCGTTTGGGTTGTGCTCTTTATGATTAACTTGTGGGTATCATATTTAGGAGGTATTTGGTACGTGCCTTATCTTGGAATCATTATGTTTTAATGGTCAATGTTGTTGGACTCTTTTATGAGAAACTCCTTGTGCTATTTTTGTTGAACTCTTCTTGAGTAATCGTTTGCATCTTTTATGGTGATTAATTGGTATGATTCCCTACTTTGGAATCAATGGTTGTTTATTGTGCTAGTATTTTATTACTTAGCCTTTACTTGAAAATCCAGCTGGTATTTTGTGTGTGTTTGGGCGATGCGAAACATTATGGTGGCACAGCCAAGTCCATTATGATGTTGACCATTGTTTTGCCCCATTATTACCCTCCTCCAGATTGGCCTTGGATGTGAGAAGAGCTAGCTCCTTTGTGTGCATTTTAGCTTCTTGGAGAATGACTTTGTGGCATGTCTCCCGTCCTTTGTGACACTTCTTTTGGTTATTGGTTCCGGTACCGGGGGTTTTCTCTTCGGCTTTCATGCTATTATGAAGATGTTGATGGTTGATTATCGAAGCTGCGCAGCGACCTTTATTTGGTTCTTCAGTTGGGTGAAACCTTGGCTATGTATCCACTCATGAGTGTTTATTTCAGCTTTATGTGTTGCATGATGAGCTGGTCGTTATTTCCAACCGGTATGGGACGGTTGGCGATAGGGAGCCTCTCATTTGTTGTTATATGTTTATTTATATGATTGATTATTGGATGTTACTGTTAGACAGCATGTCACTTCTTATTCCGCTGCTATCTATCTTATGTTAATTGCTATCGGTCATTGCATATTAGCATGTCATGTAGTTGCATTAGTAACTTACTGAGATTTTATCTCACCCCGTTTATTTCCATCTTTGTTTTTCCTTAACCCCCCCCCCAGGAGGAAAAGGATTAGGATTTGCGGATCGAGGAGGACGTCGAGAGGATTGAGATTTTGGGGCAGGTTGTTATGGATCGGTTTACATTATTTAAATGTATAACCTTTTGGGGATAGTTTTACCATTATTGACGTCATTAAGAATTGTATATTTTATTCTTTTGGGCATAAGCTGTGGAGCTTATGTTAGATGTACTTTGTTGATTTAAACTTGGATTTGTAAAACCTTGTGTTATCATCTTTTGGTTCAAAAATGAAATTTTTAACTTCTATATTTTAGAGTTTTGGTTCTAAGTCGACGTCCAGATCGCGGTCTCGGGCCCGCGGGGTTCGGGGTCGCGACATCCGACCACCGGTAAAGGGAAAGAAACCCTGGGAACGGTTAACAGTATCCAATAAGGAAGCTCAAGGCAAGCCTCTCAAAAGGGTGGGACTGCAGAAAGGCGTCAGTATGTAAGGTTTGAGGATTTCGGAATGCCTATAAGTAAGGTGTTCGAAGGGTTAGTCAAGCAAAGCCTTGACCAAAACAAAAGATGCGCCTTCCACAATTATCATGGCCACGATACCGATGATTGCTCCGTGATAAAACGCATCATCCTCGACCTCATTGACAAAGGGAAACTTGAAAACCCCCGTGGCCCGAGCGTGATTAATAACCCTTTCCCCAACAACCAAGGCATTAATATGATTGAGTTCGAGGAGCCTGCACCTGTGAACCTTTTGGAATTCAATGTCCCAATGGCTCAGATTGGGGAAGAATGGATGGAAGCTTTATGGGCGTGTGTGCAAGAGGGAGATATGAGATGCCCATCCGACTTTATGATCGCCAATGTGATGAGTGCAAGGGTACCCCACCAAAACGCCGATGAATTGGTCGTAATAACACTCACCGAACATGATTTAACGTTTGAACAATGCATGGAGGAGATGGAAAAGTCCATTAAGAGTACGTTGGACAGCGAAAGCCAAGGCTCGAATGGGGATAGCCTTTTCTATGATGATTGCTTCCATATCATTGAGGCATGTAGTTCATCTACGGGCAAGAGGACAATTAAACGAAACGGGTCCGAGGTCGCAAAGATCCCAGAAATGATTGACTATGAAGGGTATCTCACCCAAATGAAAGAAGCCGTTCGTTCTCTACCTCACAAGGAGCTCTGGATCCTATGTGAAAGTTATGATGATGAAGTATCCTCAAATGTGGCTCCTTGTGTTTTCTCCCCGAAATTGGAAGAAGAGGAATTTCCGGCCCTGGATGATTTCTTAGCTTTGCCATCACTATCTCTGCCACCGCCGCTGTTTGACGGATCAGCGTTCCCAGATAATTATTGTTGCATGCTCACCCTGGAAAAGCTCCATGAAACTGTGGGAGCCGGGAAGAGCCAGAACCACCACCCTATCTCCCTAGGAGAAATTTGTGGGTCAACATCCACCCCAAAATGAATGGTCACGGTAAATGAGTTAAGGAGGGAGCCATGGCCGTACGGTACCCAAAACCCTCCACCTATCGGAGATGAGATGATAAAATTCGATGAATCCTTGGAAGTGAGTGTATTAACTCGATCAGGGCAAGTGCACACGGAGAACCCTAAGAAACCTCCACCACCGGAACACCGAGCGCCTCCCCTTCTTGTTGACGAGGCGAAACCCCCAGGTTCCAGAGAAGAGGATCCCATCTTAGCCCAACTTAAGAGGACACAAGCTAACATATCTTTGTGGTCCCTCCTTACTTCCTCCTACCCTCATAAGCTCAAGTTGGAGGAATGCTTGGCCCACACTATGGTACCCACCACAGCTACCCCCGAGGAAGCCGTGCAAATGATCAGAAGTGTTCAGTACGGAAATATCATCACATTCACAGATTTGGATTTGCCGAAGTTTGGGGCTAGCCATAACGAGGCCCTTTACATCACGGTACAATTGGATGATCGCCGCCTCCCTCGGGTTCTGGTCGATAACGGCTCCGCCATGAATGTCCTCCCCGCTAAGATGATGGATCTACTTGGTCTTGAGACCACCGACCTAAAGCCTTCCGTGATCACTGTCAAAGCTTATGATTCCACGGCCCGCTCAGTCTTAGGGGTGGCCACTTTGAACCTTTGGTTTGGGAAACAAATGATGCCGACCGACTTCCAAGTGCTTGACATCCCCATATCCTTCACTGCCTTATTGGGACACCCGTGGCTCCACAAAGTCAACGGGGTCACCTCCACTCTCTATCAATGTGTGAAATACGTGCAAGGGGGTAACTTGACAACTATTTATGGGGACAGTGTGACCACAGAAGGAACCAACACCAATGGGATTCCCGTGTTAGAAATTAAGCATGAAGGAAGCGGCATGGTTTTGACCGGCTTCACAGAAGTACCACTCAAAACCCACATTTGTTGTGTAGATCTCACGCTCACCAAGGATAAGATTCCTCCTGCGATGAGAATGATGCGTCTGATGCGCTACCTCCCAGGGCTCGGACTAGGAAGGAATCTCCAAGGGACTCACGAGATTGTTGAGATCAAAGAGCAAAACACGCTTCATGGCTTGGGATACAAACCCACCCCCGGAGACCTCATGATGGATAAGGAAATGGCTCGGAAGAAAAGCCAAGCCAGGGCTCAAGGGATTCCGTTTAAAACCCCTAACATCCGTCCTTATACCTTTGATATGAGCCGTTACTTTGTGAAGGGGGGAGTTCAAGTCGAACCCCCAGAGCCAAGGGAACCGATGATGACCAATTGGGATAAGTTGCAAGAGGATCTCAAAAGGTTCCGAGGGGTGGTGGCAAACCCCGTGAGGAGGGCATTTCTGGATACGCCCAAGATAAAAGATCCTACCGATACTACTATCAGCCACGAATACACCTTCAAGGGGGTGCCCGAAATGGTAAAAGAGTTTGAAACCTTGTCTGTGACGGGAGCTAGCAAGGAAAGGGGATCCATCTGGGGACAAAATGGCGGATACAAGTTTGAGGAGGTACTTCCTAAGGGCGCCGCCAAGGATGCTATGGGCAATGAGTGGAACGGTGTGGTAATGCAAAGAATGTTCGGAGAAGACTTGGTTGTACCTGACCTAATTGACTTTGAAAAGGAAATGATTGCCGTGATTGAGGGTGGACCTCTTGCAACCTTTGACCCACACACTCTTGCAAAGCCAACGGACATGGCTCTGAAAATTTGGGTAACCTTCTCTGGACCGGTGGCGAGCAAAGAAGAAATGACCGCGAAACTTGGACTGGTCCCTCGTCCCCTAGAGTCAAATGTCGTAGGATCCAATGTAGTTGAGTCTCCCCAATCTCTTGTCTTTGAATTCGAGTCTGTCTCCTCCGAGGGCCTCACGCCCGAGGATTATGAACTTGTAGCCAACTTTGTATTTCCGTTTGCATTGAATGAAATGATAGACCTTTCCGAGTATCCCCTCATTGCCAACTTATTAGATGATAAATTAACTAATAATCTGAAAATGGTTAATAATGAATCACCTAATAATGCAGACGCACTAAACAATCCAAACATTAAACAGTCATCAAAGCAGGTTGTTGATCAAGAGGAAAACCGTGCCCAAGCTGCCGAAGAGGTTTTGACTAAGGTGAATTTGGGAACCGAAAATGAGCCGAAGGAGACACAGATTGGGGAATACTTCAAAGGGGCCGAAAAGGAAGCTTTGGTTGAGCTACTCAAAGAGTATGTAGATGTTTTTGAATGGTTTTATAAGGATATGCCAGGGTTGGATGCTTCGATCGTGGAACACAGGATCCCCGTGGACCCCGAGGTGAAACCCGTTATGCAAAAACTTCGGCGGATCAAACCAAAATGGTCCCTGCAGGTCAAAGAAGAGATTGAGAAGTTGCTTCGGGTCGGCTTTATAAGAGTGATAGAAGACCCCTCATGGCTCTCCAACATAGTAACAGTCACAAAGGCCAACGGAAAGGTTCGATCCTGCGTCGACTTTAGGGATCTCAACAAAGTGAGTCCCAAAGATGACTTTTGTAACGACCCGAAAACCCGTATCTATTTTCTTGGTAAAAATATTTGTTTATTTATTTAATTAATTATTTATGTGTGCATTTTAGTGTTTCATAATATTTTATGCCTAGCATTTGAATTAATTAATTGTGATAGTGTAGGGTTAGGAGGATTTAATTGTTAGTGGGTTGGAAGGGTTTATTTGTGCAAGGGGTAGTGGAGGGGCCTAGGTGTAAATTTTCTAATCATCAACAACTCCCCCTACTCCTCCCCCTTCCTCACTCTCAGTATTCTCTTCTCTCCCCCTCACCCGTTTTTCTCTCTCTCTCTCTCTCTCCCACCATTGTTGAGGTAAGCTCTCTCCTTCTCTCTTCATTTTAGTTATCTTACTCTCCTTATTTCTTAAAGCTCATTGTATGAAAAATGTTTAGATCGTCGATAGGATCGTAGGGAGTAAAGAAATTTCGAATTCCGTCAACCTTGATAAAATCCAAGTAAGTTACTTTTCCCCCATTTATGCTAAAATGGTTCATCATTAACTCCATTGATGCTCTAGTTGTTATATATAGCTTCTTTGGTTGGTTTGGAACCCATTTGTAAATTATTCATATTTGTGAAATTTGGGTGTTTGAGTCATTCTTTGGTTTGGTTGTTCAAATGTTGCTAGATGAGTCTCTTATAGGCTTAGAAGTTGTTTTGGTTCATTATTATTCTTGTTGGGAGCTTTGATTTTGGGTTGGATTGAAATGGGTAAAGGAAATGTGAAGAACCCAGGAAAAATTCTGTAGATCTCTCTGTCCGGCGCAGGAGGCGCGCGCACCCTTTTCTTGGAGGCGCGCGCACCCTCCAGCTCCATGTTGGTGTTTTTCCTTCTGAACTCAGGAGGCACGCGCACCCCTTGGTGATGAAGCGGGCGCACCCTTCTTCCCCATTGTGGCGCATTCCTATCTGATTCAGGGAGGCGCGCGCACCCTGTTGATGGGAGGCGCGCGCACCCCTCTACCTTCTGTGAAAATCATTGTTCTCCTGTCCAATCTTTCGAAGGCCATAACTTCTTCGTCCGACCTCCGTTTTAGACGTGTAAACTATCGTTGGAAAGCTATTTTGGAGTACTACGCAATGGTTCTATTGGCCGCATGGTTCCAGATCAGAATGGTTGTCTTATTGTTGAGGTTTAAGATCAAGGTGTAGTCTCAGTCTAGGTTCCGTAGTACTATTCTAGTTGACTTAGTTGGGCACCGTGGAACACTCTAGTGTTTGTTAATGGTTCCTTTGTGAACAAATGTGTTGTGAAATTTGACTAAGTATTGTTTGGGAATGTTTGGGCATCTTATGATGTGTTCAGGATTATTCCAATCAAATTGATTTGAGGATAAGACTTGGTCTAGGTTTTAGGTGATGTCCTATAGTACCTAGAGGGTTGTTATTGAACACCAAAGTGTAGGGTTTAGTCCGGTCGTGATCATGTTCTAATAAGTGTAACCTTTTGGATTCGTTTGGGGTGTTTAGAATTGGTTCGTTATGGTCGGAGGTAAAGTGTGAATTGGCAATTGGGTACTTACGGTTTGATTAACCTTAAGGTGTATTCATTCTGATTTCCTACTTTGGAATTCCAGGTGTGATGAGATGGTTGAGTTCATAGTCCTAGTATATCTTTATGAGTAAATGTTTAGGGTCATTTTGGTAATAGTCACTGTACCATTTGTGAGCGACCGTTTGGGTTGTGCTCTTTATGATTAACTTGTGGGTATCATATTTAGGATGTATTTGGTACGTGCCTTATCTTGGCATCATTATGTTTTAATGGTCAATGTTGTTGGACTCTTTTATGAGAAACTCCTTGTGTTTATTGTTGTTGAACTCTTCTTGAGTAATCGTTCGCATCTTTTATTGTGATAAATTGGTATGGTTCCCTACTTTGGAATCACTAGTTGTTTATCTAAGCTAGTATTTATTACTTGGCATTTATTTGAAAGCCCAGCTGGCATTTGTGTTTGTTTCGGGCGATGCGAAAGATTATAATGGCAATGAGCTGAGTCCATTATAATTCTTGACTATTGTTTTGCCCCATTATTACCCTCCTCCAGACTGACTTTGGATGTGAGATGAGCTAGCCCCTTTGTGAGCATTATAGCTATTGGTTTTGGGCTTTGACTGTGTGTCATCGTCCCCTTGTTGTTCTTGGTTCCGGTACTGGGGGTTTTCTCTTCAGCTATTATGCTACTACGAAGATGGTTCGATTGGTTGATTGATTGATGGGTCGGTTCTGACCGGGGCTCTCTTCAGCTGTTATGCTGCTATTGTTGACTGGTTTATCGGTTGAAGCTGCGCAGCGATTGTTCTATTGGTTTGGTGAAACCTTGGCTCAGTATCCTTTGTAACGTGTTTATTTCAGTCTTATGTGCTGCATGATGAGTTAGTCGTTATTTCCAACTGGTATGGGACGGTTGGCGATAGGGAGCTTTCTCATTTGTTGTTATATGATTTACTTGCTCAGTTATATAATTGATTTGCATGATATTATGCCATGTAGATGCATTTAGTAACTTACTGAGATTTTATCTCACCCCGTTTCTTGTTTCAAATTGTTTTTCCTTAACCCCCCCAGGAAAGCAAGTGGTATCGTTTGAGGTCCGTTGTATCGGGAGTCTTCTGAGCAGGTTGATCGCCTTTGGGGTAGTTACTCTTCAGAGCCTCTTTGTATATGGTTGAAAGGTCGTGGTCGTCCAGGGTTATGTATTTACTGTTGTCTTTGGGAATTTATATTATTAACAGTTGTTCTTGCTTCCGCGTTTGTTGCTAGTCTCCGAGTTATAATCTCGTTGAGGTATTGTTTGTTGGTATTGGTTTATAGTAGAATTCACGCGCCCGGTTTGGTATTTAGCATTTTTGGAGATGTTAATTATGTAAATTTTATATTTATGGATTTTTAGAATTTTTGGGGCGTGACAGTTGGTATCAGAGCAATGGTTTTAGATCTTGAAAGAGAATAAGAACTCTGATATTGAATAGGTTTCAATACTTGGGTGTTATAACTTTGAACGGTTTAGGAAACTAAGTTTTCTTAAAGGATGAGGTTAAGGTAGAAGTTGGTTGAGTTATGAGTCGTGATATTGACGTCGAGTGTTTCTTCTCATGTGGTATATCAAGTATAAGATTGGTGTCAATAGTGTTGGTTCCATTGGGGTTAGTCGGTTTGGGAATCGAGAGTGCGAGTTTTGAAGGCTTGGACATACCTATTTTGTAAAGTGGAAATGTCTTGTGCTATATTCGTATGTTTGTTCTTATTAAGTGATTTATGTTGAGGTGTATTCTCGAGTACAAAATTTCGTGATTGCTACTGGTATGTGTAGGGTGATTTAGTTATGTCACCTATGCGGGATATGGACGAGTTAAGTAGTATGGCCTAGCTTTCAATGTGTCTCGAATTTCTTGTGTGCCATCGATAGGTGGAGAATATTTCTATATTGGTATGTTTGACTTTGTTTAGAAGCATACTAGATATATATATATAATGTTCAGGTTCTATGTTGAAAATCAGAAAATCTTTATTGTAAGGTTGTGTTGGGAATTTAGCTTATTCAGTTGGCAATATTAATTTTGAAATATTAGGCATAATTTATATTGGGTGTAAGATGTCGCTTGACCGATAGAGAACTTGGGTTATTTGATGAGTTAAGATAAGCTACAATACTGATAGGTGAATCAGTGAACATATAGTATCGGTTGGGTTAAAAGAGTTAAAGATTCAATTTGAGAATTCCTTGATAAGAGATCTTTCCTTACTTTTAGTACATCTACGTGAAGTGCATCGGAATTGTTTAGTATGAGGAAATACTTAATTTATTATGGGTCATATTGAGAAGTTGAGTTATGATACTTTTAGAATCATTTTGGTACATGACTAGAGTTGAGTTAAAGCAATACGAGTTATGAGTATATTGTGGAAGTTATAATCATTAATGATGGTAAGCGCGTTAAGTTTGAAGGACTAGACACATTTTGAGAGAGTAATAATTTCTCGAACTATATTGAAGGCATTTTGAGTTTTGGTTAAATGGTTGTTTTATGGTTCTAAATCTCTTCTTGGTGGCGTTTCTCGTTTTGGATTAAAGGTAGGTAAGGAAAGTTGGGTACAGACACTTGGGCATATTAAAGAATACTATGATGTAGTATTGGGTCGGTTGGACTGTGATTAGCTAATAGGTTTATTATGATGGTAGTAAAAATCGAGCCTAAGTATCATCGAATTGATAAATGTATACGTGAAAGACTAATGTGGGTTAGCCATTGAAGATTTAGGATTTGCTAAATTCCTGTGGGGTGTTCAAGCACGGATTATTAATTTAAATGGGAGTTAGAGGAAATCTCGTGAAGGTAAAATTTGGGTTGTTTTACGGACTACTGGGTATTTGTAACTGTTTTAGGCTTTCAAAGATTTGGAGTAATGTGATGATGAAATTATAGCGTGGATTTAAGTAAACATTTTTGTATTAAAATTTTGGGCTTACATTGTACCTCTAGCTTAAGGTACCATCTAAGGTGAAAGCACTATAATGGTAATCCTTAGAGATATAGTCACTCGGTGAAGATTTGGAGAATGGGAAATTTCTTTAGCTTTTCATAGTTTAAGAAGTCGAGTAAGCTCGAGATGGTTTAATGTCTTGAATTTCTGGGAAGTAATATTAAGTATGCGATTATCTAATGGAAGTATCTTTACAGTATAATTAGGATTGTGAATAAGATAAGTTTATAGTATCTCGAGAATTATGTTTAGGAGAAATTTGGATTCTTCAATTTTGGCCTTGAGTATGGATTTTAGTTAGGAGTGAAGATAGTGATTGAAGAAGGTTCGGTAAGAGAGATTACTATGTTGTAAGCATTATTTAAGTTTACTATATGATGGGCTAAAGTGGATAATTATTTGGGTCTTGTTATAATATTAGGAAACCTTGGGACCGATATATATATATACTTTAAGCATACACTATGGGTGTGTGGAGTTGATTCCAATACTATTGGGATAATGAAAAATAAAACTTATGGATGTTGGTGATTGAAAGGTTGATTGAGAGCGTAATGCTAATTAGGATCAAATCAGCTATGTCTCAGAATTGGTAATCAAGTGATAGTCTTGAGAAATTGAAATTCCGAATGAAAGAGGAAGTTGACTTTAGAATGTTTGATACGAGTATACTTGAGATATGTATGTGTTCTATATGTGTTGGTTTATTTGAGTCATGGAATCGATGTCTGAAATCTTTAATAGGTGCTTGATTTGGGGTTATGAGTGCTATATGAGAATCGATATGTTGTAGTCTCTTTGTGATTGTGCGTGATGATTTTTGATAAGTGAATTCGCGGGCGAATTCTTTTTAAGGAGGGTAGATTGTAACGACCCGAAAACCCGTATCTATTTTATTGGTAAAAATATTTGTTTATTTATTTAATTAATTATTTATGTGTGCATTTTAGTGTTTCATAATATTTTATGCCTAGCATTTGAATTAATTAATTGTGCTAGTGTAGGGTTAGGAGGATTTATTTGTTAGTGGGTTGGAAGGGTTTATTTGTGCAAGGGGTAGTGGAGGGGCCTAGGTGTAAATTTTCTAATCATCAACAACTCCCCCTACTCCTCCCCCCTTCCTCACTCTCAGTATTCTCTTCTCTCCCCCTCACCCGTTTTTCTCTCTCTCTCTCTCCTACCATTGTTGAGGTAAGCTCTCTCCTTCTCTCTTCATTTTAGTTATCTTCCTCTCTTTATTTCTTAAAGCTCATTGTATGAAAAATGTTTAGATCGTCGATAGGATCGTAGGGAGCAAAGAAATTTCGAATTCCGTCAACCTTGATAAAATCCAAGTAAGTTACTTTTCCCCCATTTATGCTAAAATGGTTCATCATTAACTCCATTGATGCTCTAGTTGTTATATATAGCTTCTTTGGTTGGTTTGGAACCCATTTGTAAATTATTCATATTTGTGAAATTTGGGTGTTTGAGTCATTCTTTGGTTTGGTTGTTCAAATGTTGCTAGATGAGTCTCTTATAGGCTTAGAAGTTGTTTTGGTTCATTATTATTCTTGTTGGGAGCTTTGATTTTGGGTTGGATTGAAATGGGTAAAGGAAATGTGAAGAACCCAGGAAAAATTTTGTAGATCTCTCTGTCCGGCGCAGGAGGCGCGCGCACCCTTTTCTTGGAGGCGCGCACACCCTCCAAGAAAAGGGAGGCGCGCGCACCCCTTGGTGATGAACCGCGCGCACCCTTCTTCCCCATTGTGGCGCATTCCTATCTGATTCAGGGAGGTGCGCGCACCCTGTTGATGGGAGGCGCGCGCACCCCTCTACCTTCTGTGAAAATCATTGTTCTCCTGTCCAATTTTTCGAAGGCCATAACTTCTTCGTCCGGACTCCGTTTTGGACGTGTAAACTATCGTTGGAAAGTTCTTTTCGAGTAATACGCAATGGTTCTATTGGCCGCATGGTTCCAGATCAGAATGGTTGTCTTATTGTTGAGGTTTAAGATCAAGGTGTAGTCTCAGTCTAGGTTCCGTAGTACTATTCTAGTTGACTTAGTTGGGCACCGTTGAACACTCTAGTGTTTGTTAATGGTTCCTTTGTGAACAAATGTGTTGTGAAATTTGACTAAGTATTGTTTGGGAATGTTTGGGCATCTTATGATGTGTTCAGGATTATTCCAATCAAATTGATTTGAGGATAAGACTTGGTCTAGGTTTTAGGTGATGTCCTATAGTACCTAGAGGGTTGTTATTGAACACCAAAGTGTAGGGTTTAGTCCGGTCGTGATCATGTTCTAATAAGTGTAACCTTTTGGATTCGTTTGGGGTGTTTAGAATTGGTTCGTTATGGTCGGAGGTAAAGTGTGAATTGGCAATTGGGTACTTACGGTTTGATTAACCTTAAGGTGTATTCATTCTGATTTCCTACTTTGGAATTCCAGGTGTGATGAGATGGTTGAGTTCATAGTCCTAGTATATCTTTATAAGTAAATGTTTAGGGTCATTTTGGTAATAGTCACTGTCATTTGTGAGCGACCGTTTGGGTTGTGCTCTTTATGATTAACTTGTGGGTATCATATTTAGGACGTATTTGGTACGTGCCTTATCTTGGCATCATTATGTTTTAATGGTCAATGTTGTTGGACTCTTTTATGAGAAACTCCTTGTGTTTATTGTTGTTGAACTCTTCTGGAGTAATCGTTCGCATCTTTTATGGTGATAAATTGGTATGGTTCTCTACTTTGGAATCACTAGTTGTTTGTCTAAGCTAGTATTTATTACTTGGCATTTATTTGAAATCTCAGCTGGCATTTGTTTTTGTTTCGGGCGATGCGAAAGATTATAATGGCAATGAGCTGAGTCCATTATAATTCTTGACCATTGTTTTGCCCCATTATTACCCTCCTCCAGATTGGCCTTGGATGTGAGATGAGCTAGCCCCTTTGTGAGCATTATAGCTATTGGTTTTGGGCTTTGACTGTGTGTCATCGTCCCCTTGTTGTTCTTGGTTCCGGTACTGGGGGTTTTCTCTTCAGCTATTATGCTACTACGAAGATGGTTCGATTGGTTGATTGATTGATGGGTCGGTTCTGACCGGGGCTCTCTTCAGCTGTTATGCTGCTATTGTTGACTGGTTTATCGGTTGAAGCTGCGCAGCGATTGTTCTATTGGTTTGGTGAAACCTTGGCTCAGTATCCTTTGTAACGTGTTTATTTCAGTCTTATGTGATGCATGATGAGTTAGTCGTTATTTCCAACTGGTATGGGACGGTTGGCGATAGGGAGCTTTCTCATTTGTTGTTATATGATTTACTTGCTCAGTTATATAATTGATTTGCATGATATTATGCCATGTAGTTGCATTTAGTAACTTACTGAGATTTTATCTCACCCCGTTTCTTGTTTCAAATTGTTTTTCCTTAACCCCCCCCCCAGGAAAGCAAGTGGTATCGTTTGAGGTCCGTTGTATCGGGAGTCTTCTGAGCAGGTTGATCGCCTTTGGGGTAGTTACTCTTCAGAGCCTCTTTGTATATGGTTGAAAGGTCGTGGTCGTCCAGGGTTATGTATTTACTGTTGTCCTTTGGGAATTTATATTATTAACAGTTGTTCTTGCTTCCGCGTTTGTTTCTAGTCTCCGAGTTATAATCTCGTTGAGGTATTGTTTGTTGGTATTGGTTTATAGTAGAATTCACGCGCCCGGTTTGGTATTTAGCATTTTTGGAGATGTTAGTTATGTAAATTTTATATTTATGGATTTTTAGAATTTCCGGGGCGTGACAACTTTCCCCTCCCAAACATCGACATGCTTGTGGATACAACCTCTAGCTTTGAGGTTAAGTCTTTTGTGGATGGCTTCGCCGGATATAACCAGATTAAGATGGCAGAGGAGGACCAGGAAAAAACTGCCTTCACCACCCCATGGGGAACCTTTTGCTATACCGTGATAACATTCGGGTTGCGAAACACTGGGGCTACCTACCAAAGAGCTGCGACCGCACTCTTCCACGACATGATCCATAAGGAAATAGAAGTGTATGTCGATGACATGATCGTGCATTCTAAGGGCTCTGACGGGCAACATTTGATAGACTTGAGAAAGTTCTTTGACAGGCTTAGGAAGCACTCCATGAGACTTAATCCGGCCAAGTGCACTTTTGGGGTTTCTCATGGCAAGGTTTTGGGATACATGGTCACCGAACGAGGCATCGAAATTGATCCTCAAAAGGTCAAGGCAATTGTGGAAATGAGGCCGCCTCGCACCCAAACAGAGGTAAAAGCCTTCATGGGAAAGTTACAATACATCAGCCGCTTCATAAACCAACTCACTCCCATTTGTGAGCCCATCTTCAAACTGCTAAGAAAGAATGCCGAGGTTAAATGGAACGGGGAGTGCCAAAAAGCCTTCAACAAGATTAAGGCCTACCTCATCCACCCGCCAATCCTATGCCCTCCGCACAAAGACAAGCCACTCTTGCTTTACCTAACGGTGACTGATGCGTCGATAGGAGCAATGTTGGCCCAAGAGAAGAAAGATTCAAAGGTGGAAAATGCCATCTACTTTGTGAGCCGTAAGCTACAAGGAAGAAGACTTACGCAGGATTGGTATGGGTCGGGAGAAAGGAAAGCCCAGCATACTGCCTCGAAATCGGAGCAATCCTGGAAGAGGTAAAGGAGCCATGGTACAACCAGATTTACCAATTCCTCAAAGAAGGAGAAGCTTCCTTCATGAATGAAAAGGGAGAGTATTTGCACGGGATCAAAGCCAAAGGTATGGCGGCACTCAAGCGGTTGGCATCCAATTACGTCATCCTGGGGGACATCTTATACACAAAACGCCATCAGGGCCTTCTCCTTAGATGCATAAGTGGGGAAAGGGCAAAAGAACTCATGCAAGAAGTTCATGGTGGAGTGTGTGGTCGTCATATGAACGCAAGGGCATTAATGCAAACCATTCTGCGGATGGGTTACTTCTGGATCTCAATGGAAACAGATTGCATGCAATTCGTAAGGAGGTGTGATAAATTTCAGTGTTTCTCCAACCTCAACCACCTACCGCCTCATCATCTCTACTGCATGACTACACCATGGCCCTTCTCAACATGGGGCATATATGTTATCGGGAAAATCTCCCCGTCTGGTAGCAATGGTCACGAGTTTGTTTTGGTAGCCGTGGATTACTTCACAAAGTGGGTAGAGGCTAAGTCATACCGGGTCCTCACCTCCAAGAAGGTGGCGGGATTTATAAAAGAGAATATCATGTGCCGGTATGGGGTCCCGAACGAGGTCATTACCGACAACGGCTCGCACTTCGAGGGTAAATGCGATCGATTATTGGGAGAATTCCGAGTTACTCGCCACAAGTCCTCCCCATATAGACCCCAGACCAATGGCGCGGTAGAAGGCGCCAACAAAACGCTTGAGAGGATCATTAGAAAGATGGCAACACAGGTAAGAGATTGGCCCGAAAAGCTACACCTAGCTTTGTGGGGCTACCGGACTTCGGTCAGAACAACCACAGGAGAAACTCCTTTTGCTTTGACGTACGGAATGGAAGCCATGCTCCCCGCAGAATTGGAAGTACCGTCACTAAGAATTTTGTTGGAAAATAAGATCCACGAGGTCGATTGGCTTCGAAGCCGACATGATGAGCTGGCCTTGTTGGACGAACGTCGCCTGAGGGCCATGGAACACATCCACGCCTACCAAGGGAGAATGGCGCGAGCCTTTGATAAGAAGGTAAAGCCCCGAGAGATTCAGGCAGGAGATTTAGTCCTTAAGGAAAAACCCCCGGGGAGGTCTAATCCCGATGGAAAATGGGAACCCGTGTGGATTGGTCCCTTTTTGGTACAAGAAGTCTTTTCAGGGGGCGCAATGAGGCTCGCAGACTTGGAAAGCAACCCTTTTATGCACCCAGTCAATGGTGATAAGCCCCGTCGTTACTTTGTTTAAAAAAAAAAAAAAAAAAAAGGGGTGCTAAAAGAATATACCCACCTAGATTGAAAACCCATTTGGGCGGTCTAGAGAAAAAACAGGGTCGTATCCTAAAAATTTGTGGAGAAATGAACTACGATGACCTGAGCCCCTTAGATTTTTATTTGTAAAAGGGGAACGTAGGCAACCAATCTTTGGTCCGGTCTAAAAAATAAATAAAAATCAAATTTGGACTTGAGCAAGAGCTCCATGAGAATGCAAATTGGCTTCATAAGTAACCATTTTCATTACAGTTAAAACACTTCTTTGATGAGTTCAAGCACGGTCTACTCTCGACCCAACTAATATGCTTAAGACATAACTAAAATACCTAAGATAAACTAATGTGTCTGCAATGGCAATGGGTGGATACATGGAAATCACCGTTCTTCGTCCCTCCACTTCTTCTTTTGACTTCTTCGGGTCTTCTTTTTCTTCACCTCAAAGATGTCAATTCCCCCTTTTCCATGATCAGAGGCTCTTCCAACGTCATCTACGAGCCCGGTCGCCCTCAAAGCCGTATTGGCAGCAGCCCGAGCCCGAAAATCCTCCATTCGTGCCCCCGCCTTAGGCATCGCGGCCATCCTCCTGTCTGCCAAAACTCTGTAGTCCTCAACAACATATCCAGTAATGTTATGGCCACTCGCCAAAGCTTCGGTCTCCCTTAGAACCCTGCTAGGACCATAAGTCTCACCAAGAATAGCCTCACGCCTCTCCTCAATGAGCCTCTGAGTCTGTCCCATAGTCTGTTCATACCAGTCCAAGTACACCGTGGTCAAAACCATGCTAGCCGCTCGCCCAAGAAGTGCCCGAGCTGGAAAGAGGGAGTAAGTCCACGACCGGGACAGGAATGAAACGGTGGAGGAATCCCACATAGACAGAGATGGAAGCCTCAAGTGCTCCGGGTTGACACCCGACCACTCCAACAGTGGAGTCTGCGGTAATCCAAACTGACAACGGACCAAAGAAGGGATATAATGAGATGAACCCAAGAGTCCTGGCACCCGAACAAAGGGGGAATTATCTTGATACTCCCGCACCGAGCCAATACGCTAATGGGGAACTAGCCAGCGTATCTCGGCAGTTATGAGGCAAGCCATGTAAGCCTCCCAATCACTCTGAACTAGGTCCAAGATAATGCCTCTCAAAGAGTAGGACCAAGGATTGTGAGAGATAGGAGCCTCCGAAATTGCCATCAACCTCTCCCTCAACCACAAAGTAAGCAAGGCAGGGCTACCGCTGCGCATGAAACCATCCCCCAAAGCTAAGCAGTCCATACCGTGAAGGGTCTCGCCCAAGATCAAGGGGACAATATCCTTCCCCGCACGGCACTCCTCGAGGACACTCAATAAAACCCGATGGCAGGTGCCTTTGGAACTGACCATGTAGAAAAAAGCAAGGACGCATAAACCGAAGGCATTCCAAGAAGCCTCATCCGTGCGACCCATGAACTTCTCAGGGACATCCGAAATATCAATGAAAGTGTGATCGAGGACCATGCATTGGGCCTCTTCCAAAGAAATACCAAGAAGAGAAACCAACCTGTCAACATACATGGTGTCATCAACCGAAGGAAGAGCAATGACCTCCGTCTCCACGCCGCCCACCAAAGCCTTGAAATCCTCATAAGTAGGAGTGATCTCGTTATAGGAGAAACAATAGACATGCCTCCTAACATCCCAAAAGGACGCAGCGGCTCTCAATAGCTCAAGATCCGGAATGAACTCTTTGAGAGACCAAAGGGATTGAAGGCCAAACATGGATTGGAAAGTTCCCTTGTGATTCCTCATGTGGGACCACATCCAAAGCCTAAGGTTACCCTCGAAACATTCTTGATGAATTTTGGACAATTTTGGTGCTTTCTCCATGAGAAAGGGTTCCATGGAAAAAGGATCTTTCGAAATGAAGAAGACGAACTGATTGATGAACTCAGGACTGTGGCATTTAAGTAGATGATCAGGCTTGGAACAAAATTGAATGAAAAAGGAGTACTTCCTTCCCGAGCCGTATGGCTACTTTAGCCCTGTCAGAATTGATGATTTCTTGTTGAGAGTTAGCTTTGTGGTCCAACCCATTTAAAGCCCCTTCCCAACCAATGTCATAAATGCAACCGAAAAATGCCCTCCTTGGCTCATGCAACTTGAATTGAACCTAGTAAATTTAGGTTCCCAAAGTCACCACAGTCAGTCCTAGCGACGTAAGCCCAGCTTTGTGAAATTAAATATGGCCGTCCTCCACGTAAGCCCAGTTAAAATTTGGAATTTGAAATGGTCTTTTGCTTAATGCTTATTATGGCCGTCCTCGACGTAAGCCCAGTTAAAATTTGGAATTTGAAATGGTCTTTTGCTTAATGCTTATTATGGCTGTCCTCGACGTAAGCCCAGTTAAAATTTGGAAATTGAAATGGTCTTCTGCTTGATGCTTATTGTGGCTGTCCCCGACGTAAGCCCATTAGCTGTGACTTAGAATAGTCGTTATAGGCTAGAGCCTTTGTCCCGGCAGTCCTTAGAGGGACGTAAGACCAGTTTTCCCGTCAATCTCCCCGAAGATGGAGTTGACCCCGGTCAAGCTTGGACTTAGAATAGTGACCATAGGCTGTCCCCGACGTAAGCCCAGTAAAAATCTGTCCCGTGTAAGTCAACCCTCTCCTATAGAGTCAAGTTGACCATATCCCCAGCAAGTCAACCCTCTCCCATAGAGCCAAGTTGACCATGTCTCGCCTCTGACCCTTAGAGTCATGCCTCCTTACGGATCTAAGTAACCCCGTGTACCTCCGAACTACGTTAGGCTTGATTCCCCGCGAACGGGATACGTAGGAATCCTATACCACTAGGTCCATCCATGCAACCAAAATCGGTTAAAGCCGTCCTCCCGTCAGATTGGGATGCTTATTTCTATCGACAACCCCGCTCATTCGAAGCGACGTTGCTGAGGGGCTCTGTAAGTACCCCAATCTGAAACCGACCTATCTTAGAGGTAGCCTTAGCACCGTTTCAGGGATAAGCTAATAGGCCAGGACCTCCCTAGGACAAGCTATAAATTCCAGGACTACTCTGGTATAAAATTGGAAAAATCCAGAAGCTCGCCAGGCTGAGCCGTACGGATTCTTTGGGTACTAGAGGGGCCTAGCCGTATGGCTAGTTTGGGCACCCTCAGTCCCTATAAATAGAACCCCTTGCTGATCATTTCAGGGGGGAGAAACATTAGAACTAAGGTTACTCTGTCGAATTCACCTCAGAATAGTGTGAGTAAGAGTGAACAATGAGTGAAAGAGAGAAAGGAAGATTGGCCTAAACCAAGATAGGTAAATCCACCTTCTCCCCCTCCCTTCTCTTCATCTAAGAACTCTATTTACCTTTGATCTTGTCATTTATTGTTGATATTTACATTCTTGCAAGTCTTGTCCATTCAAGCAATATACATATATCTATTATTATTTATATTTCCTAGTCCAAGCCATGAGATGATCAAAGGTGCCCTCCATACTTTGTGTGGAAGAGGTTCAAACCTAGTTTGATCATGGCTTGTTGATTGTTCATTTACATTCTTGTCATGGATGATGCTCTTGTTGTTCATTTTGCTCATTTTAAGATATGATGATCATGTTGATGATAAAGTCTCAATCTTTATCCTCATCACCTTGATCTAGCCCAAAATTCCCAAGTTTGGGTAATAAAGATCCAATCTTTATGGTTTGTTCTTGTCCCTAAAGGATTAATCTTGCCTAGAAGAGCCATTTTGATGGTAAAGTTTCAACCTTTACTCATCAAATGGTCACTATGGCTCAAAAGGGCATATTGGACACCTTTTTCATTTTTCTCCCATGATTGTCTTTGATCATGCCCAAACTCTTGTTTTGGGAGGTTCTTTGATGATCAAATGGCATAGGAATGAGTTGTTAATGTTGTTTTGTGTTGGAATAACAAATTGGAATCAGAACAGTTTGGTCCAGTTCAAGCAGAATGCTCTGTTTCTGCCTGGAACTGGACTGTTGCTTGAACAAACTGTAAAATCCCAGGAGTGGTCTCCCCATCCGTACGGCTACTTTGCCGTATGGGGAGATTGACCATTTTGCCCTTCTGTTTTCTGTTTTCTTGTCAAACAAACCCTTTTTCAGTTGAAAAGATAAATAAAAAGTTAAAACAAAGATTTTCCGTTAAAACACACACACACACATGCACTTTTGTTAACTAACAAGGGAGACTTGGCTTTGTCCGAGGCAACTTGGGAGGACGTAAAAATTCTTCCCAAGTTGTAACCTGATCTCCGAACCTTTGAACTCAAACCTTTGTCATTTTGTTGGGTTTAAAATTAACAAAATGTGGCGACTCCGTTAAATTGGTCCGGTTCCCGCGTTTGGTATTTCGCCCTTGAAACGTGCTCGTGTTTTTTTGGGGCGGGATCCTTACAAGTAGGTCATTTCTACCCGAACAAAACACATTTCTGCGATACTTTTTCTGGAAATAGGTAAGTTACTAATTCCCCTTTAAATGTTAAAATGGTCATATATGTTATACTTGATACTTGTACTTGTTATTTTTGTGATTTGGATAATTTTTGTGATACTTGTAATTTTGGGACAAAGGGAGTATTCACCTTCTGTATAGGAATGAAGAGTTAAATTGAAAGTAATGTTTTGGGGTGGTTGTTGCACTCTTGGTAATAGTATAAGTGTTAGTGAGTTATGCTCCTACGCTTGGGACGGATGAATTTGGCTTGCAGGAGAAATTTGAGAATTCTGAGTCTGGCTTGTGGGGGACCGCCCAGAATGGGGTTGGGCGACCGCCCATAACTACTGAAAGGTTTGGTCTGGGGCAGAGCATTTTGGGCGACCGCCCAGTCTGGTTTGGGCGACTGCCCATAATTGCTGAAAATGTGAGTTGTTCCAATTCAAGTGATTTAGAGTTCAGTCTTGGTCTAGGTCTTAGGTGATATCCTAGAGTACCTAGAGGGTTCTTGTGGAATACCCTACTGTTTGAAATTGGTTCCTTTGTGAACATATGTGTTGTGGAATTTGACTAAATGGTAATTGGATATTGTTAAACATCTTTTGATATGGTTTGGATTGGTTCATCTTTGTGATGTGTTTGGCTTGGTTCCCTACTTTGGAATCATTGCCCCCGGTTGTTGTTTAAGCAAGTATTTATTACAGTGCTTTGTTTGAAAGTCCAGCTGGTTTTTTGTTATCGAGTAGAGGTGGAAAGGATTATAGTGTCACACAATCAAGTTCATTATAAGGCTTTTCCACTGGACCTTTTTTTTTAATCGAGTGGAGGTGGAAGGATTATAGTGGCACACAGCCAAGTTCACTATAAGGCTTTTCCACTGGACCTATTTTCCCCAGTCCAGATTGGCCTTGGATGGGATGAGTTAGCTCCCTCGAGTGAGCATTTGGGTTATGACTTTGTGTCATATTTCCCCTGTTGTTACTTTGGTTTTTATGGTAATGGTTGGTTTTCGGGATCCCGGCTTCAGCTCTTTAATGCTGCTCAGTTGATACCTCTCAGATGGTTATATGTTTGATTCGAGAACCTTGGCTAATGTTCTTTCGGTAAACCTTGACTAAGTATCCACGTATGAGTGTTTATTTATGCCTTATGTGTGGTATATTAAGTTGGCTTTGCCTCTCATGCTATGTGCTATGTGATGCTTATGATATTGTTTGTTATACTTATCATTTTAGCATAAAACGTAGTTGCATTTTAGTAGCTTACTGAGATTCATTCTCACCCTTTATTTGTTTACTGTTTTAGTTAAGCAGGTCTAAGGGATAGGACACTTTGGCATGGGAGGACGTTACAGTGGTAAGAGTTGGGATTTGTTTTGTAAAGGCTACATTACTTAGATGTAGTGCTTTTGGGTAGAGTTTCCGTGACTTCATCATTCTGTAACACCACTATTTTGGATAATGTTGGTGTATGTACATTTGTATAAAAGTTTGTAAGCCTTCGGGCTAAGTACTTTCGTTTGTGACAGAGTTTGTTTGAAAGTTAAAGGAAGTCTTTGAACTTCGAGTATGGATTTTGTTAAACTTTATGAAAGTACATTTCGATTTTTTTTCTAAAAAGTGTTTTATAACGTCTTCCACTTGTGTCCCGAGCATGGGGCCAAGTAGGACCACGGGTCTGGGGCGCGACAGTTGGTATCAGAGCTAGGTTGTAGATGGTCTAGAATGACTAAGTGACCTAGGAGGGTAGTTGTGTATAGAGTGAGTAATGTTGAGTGTCTTATGCATGTACTTATTGAAAATGGTTGAGAATGAAGGAGATCAGGCTGGTTCTTCAGGGCAAGGGTATGCCAGAGAAGAGGCTCGAATCATGTTTCAAGGAATGTTCGAAGCGGCCATGAAAACTTTAAATGATCAAAGGCAAGAAGGAGAACAAGTACCTCTGAGATATGGGTTAGAACAGTTCCTGAAGATGAAACCCATGGGTTATGAAGGAGAACCAGAGGTAATAAAGGTCGAGAGGTGGATAGAGTCGATGGAGAAAATATTTGATGTCTTGAGATGTACAGATAAAGAACAAGTCAGGTTTGCTACTTATAAACTGAGTGGAGCTGCTGAGCATTGGTGGAGAGCTTTGAAAACAAATTGGGATGAGAATCATGTACCCTATACTTGGGAGAATTTTCTGAGGAAATTCAAGGAACATTTCATTCCTCGGGTAGATCAAGACAAGAAGAAAATGGAGTTTCTTAACTTGGAGCAGAACACTATGTCTGTGGCTCAGTATACGTCCAAATTCACAGAGTTATCCAGGTACTGTACTCACTTGGTGGCAACTGAGGAAAGGAAAGCAACTAGATTTGTAAAGGGTTTGAGAAATGTGATTCGAAGTCAACTAGTATCCCACAAGTTGCAAGATTTTCAAGATGCTGTTGATAGAGCATATCAGGTGGAGCATGATATAGAAGAGCATAAGAGGAAAATTGAATTGGCAGGTACAGGAAGGCAAGGAAGACCTCAACCACAGCGTGGTGATAATCGAGGAGGTTAGGGAACACCATCACAATTTAGAGGGCAACCACAAGGACAACCAATTATCAGAAATCAAGGTAATACCCCGGGAAATCAAAGTAGAAGAATATGTAATTACTGTCAGAAAGAAAGGCACACTGAAGAGTGATGTTGGAAAAAGCAAGGAAAGTGTTTGAATTGTGGTCAGATTGGCCATTTTCAGAAGGATTGTCCAAGAGCAAGGATTGTACCATATGGGAGTGGAGAAGGATCGTCTCAGGGTCAGAAGAGGGATGCCTCAGGGAAGCCTAAAGTGCAAGGTCGTGTTTTTGCTATCAACCAACAACAGGCTTCAATTTCTTCTAACATAATAGGATGTATAATTTATGTGTCTAGTTTGAGGGCACGAGCACTTATAGACCCTGGCTCTTCGCATTCTTATGTGTCTGTGCATTTTTCTTCTCGGTTGCATTGGTTTTCTGAGTCTCTACCTTATGTGTTAGAGGTGTCTATACTAAAGGGGAGTGTTTGGTGATTGATAGAGTGTTGCGCACTTGTGATGTGCAAATTTATGAGCATGTTTTACTTGCTGGTTTAGTTATTTTGCCATATCAAGATTTTGATATTATTGTGGTGGAGTTTTATATGTTAGCGTGCTTTAATTAAGCATGGTAGATATATGTGTTGGGCATTCATGTTATGTACAAAACCAGAGATTCGGGATGAGAAGGAGAGGAGTGAAAAGTCGGTTGTTGGCTGTACTTTTGTGGCTTTTAAGGGACGGGCCACTTGACAATGTTTTACCGTTGACCTTTGCCTTGTTGTCGGAGAACTCTTGTAGACCGGCTTTGAGTTCGGAAACCTCTTCCTCGTGAATTCTCCTCTCAAGATCAAAACGGGCTTGCCATAAACTGTCCTTGCGGCGGGCATCCTCGACAAGTCTATCCATTTGTTCCCCCATGGCTTTTATTATGTTGAAAAGCCTTTCGTTGGGCACGGAAATGCACCCACCATTGTTGTTGTTGCCGTTGGAAGCCATTGGACCTATTGAAAGTGCACGGTCGATCTTAGATTGGCCCACAAACACCTTTTGAGTAAAGTAAATTAACCCACGAATAAGAGAAAAGACTCAACCACATAAGGAAAAAATGACTCTTTTATTTATTTACAAAAGTCGGAAGGACGTGGTCCTTTTTGGGGTTTCTAGAAAAATAGTGGAATCGTCACACTAGAATATAGACCTTCTCGCGGTCCCATATACTAATCGGATTCTACCACGCTTGTGATACCTACATGTGATGGAATTAAATTAAATTAATGTCATAAAGCATACATGCGGGGACGGAGTTTTATTTCGTCCATAATAACCACTTGTTTCTTTTGGAAACGGCATGTATGATTTGATGACATTAGTTTAGGGAAATCTCGACACACGAAAAAAACCGACTTAGTCACGGAGTGTTAGAACCTAACTAGAATTGTGTTGGCTTGTGCTCGGCTAATGAGAGGCTTAAGGTCACCCCCGGCATATAGTCGTGAACTACGCCATGGGTTGAGGTTTACCGCTTCGAAAGAGTCAAGGTCGGGTGGAGCTTGAAACTCTCTAGGACGGGCCTCGACGGGTTTGGGGTTATGAACTTGTGCGACTCGATAGTGAGCATTTCATAAGAATATGTGCATGTAGTGTGAGGTCAAGCCAAGTGACAAAACATTTTTTTTCTTAAGAAAAGAAAAAAAAACAAATAAGCACATATTTACAACTTTCGAATCACCTGTGTGATCGATAAAATAAACAGAGAGTAAAAGAAGTTATGTGCAGGCCCGGTGCCCACACACTGTCCAAACTGTTCTGTTTCTGTGCACTATTCTATTTCTAGGAAAATTACCCAGAAGCGCGCGCATTGGGCAGTGAGAGTGGGAGGCGCGCGCCTCCGAGCGAGAGAGGCCGATGCGCCCGATTTTGGGCAGTACCTGCAAATCAGTGGGTTCAAGGGATTGCCTTGACCCTAAATAAAAATTCTTTCCCTTGCAGAATTTGTTAGCACAGAAACATGGAATTGAAGGACGAGATGAGAGGCGGGCGATTCTGGTAATTGGGGTCGGACGCGCGCGCTTTAGGCCAAGAAGGCCAGAGGCGCGCGCTTCCAACCCTTTTTACCAGAATGCCCAGAAAACAGAATAAAAGAACACCAAAAGAAGAAATGCAAGTTTAACCCTCTAAATCATTCCCCAGCAGAGTCGCCACTATAGATACCCCGGGAGAGCCCACTGTTTGGCTAGAGCGGTGAATTATCCTAGGATGTCTAATTGATTTTATTTTGTAGAGTCGCCACCTATGTTTTTAAAGGAAACATAAGAAAAACCTAGAAATAGCCTAATTTATGTACAAAACCAAAGATTCAACGGTAAAACATTCTCAAGTGGCCCGTCCCTCAAAAGCCACAAAAGTACAGCCAACAACCGACTTTTCACTCCTCTCCTAGGAGTAACCCAAACCGAAGCATTTGAAACTTTGGTGACGAGTGGAAAGGTTAAGCCTTTGGAAGGGTACAAGCCCAATACAATCCGTGCCAACCATGCTCATCACAAATATTGTAGCTATCATCAACACAGTGGTTATCTTACTGAGGAATGCTTTGTCCTTCGTAACATCATCCAAGATTTGATCGACAATGATGAATTTACTGTGGGTGAAGAGCAACCGTTAGGGAGTGACAATATGCAAAAACTCATCAAAGAAGAGGCTCAGATTTGAAATGGGGCTTCAACAAGAGATCATGCCACAAGGAGACTACAACGGCAAAGGCGACGACAACAATCTCCGTTTCTCTTTCTCTACCTAGTAATAGGAATTAAAAAAAAAAAAGAGTCAAAAGTCCTCTTTTGTGTGCATTAAGTTTTCTTCCTTCTCGTCAATGCTAAATTTTGAGTCGGTCTTAATAAAAGTCGTTCTTATCCTCATACACTCTTCCAACTTGTTCAATTTATTTCTTGGCAAAATGATGAAAAGATGTCTAAACAAGTTTTAGAACGAAGGCCATCACTTGAACGCCTAGGGGCTAAACATCGTGACGAAGGCGACAACATCAACAACAAATCCAAGAAGCAAAACAAGGTGGAGGAACATCAAGCAAAGTTTTCAAAGGGGGATTAAAAAAAAAAAAAGCTCGCTAGGTTGAATCTTCAAAACAACCTAGGCAAAAGTTAGAGCACAAAAAAAAAAAAAAAAAATCCCTCCCTCAATCAAAGAAGTACAAAATCATCATTCCATCCACCAACGAAGGACGAAGCTACATCGATAACCATCACGACGAAGCAACAATTCCATCACGGCGAATGGAGCATCCACAAGAACTACGGTGACCTGAGCCTCTACACTGGAGGAACGTAGGCAACCTGCGGGTCCGGTCTCATGCAAGAAAGAAGATATGTTTAGCCCTAGTGTGTTATGGTGATCGGCCTTCATCTCGAACTTGTTAAGACATCTTTTTACGAGTCATTTGCCAATGAATTAATCACCTCAAGATTGAACAACTTTCTTAGATTTGGAATCGCTTTCCGTTCCTTGTCAAGTCTAGGGGCTTCTTATCTTTCAGCGATACTCCCAGTTTCTTGCAATCAAATTGGGGCTTTCTTTCTCTTCTCTATTAATGACTTACTTGTCTTCGTGTGTCATTTAAAAAATATATGAATACATGAAGTCAGTACTAGGGACCACTTCCCTAGTCAAGTCAATGTCACTCATCATTAGTGACAAGAGGTCTCCACCGCAAAAGCACATGTCTCTCATCCTCTGCTAGAGTCAATGCACACTTCCTCATTAATCCAGTTAAAATGAAGACGCAAAAGAGATGCCCGCTAGATTGAAAACCCGAAAGGGCGGTCTAGGAAAAAAACAAGGTGCGTCATAAAAATAATGAGAGAGTGAGAGAGAGAAGGGAAAGAGAAATGGAGATCCCCAGCCTCTAAAGAAGACAAGTTCTACATTGGATCTCCTCAGCAAGTCAATTCCCCACCGAGTCAACTTTGGAATTGCAAAAGGCTCGACAAAGATATGGCACAAATCGGAGGTTGTTGGCATAAGGGGGATTTTTCTTGCAATGTGCATTATTGGGTTCATGAGAAACAAGGCCCGCGGTAACCAAGATCCATCCGAGAATGAGCTCATCATTAAGGGGTACGAGGTTGCACAAATGGTCCCCAGTGAGTCAATTGGTTTGGGCAGCGAGTAGCAACAACATGTAATTCAGTTTTCAAGCTTCTACGAGCATGTACCCCTACAATATGTCAAAAGGCTTCCCGAGAATGGAGTAGCTCTTGCCATGTCTTCTTATGCTTGTTCCCCCACACGAGGACGAGTCTATTGCTCTACAAATTATGACGTCCTAGGGACTATATGACTCAAGAACGAGAGCTTCTTTTGCTACGCTTGACAGTTAATGAGCCCTAGGGGCTAGGCTCAAGAAAGATGAGTGAGACTATCCTCAAAGTCTCTCAAAAGGGAATGTCAAAAAGCCTTCTTGTTATGTGTGCTCATGCCTGTTCCCCCAATCAAGGATGGGCCTTTTTTGCTCCACCTATAATCAATGGTGGCACTCTAGGGGCTACACTCAAGTTCAAGTTTGAAAGTCTCCCTTGGCAAGAAGCAATCCACTTCACCTCCCAACAAGGGCCCTAGCAAAGTCACATGCAACATTGGAAGCTTCCTCAATTAGTTTGGCACTAAAAGTCTCAAGGGGCTTCGCAATCTACAATCCTTTGGGCTACGGCATTGCAACAATCCAAGCAAAGGGCAATATTGGGGCTTCGCAATTAACAAGCTTTTGGGCAATGGTACCCGAGCAATGCAATTTGGGAGTAGTCTTATGGCTTCATGAAAGCGATCAAGCTTCAAGGGTCTCTTAGTACTTCACGTCAAAGGTCTTCTGGTTTGAAAGGAGGGCTCCGATGTTATGAATGAATTTGATGATTCTTATGTTGTGACTTGCGACAAGGTTATGAAGAAAGTTTTAGAGAAAAGGAAAAAGATTCAATATGCTAAACTCTATCAAAACAGGGTTATAGCGGGAAATGCCATGGCAAATCCTAATGTTTCTGCAATTCAGCACCCCCTTCTCCAAGATTAAAAGCAAAAAGTGTGGCTCTTGCGCCTCAAGCACTAGTTGCATCTGAAGATCCGTCTTTAGTGCAACTCAAGAAGACTCAAGTAATCATACCCATTTGGGACCTTACCACGCCAAGACTTTATCATCCAAGACACTTTCCGAAGACCTTGCTACACTTGGACCTTCCGCCATTTGGGTACCGACCACAATGAGGCCATTCATCTCCCCAGTAAGAGCAAGAAGGAGATCTCTATCAAGAATTCTACCCGACAATGCATCCGCTCTCAATACCGAGCCGATCACAAGATAATTTGGGGCTGTACACCGACAAGTCTTCACAACCCGCCATCTTGAAGCTCGCAAACACCAAGTGCATGACATTTGGGGCTTGGCAATCTCTCGAAGCTTGGTATCAATGATCTTCTCTTGAGACTTGTTCACGCCAACAACAAAAGGAGATTTATTTGAATGGGCCAAGAGCTGATTTATCTTGGGGCTATGCAAGCCACTCAAAGTTTGGCATCAAGGGAATTCTAGGGGCTTCACAATCAGCAACCCCTTGTTATCTCGACATTAAAAGTCTATTGGAGCCCCACAATCGGCAAATCTCCTGGGGCTAGACATCAATCTTCGTTGGGCACAATGGCAACAGCGATAGAATTCAACAAGGCAATCCGGACTTCGACCGAACAAGATTTGATCTTGGGTTGGCTTTACAAACACACAATGGTTAAAATGGTTCACCCACGAACTAAAAAAAAAAAAAAAACAACAAAAAGATTTTTATTTTTCTTTTTCTTGTCTCCTTACTTGTGTAAAAAGCATGTGCTTCATTTTGCTTTGCTCCTAGCTTCTTCCCTTGCATTCTCCATCATCCTTGAACTACGCTGGTCTGATTCTCTTTAAGGGATACGTAGGCAGCCTTTTGGCACGACCAACCTGTCCTCCAGAATTTAATCTCACCGACACTCCATCAAAGTACTAGCGACTCATCTTCATCAAAAGTGTCAGCATCCTTCATCAATGCCACGGCATCAGAAATCCATCCCAAATCAAGAGGCCATGGTAAGTGAAGGTATGAACATCATTCATCAAAGCTCCTTTCAAAATCACACCGCACACGAAGTCACTCACAATACTTCTCTCTCATTCAAAAGTGCTTTCAAAATCACATCACACCACAAGCACAATTTCTCTCACAAAGTTTTCATTTCACACTTCACGTATTTTCTCGCATGAGCACATATATCTGCAAAAGCAGTAACAAGTACAAGCACACAATAACTGCAACAATTTGGTCCATGGTGAGCCACTAAAATCACCACCTCTTCATCAACAAAGTCCCCTAACGGACTCTAAATTATGGCCACGGTGGGCCGCCTCATGCCACCGCACCTCTTCATCGGCAAACGAGTCCCCTAACGGATTCTGCCAGTCCCCTAACGGACTTCAACATTGGCAAATGAGTCCCCTAACGGATTCCGCCAATCCCATAACGGACTTCAACATCGGCAAACGAGTCCCCTAACGGATTCCGCCAGTCCCCTAACGGACTTCAACATCGACAAATGAGTCCCTTAACGGATTCCGCCAGTCCCCTAACGGACTTCAACATCAGCAAATGAGTCCCCTAACGAATTCTGCAAGTCCCTTAACGGACTTCAACATCGGCAAACGAGTCCCCTAACTGATTCCGCCAGTCCCTTAACGGACTTCAACATCGGCAAACGAGTCCCCTAACGGATTCCACCAGTCCCCTATACGGACTCTAAATCAGCAGACAGATTCTTGGATCTCGCTAGTCCCCTATACGGACTCTAAACAATGGCCACGGTGGGCCGATTTCTATCACCGCACTCTTTGTATCAGCAGATGAATTCTCGAATCTCGCAAGTCCCCTATACGGACTCTAAACAATGGCCACGGTGGGCTGATTTCTATCACCATACCCCTTCTATCAGCAAAAGTCACTCACATAGGGAGCGCACTTCTATCCCTTGCAATTTCAATAATTCAAGCTTTTTATCGAGTCTTTATTTTCTTTTATCGATGTCCTCGGCGGTTGTTTTACTTTCGTTGATGCATTTTGCTTCGCAATCCACGTCGCGAGGGGCTCTGTAGACACCCCGCCTTGGACCTCTCATGTCCCGATTGCATACATAGTATTTTTATTTAACTTATTTTTGTTGACTTCTGTTACTTCAGTTAAGTTCCTAACTAATTCCGTTAGTTTTGGACTAAACTGCATAAAAAAGTTAACTTTAGAGTCATTTCTGTCATTCTCAAAAGCGGGCGCCTCCTGTAATGGTTATGTGACGCGCGCGCGTTTGGTCCAAAAGGCCAGACTCGTGCACTTCCCATTTTGACTATTACGGATTGCAGCCTTTTCCCTCCATTTTCTTGATCACAAACACCTCTTTTCAGCACATGTTTTATTCTAGCTTTAAACTCTTTTTATTTGTAACGTCCCAATACCATATTCTTAGGCCTTTCTCTAAAATAAATTATTTTCTTTTATTAATATCTTTTTTATATTATTTTTGATTGGTCAATTCCATTTCACATGGATTGATCATCTTTTCCCTCCAACCTTTTACCTATAAAACCCTCCTCTTTTTACCTTAGGAAAGGACCCAACTTCATCTTCTCTACAAAAACTATACACAAGTACTTGGACCTTGAACTTTCTCTCTACACAAATCCTATATCAATTTCCCTACACAAATTCTCCCAACAAGAGTTTTACACAACAAAACTCTACACAAATCGCTACACAATAATTTCTCTACAACAATACCATCTTCAAGTCAAGGTTTAAAGTCCTCCTTCTTAAGGTACAACTTAATCTTTTCTTCTTCTTATTTTATTTGTCTAGTCATTGTATGCAATCTCCATAAAAAGGAATACAACCAAAAGACCACTTCACTATTGAAGTTTGGTCAAGGTTACATTCCAACATTCTAAACTAATTTAGTTTACCACTCTTTTCTTAATGTAATTGTTAGCATAAATTAGTACAACTCTACTTTTAATGTAATCTTTAGCATAAATCAATAAATAAAACAATTCTCTTTTACTTCTCTTTTATTTTCCCCTTTTCTTTCCGTTATAATTGTTAGCACTATTTAATTAATTGAAGGACATTTATCATTAGAACACCAAAAGTAGCAAGACCCGCATAAGCGGGGCGGAGTGGGTGTTTAAGTACTTCACTCCATCACCATACCCCCGAACCATTCTCATCCCAAATCTCTGGGTTTATACATAAATTAGGCTATTTCTAGGTTTTTCTTATGTTTCCTTTAAAAACATAGGTGGCGACTCTACAAAATAAAATCAATTAGACATCCTAGGATAATTCACCGCTCTAGCCAAGCAGTGGGCTCTCCCGGGGTATCTACAGTGGCGACTCTGCTGGGGAATGATTTAGAGGGTTAAACTTGCGTTTCATCTTTTGGTGTTCTTTTATTCTGTTTTCTGGGCATTCTGGTAAAAATGGTTGGAAGCGCGCGCCTCTGGCCTTCTTGGCCTAAAGCGCGCGCGTCCGACCCCAATTACCAGAATCGTCCGCCTCTCATCTCGTCCTTCAATTCCATGTTTCTGTGCTAACAAATTCTGCAGGGGAAAGAATTTTTATTTAGGGTCAAGGCAATCCCTTGAACCCACTGATTTGCAGGTACTTCCCAGAATCAGGCGCATCGGCCTCTCTCGCTCGGAGGCGCGCGCCTCCCACTCTCATTGCCCAATGCGCGCGCTTCTGGGCAATTTTCCTAGAAACAGAACAGTGCACAGAAACAGAACAGTTTGGACAGTGTGTGGGCACCAGGCCTGCACATAACTTCTTTTACTCTCTGTTTATTTTATCGGTCACACGGGTGATTCGAAAGTTGTAAATATGTGCTTATTTGTTTTTTTTTTCTTTTCTTAAGAAAAAAAATGTTTTGTCACTTGGCTTGACCTCACACTACATTCACATATTCTTATGAAATGCTCACTATCGAGTCGCACAAGTTCATAACCCTAAAACCCGTCGAGGCCCATCCTAGAGAATTTCAAGCTCCACCCGACCTTGACTCTTTCTAAACTACTTTAGTTTACCACTCTTTTCTTAATGTAATTGTTAGCATAAATTAGGACAACTCTCTTGAATGTAATCTTTAGCATAAATCAATAAAGAAAACAATTCTCTTTTACGTCTCTTTTATTTTCCCCTTTTCTTTCCGTTATAATTGTTAGCACTATTTAATTAATTGAAGGACATTTAGCATTAGAACACCAAAAGTAGCAAGACCCGCGTAAGCGGGGCGGAGTGGGTGTTTAAGTACTTCCCACTCCGTCACCTAACCACCGAACCCTTCTCTTCCCGAATCTCTGGTTTTGTACATAAATTAGGCTATTTCTAGGTTTTTCTTATGTTTCCTTTAAAAACATAGGTGGCAACTCTACAAAATAAAATCAATTAGACATCCTAGGATAATTCACCGGTCTAGCCAAGCAGTGGGCTCTCCCGGGGTATCTACAGTGGCGACTCTGCTAGGGAATGATTTAGAGGGTTAAACTTGCGTTTCATCTTTTGGTGTTCTTTTATTCTGTTTTCTGGGCATTCTGGTAAAAAGGGTTGGAAGCGCGCGCCTCTGGCCTTCTTGGACTAAAGCGCGCGCGTCCGACCCCAATTACCAGAATCGCCCGCCTCTCATCTCGTCCTTCAATTCCATGTTTCTGTGCTAACAAATTGTGCAGGGGAAAGAATTTTTATATAGGGTCAAAGCAATCCATTGAAACCACTAATTTGCAGGTAATGCCCAGAATCGGGCGCATCGGCCTCTCTCGCTCGGAGGCGTGCACCTCCCACTCTCACTGCCCATTGCGCGCGCTTCTGGGCAGAACAGTGCACAGAAACAGAACAGTTTGGACAGTGTGTGGGCATCGGGCCTGCACATAACTTCTTTTACTCTCTGTTTATTTTATCGGTCACACGGGTGATTCGAAAGTTGTAAATATGTGCTTATTTGTTTTTTTTCTTTTCTTAAGAAAAAAGATGTTTTGTCACTTGGCTTGACCTCACACTACATGCACATATTCTTATGAAATGCTCACTATCGAGTCACACAAGTTCATAACCCCAAACCCGTCGAGGCCCGTCCTAGAGAGTTTCAAGCTCCACCCGACCTTGACTCTTTCTAAACTACTTTAGTTTACCACTCTTTTCTTAATTTAATTGTTAGCATAAATTAGTACAACTCTCCTTTTAATGTAATCTTTAGCATAAATCAATAAATAAAACAATTCTCTTTTACTTCTCTTTTATTTTCTCCTTTTCTTTCTGTTATAATTGTTAGCACTATTTAATTAATTGAAGGACATTTAGCATTATAACACCAAAAGTAGCAAGACCCACGTAAGCGGGACGGAGTGGGTGTTTAAGTACTTCCCACTCCGTCACCTAACCCCCGAACCATTCTCTTCCCGAATCTCTGGTTTTGTACATAAATTAGGCTATTTCTAGGTTTTTCTTATATTTCCTTTAAAAACATAGGTGGTGACTCTACAAAATAAAATCAATTAGACATCCTAGGATAATTCACCGCTCTAGCCAAGCAGTGGGCTCTCCCAAGGTATCTACAATATCACCTTTTGTTGCTCCTTGATCCCCCATAACGAATCAGTGATGCAAAAGACATGATATGGCCTCCTCTGATGCTAACTGACGCAGCACGGAAGCGATAGAATTTCTGATTAGCGCACTAATCACGAGAATTCACAAGCAATGAATCCTCAAACACAAATAACTTGGAATCCACCAAGAAAGAGAGATAAATCTCCAAGAACAAAAGTTCAATTGATAAAATAAAGTTGTAACCCTAAAATAATGAAGGAAAAGAGTAATTATACTCCTAACAAAATAGCATAAACCTAATTAACAAATAAACCCGAAATTAACCCAAGTCTGCACCAAAACGAGAAAAAACGCGAACTGGGAATTTTCTGCCCGACAACCAGGCGGGCGCCTGGTGATGACCAGGCAGGAGCTCGGCACTATCAGACGCTCACCCTCGAAAACACGAGGTAAGCGGGCTCTTGTCCTTGTTCAGGTGGGCGCTCGCCATGCTGCTGCATCACGCGTCTGTGCTTGGATCCGTGGCCTCCTCCTACATCATGAATGCCATATTGCAAGGCTTATTTGGACACCATAAAATACCCCTAAAATCAGAGGAAAAATCATGGTTGATACTTAATGTGTTAGGGAGTTTTCTTGACCTTCAATTTCCAGATTTCATGAGTCTAAGCACAGGTATAACAAAGAGAAGCGGACAGCAATCCCAAAAGAGTGTGCCGATCTTTGGACTTTTATTTGTTATGGTATTTGCCTCCCATTTTATTCATTATTTGTACATAATAATCCCCACCCCTTTATGTGTATTTCCTATCTGAAATGAATGTGAAAACCATTTCCAAAACCGAGTGGGAGTCCACCCAAACCGACTCTCACTTGTGACTTTAAAATGGTCATACCTTGATTAGGAGACACCTCTTATATAAACACACATTTTCTAAAGTTAGGACATAAAAGGCATTTTTGATAAGGCAAATTAAAATGAAGCGTAGGCGGAAACATGCTAGAGACCGAAAGGGCAAGTGGAGTGCTGCTTCTCACCTTCTCTACTCGTAACTTAGCCCCCGAACCCACTTCAAAAATCAAAAGGGTTTTATCTCTATTTTCCCAAATAAAATGAGGTGGCGACTCTCTATTTTCAAAACAAAGGTAGAGAAACCATTATGAGAAACAGAGCGGATTCAAACAGCATTCGCACGGACCCATTTCAAAAGGTTCGCGCGCGGGCTCTCACATTAGGTGTAGAACATTGAAATGGGCCTTTAAGAATCTCTATACTACCAAATGTTACACATTGTGATTCAACAGCAGATAGTAGCACAAAAGTTTGTTCCCTATTATCCCATGAACCGAACTCAATTACAAAATTCAAACAACAAAATTGGCGCTTTTGGAATCAATGATTATCTCCCCCTCAAATTGTAACGCCCATCCTTAATCTCGTTAAATATTTGACTTATTTGTTAAATTCTTGACTTGCTTGTTAAATTATTGACTAGCATATTTATATGCTATTTTTATTTGAGTTAATTATTTAACTACTTTAGAAAATTAAGGTGGTTAAATGTCAAAGTTAAAAGTTTAGGGGCCTTTTTGTCAAAGTTGAAACTTGAGGGGCCTAATTGCAATTTCTCGAAAGTTGTAAGTATAAAGGCTGGGTTGCCTTCTCTGATTTTCATTCTCTCAATTCTTCTCGTACGTTCTTTCTCTCTGTTTCATAGAAGGGAGTTCAGTTTTACCCTATTCTCGACTCCTCGCGGTTAATTATTTCTCTGTTCGTGATTCCGGTCCCGGATAAATATTCGTGGCGCTGAATAGAGCGTTTCCTACCGAACAGAAATTTATTTGGGTAACCTTGATTTCGGACTAAGTAAGTTATTAGCTCCCCCTTACTTGTAATAACATGCATATATGTTATTCCCGATACTTGTTCTTGTTAAAATTGTGTTTTGAGCAATTTTTGTGATACTTGTTAAATTGGTACGAAGGGAGTATTTCTATCCTAGTAGTGCAGAGAACTCAATACTAAATGGGTTTGTAAATATATAAGAAATTTATACTCCTATTCGTGAGACGGTAAAATAGTAACTTGATTTAAATATTATTAGAAAAATTGTACCATTATTTGTGGTACGGGGAAATGAATGGAAGTATCCCTAGATGGGTATATTAGAATATTATAAAATTGTACTTATACTTTTGGGGACGGTGAAATATTAAATTGGAATAAAAAGAAATTATCCTATTATTTATGGGACGGTAAAAGAAATGAATTGAGGTTGAAATAGTGTTTTGGGTATTGCCTAAGGGTTAGTAAAAGTATACTCCTACGCTTGGGACGGAGAATTTATAAGTATATAAGTCTCTGTTGAAATAAGCAAGTATAATTGAAATAAGTGATTTAGGCTTATTATATGTCCTGGATAATGCTAGATTGTAAGTAAAAGTATACTCCTACGCTTGGGGACGGAGAATTCTAAGCCTGGGAAAGAAATTGAGTTTGCTGGAAATTTTGACCAGGTGCCCGCCCACTTAGTGACCAAGCGGCCGCCCATTTGGCCAGAAGTTTTGGTTTTAAAAATCCTTGGATGAGCGCCCGCCCGGTCCACCTTGAGCGCCCGCCCTGTCCCCTGTTCCAACTAAAGTGTTTTAAATCTAAATTAAATTGAAAGCTTATCCCTCCTAAGGCATATAGCCTTAAGATAAGATGTCCTAGCAAGTGTTGTGACACCTTAGGGGTATCAGAAGTGAGTCTTGAACATGATTACTCATTAAATTAAAATGAGAACTTGAGTATAAAAGGAAGAACTCTTCTTTATGTCTTGCAAGTGCTATGAACAAGCACTTATGTGTTATGCTTGTCTTGGAACCTATGCTTGTGTACCTAGAGGGCACCAAATTAGTGTCTTGAGCTCGAATATCCTATGTAGGGGATTATGAACTTGTAAGTTTGAGTTGTATAGCTCATTTACTTAAATTGAACTCGAAGTATTCTTGGACTAAGTTTAGGGTACTACCCTAGATGGCCTAGATGAGTGTTGTAGAACACTCTAGTACTGAAAAATAGTCCCTTTGTGATCAAATGAAATGTGGACTTGAATCATAATTAAATGATAACTTGGGTATAAGAGTAATAACTCTTTTATGTGTCTTGAAGTTAATGTTTGTGTACCTTGGGGGCACCAACTAAAGTCTTGAGCTTGAATGTCCTAAGAAAATGATTAGAACATAATTCGTGAAAGATGTATAATTCATCTTCCTAGCTTGAACTTGAAGTATAAGATAATTAACTCTTGTACATGTTTAACCATCCAAAGAAATGGATTGAGAACTTGGATATAAGATGATAAAATCTTGTATATGTCTTGAATGTCTTGTATGTCTTGAATGTTCTGAATGTCTTGAATGTCTTGAATGTCTTAAGTTGAGACAGTAACTTGAAGTATAAGACAATAAAATCTTGTACATGACTTGAACATCCAAATAATTGGATTAAGACTTGAATATAAGATTATAAAATCTTGTACGTGCCTTGACACCAATATATGTGTATGGTAATAAACTTGAAAGAGTCTTGATGTGTATATGCAAATCTAGCATATATTTACTTGGATAGAATGTGGCTTCTTGATTGATTGGTACATGGTATGAATAACCAAAGAATTGGGGTATGGAACTAGATAGAGAATGATTAACTCTACTACATACTTGAACTTGATACGTGTATATTGGAAGTGCTATAAATAAGCACTAAGGTGTAAATGATTTAGTTTTTAATCGTGTATATACTCAATGAAGTATATAAAATATAAAGAAAATAAGGACTAGTGTAATATGAAGATCATTCATATAATCGTGAATACTACGATTTAAATTAATAAGAATGGTTATGGAACACAATATGTGTTAGAAAATGTATTTGATTATTAACGATACATAACGTGAAGTATGACTGTGTCTAGGTACAATGTGACCTATTCTACTACGTGTTTAGAGTCTAAGGTATTGGGCTCTACTTGATAGTAAGGGTATCTTGATAGACACTTTAATGTGTTAAACGTGATATGAAAATGTACGTGCAAACTTGGCATGTGACAAAGTGATATAGAATGATATACCCTATTACTTGTTTGAGTTTTGTTATTAATAGACTCTAACTTGGATTGACCGTGTTATATGGACACTCTACGTGCCATTGTTAGATTGATTTGTCTTCGCAATGATTTGTATTATCGTGAGCACATGATACATGATTACATGGTGCATATTTTCGTGAGCACATGATACATGATTACATGGTGCATAAAGACTGGTCCACTAATATGGGACTTAGTTCTATTCTCGTAGTTCAAGTAAACATCAACTTGTGCATTCTTGTGTGAGTCCAGATAGTTCTCCTTACTTGTTCGGAAATATATAGGTTCACGTTTATCGCGAGAGCTGGGGCTTAAGTGACAATCGGGTCCCTATGTATTTGCGCTTGACCCCTTACTACCGGCCATAGTAAGGGCATAGCTTCCTGTATTAGAGCAATACACCTGATATAAGTGAATGCTAAACTCTTGTCTTGAACACCTCGTGGATCTTGTTCTTGTGGATGACACTGGTTACCAGGTCTTCTTATATACTGCACAGCAGTTTCTTGTTCTTGTTCTTGGTTGTCCTCAGCTAGAAAAGCATCGACAACAAATGGTATTCTTGGGAGGAATAAGGAAGGATTCAGGTAAAAATGCGTGATAGGCCTTTGTGCATCTTGGTGAGCTGGTCTAGCCCCTCACACTACTTGACTACTTGTTACCTGATCATATCTTGAGCTTGATTACTTGTTGAGTTGGCTTAGCCTCTCCTATACTTGTTACTTGATGATACTTGATATATGTTTAGTTGAGTATCTACTTGTATTGCATGATAACCTGACATATAGTTGCATGTTAATAGCTTACTGAGATTTATCTCACCCTTTATTTGTTTAATTGTTTCCCTCCCCAGGAAAGCAGGGGATAGTACGCAGTGAGGCTCGACTTAGCTGGGAACTTACTCAGTAGGATATTCTTGTTCGAAGTTAGTGTCCTTTTATATTTTGGTAAGGACGATTTTGTATGAGTTAAATAAACTCTGGGCTTGTATTGGGGTAGTATTTGTTGTCCCTAGACAGTTCTTGATGCCAGCTTATTTGCTAGGCATGTCTTCCGCTGTATGTAACCTTGTTTGGTTTTAATTTTCTTGGCCTAGAACTCGCTATGAGCTATCTTAGCTCCTCATTCTTGAGTATATATATCATGTCAGTTTGTTTCTAACAGGTATTGTTCCTGTTTCCCGTTAGTTTCTTGTTTATTGTTAGTTACGCGCACCAGGTTCGAGGTTCTATTAGGGGATCCCGGGACTTGGGGCGTGTCAGTTTGGTATCAGAGCTATGGTTTAGCTCTAAGCCTGGATAGGGTCTATGGCCTAGGTTGGGTTAGTCTTGGGTGTGTTTTCGACGCCGAGTGTTTCGTTACTTGTTGTTATACCAGGCATAGGACTGGTGTTGATAGTGTTGATCCAATTGGATTAGATGGTTTGAAAATCGAGAGCGCGAGTCTTTAAAGACTTAGGCGTATCTATCTTGTCTGGTGGACATTGTTTCGTGCTATATATGCATGCTTGTCCTTATCTCGTGAATTACGTGGAAGTGTATTCTCTAGTAAGAGACTACATGCTTGATATCGTTATGTATAAGAGCTTGATAGAAGTGTGGGTGATAACACCCTATACGTTCTATGTTAACTTGGTCATGTTACCTAGATGGGACATTGATGTGATACGTGTTATGGCTTGGCTCTTATGTGTTATGATTTGGCTTTCTATATGTTATGCCATTCTGGTTTGCCATAATAGATGGTGAATAGTTCTATGCTAGTATGCGTGATTATATATGTGAGCATGATAGATTTATGTATAATATTCATGTTCTGCATTGAAAGTTCGAACAGTGTTATCGAGATTGTACTGGGTATTTAACCTATGTGATTGATAGTGGAATTTCTACACCAAACCGGATGGATGTATCCATTCTTGATGAGAAACTTGGGTTATCTTGAGTTGTTACAGTGCGAATACAGTGCTGACATCTGGATTAATGTTCTTGACCTTGATTGAGTAAAAGAGTTGAAGATTCAACTTGAGAAAATTCTTGATAGAGGATATATCTATTTTGAAGTGGGTTTACTTCAGATATCTTCGTTGACCTATAAGTGGAAACAACCAAGGTACGTGTGTTCTTGAGATTTTCTTGATCTTGTTAGAGATTTATTGATGAATTTCGAAGGCAAATCTATCGTTAATTATTTGACACCGAGAGCTACACCTTTTCGATGGATTTTCTTGATGGATTGATATACGTGAAGTCAGTTTGAAATATTGAAATGATGGATGACCACGACTTCAGTATTTGAGATTGCCTAGTGGATTTGACTAGTATTACAGTGATCTGGAGGATATGACCAGTTCTATTATTTTAGTGGATATGTCAAGTTTCACCAATATAGTGGATTGACTAATCGAGTCTGCTTGACTTTATGTGTTTAGATGTTATAATTGATACATCTTGATTGCATGGAATATTTGTGAGTATATGTGTATATCCTTGATGCTCTTGAGTTCTATTATATATGTTATAATCTTGATCAGTAAAATTCGAGGACGAATTTTCTTTAAGGTGGGGAGGATGTAACGCCCATCCTTAATCTCGTTAAATATTTGACTTATTTGTTAAATTCTTGACTTGCTTGTTAAATTATTGACTAGCATATTTATATGCTATTTTTATTTGAGGTAATTATTTAACTACTTTAGAAAATTAAGGTGGTTAAATGTCAAAGTTAAAAGTTTAGGGGCCTTTTTGTCAAAGTTGAAACTTGAGGGGCCTAATTGCAATTTCTCGAAAGTTGTAAGTATAAAGGCTGGGTTGCCTTCTCTGATTTTCATTCTCTCAATTCTTCTCGTACGTTCTTTCTCTCTGTTTCATAGAAGGGAGTTCAGTTTTACCCTATTCTCGACTCCTCGCGGTTAATTATTCCTCTGTTCGTGATTCCGGTCCCGGATAAATATTCGTGGCGCTGAATAGAGCTTTTCCTGCCGAACAGAAATTTATTTGGGTAACCTTAATTTCGGACTAAGTAAGTTATTAGCTCCCCCTTACTTGTAATAACATGCATATATGTTATTCCCGATACTTGTTCTTGTTAAAATTGTGTTTTGAGCAATTTTTGTGATACTTGTTAAATTGGTACGAAGGGAGTATTTCTATCCTAGTAGTGCAGAGAACTCAATACTAAATGGGTTTGTAAATATATAAGAAATTTATACTCCTATTCGTGAGACGGTAAAATAGTAACTTGATTTAAATATTATTAGAAAAATTGTACCATTATTTGTGGTACGGGAAAATAAATGGAAGTATCCCTAGATGGGTATATTAGTATATTATAAAATTGTACTTATACTTTTGGGGACGGTGAAATATTAAATTGGAATAAAAGGAAATTATCCTATTATTTATGGGACGGTAAAAGAAATGAATTGAGCTTGAAATAGTGTCTTGGGTATTGCCTAAGGGTTAGTAAAAGTATACTCCTACGTTTGGGACGGAGAATTTAAAAGTATAAAAGTCTCTGTTGAAATAAGCAAGTATAATTGAAATAAGTGATTTAGGCTAATTATATGTCCTGGGTAATGTTAGATTGTAAGTAAAAGTATACTCCTACGTTTGGGGACGGAGAATTCTAAGCCTGGGAAAGAAATTGAGTTTGCTGGAAATTTTGACCAGGTGCCCGCCCACTTAGTGACCAAGCGGCCGCCCATTTGGCCAGAAGTTTTGGTTTAAAAAGCCTTGGATGAGCGTCCGCCCGGTCCTCCTTGAGCGCCCGCCCGGTCCCCTGTTCCAACTAAAGTGTTTTAAATCTAAATTAAATTGAAAGCTTATCCCTCCTAAGGCATATAGCCTTAAGATAAGATGTCCTAGCAAGTGTTGTGACACCTTAGGGGTATCAGAAGTGAGTCTTGAACATGATTACTCATTAAATTAAAATGAGAACTTGAGTATAAAAGGAAGAACTCTTCTTTATGTCTTGAAAGTGCTATGAACAATCACTTATGTGTTATGCTTGTCTTGGAACCTATGCTTGTGTACCTAGAGGGCACCAAATTAGTGTCTTGAGCTCGAATATCCTATGTAGGGGATTATGAACTTGTAAGTTTGAGTTGTATAGCTCATTTACTTAAATTGAACTAGAAGTATTCTTGGACTAAGTTTAGGGTACTACCCTAGATGGCCTAGATGAGTGTTGTAGAACACTTTAGTACTGAAAAATAGTCCCTTTGTGATAAAATGAAATGTGGACTTGAATCATAATTAAATGATAACTTGGGTATAAGAGTAATAACTCTTTTATGTGTCTTGAAGTTAATGTTTGTGTACCTTGGGGGCACCAACTAAAGTCTTGAGCTTGAATGTCCTAAGAAAATGATTAGAACATAATTCGTGAAAGATGTATAATTCATCTTCCTAGCTTGAACTTGAAGTATAAGATAATTAACTCTTGTACATGTTTAACCATCCAAAGAAATGGATTGAGAACTTGGATATAAGATGATAAAATCTTGTATATGTCTTGAATGTCTTATATGTCTTGAATGTTCTGAATGTCTTGAATGTCTTGAATGTCTTAAGTTGAGACAGTAACTTGAAGTATAAGACAATAAAATCTTTTACATGACTTGAACATCCAAATAATTGGATTAAGACTTGAATATAAGATTATAAAATCTTGTACGTGCCTTGACACCAATATATGTGTATGGTAATAAACTTGAAAGAGTCTTGATGTGTTTATGCAAATCTTGCATATATTTACTTGATAGAATGTGGCTTCTTGATTGATTGGTACATGGTATGAATAACCAAAGAATTGGGGTATGGAACTAGATAGAGAATGATTAACTCTACTACATACTTGAACTTGATACGTGTATATTGGAAGTGCTATAAATAAGCACTAAGGTGTAAATGATTTAGTTTTTAATCGTGTATATACTCAATGAAGTATATAAAATATAAAGAAAATAAGGACTAGTGTAATATGAAGATCATTCATATAATCGTGAATACTACGATTTAAATTAAGAAGAATGGTTATGGAACACAATATGTGTTAGAAAATGTATTCGATTATTAACGATACATATACGTGAAGTATGACTGTGTCTAGGTACAATGTGACCTATTCTACTACGTGTTTAGAGTCTAAGGTATTGGGCTCTACTTGATAGTAAGGGTATCGTGATAGACACTTTAATGTGTTAAACGTGATATGAAAATGTACGTGCAAACTTGGCATGTGACAAAGTGATATAGAATGATATACCCTATTACTTGTTTGAGGTTTGTTATTAATAGACTCTAACTTGGATTGACCGTGTTATATGGACACTCTACGTGCCATTGTTAGATTGATTTGTCTTCGCAATGATTACGTACGTGTACTTGTATTCTCGTGAGCACATGATACATGATTACATGGTGCATATTTTCGTGAGCACATGATACATGATTACATGGTGCATAAAGACTTGTCCACTAATATGGGACTTATTTCTATTCTCGTAGTTCAAGTAAACATCTACTTGTGCATTCTTGTGTGAGTTCAGCTGGTTCTCCTTGCTTGTTCGGAAATATATAGGTTCACGCTTGTCGCGAGAGCTGGGGCTTAAGTGACAATCGGGTCCCTATGTATTTGCGCTTGACCCCTTACTACCGGCCATAGTAAGGGCATAGCTTCCTGTATTAGAGCAATACGCCTGATATAAGTGAATGCTAAACTCTTGTCTTGAACACCTCGTAGATCTTGTTCTTGTGGATGACACTGGTTACCAGGTCTTCTTATATACTGCACAGCAGTTTCTTGTTCTTGTTCTTGGTTGTCCTCAGCTAGAAAAGCATCGACAACAAATGGTATTCTTGGGAGGAATAAGGAAGGATTCAGGTAAAAATGCGTGATAGGCCTATGTGCATCTTGGTGAGCTGGTCTAGCCTCTCACACTACTTGACTACTTGTTACCTGATCATATCTTGAGCTTGATTACTTGTTGAGTTGGCTTAGCCTCTCCTATACTTGTTACTTGATGATACTTGATATATGTTTAGTTGAGTATCTACTTGTATTGCATGATAACATGACATATAGTTGCATGTTAATAGCTTACTGAGATTTATCTCACCCTTTATTTATTTAATTGTTTCCCCCCCCCCCAGGAAAGCAGGGGATAGTACGCAGTGAGGCTCGACTTAGCTGGGAACTTACTCAGCAGGATATTCTTGTTCGAAGTTAGTGTCCTTTTATATTTTGGTAAGGACGATTTTGTATGAGTTAATAAACTCTGGGCTTGTATTGGGGTAGTATTTGTTGTCCCTAGACAGTTCTTGATGCCAGCTTATTTGCTAGGCATGTCTTCCGCTGTATGTAAGCTTGTTTGGTTTTAATTTTCTTGGTCTAGAACTCGTTGTGAGCTATCTTAGCTCCTCATTCTTGAGTATATATATCATGTCAGTTTGTTTCTAACAGGTATTGTTCCTGTTTCCCGTTAGTTTCTTGTTTCTTGTTAGTTACGCGCACCAGGTTTGAGGTTCTATTAGGGGATCCCGGGACTTGGGGCGTGTCACAAATGCTAAAAAAAATGCCTTTGAATCAGATTCTTTATAGGCAACTGAACAAACTGAAGTTACCTGATGGTACACAGAGTTCATTCATAACAAACCATCACGGTCACGGTAATTGACCTTCTTTCCTCTTATGTTTCTCTATTCATCCACTCCCCCAATAACCTGGGAAGTAGGATGGTTATCGTGTATTGTGGAAAGAAAATCTTCTAACCTTGTTGGTCCCAAAGGGGCAACAAGGGTATGAAAAATAGCTAGAGGGGAGGTGAATAGCTGTTTTAAAATTCTTTTTCAAACCCTTTTGAAAATTAAAGGCTAATGTGCACAGCTCTAATTTGGCTAAGTATAGCGCGTAACAAGAGTTTGAAATGCACAGCGGAAACTTAAAGCAATCACGAATGCACAGGTGTATGCGCAGGTGTGTAAAGACGCACGCAACTAATTTTGGCTTAAAGAGAGGCGCATAAATGTACTAAGGCAGAAAGCAAACAAACACAATTCAAACAATGCAAGACAATCTACAAATATCAAACAAAACAATATATCAAAAAAGCGTAACAGTAAAATAAAGAGCAGAATAAAGTGATAAGCTATTTGGAGAGGTTCGATCGAAAAGTTATACGTCCTCTACCAAGATGGTTAGTCTTGGATTTCAAACTAAGAGATTTATATTAGTTTTAGGATATTTTACAAGATTACAACGAATCAAAACTCAAAACTAAATCTATGCTTTTAAGAATAAATCCTAGACTAAACTGGTGTATCTCTAGAAGTATGATCTATGTGATCGAAACTTCAAGAAGTGTGTATGTGTTAGAAATCTGGGCTCTATGAATCTATGAGATGAAGAGAATAAGATATTCTGGTGTTACAAGGCTTTAGGATTTGGGCTTGGTTAAGGTATGATTATATGAAGGATGTTCTTGAGAATTCTGGAAATAAGCAGGCAATCTTCAAAACTTCAAAGTTTCTCTTTGGAAGAAAAAACTCAAGCAGCTTGGAAATGAGGATGAGCAGGCTATTTATAGTTGAGCTTCAAAAACTAGTTGTTGGATCTCTGAGCAAGGACAATGAGCTGGCACAATATGATTGGTGCGTAGGTGTCCTTTGTAGCCATTGGAGACAGAGCAAGAAGATAAAATTCAAATCTTCTTCTAGAAGGATGACAGCTGTCTTCATTTGAAATTTCTCACTAAGGCGCATCTCCATCGATGTGCATGCTGAGTGTGCATATTTTGTCCTATGTGCACACCTCAGCACTCTGGCTCATTCCAAAAAGCGTAGCTTATCTTGACGCTTTCCAAGCTTCTATAATGTGAGGTCAAGAGATAAGAGAATGGACCAAGGTTGATCTCCGCGCGCATGAAGGTCGTGCGCATGGAGTGCTGCGCATGGATGTCATGCGCATCACACTTGGTCACCATCAAATGAAACCTCAAATTCAAAGTGTAATCCCTAATCACTAAGCCTAGTCTATAAAGAGGACTTAGCTAAATATTGAAGTTACTCCCTCCGTCTCACTATGTTTGGCCACATTTCTATTTTTATTTGTCTCATTTTGTTTGGCCACTTATAAAACCAATGTAAATTTATTCATTATTTTCCTATCATACCCTTACTTAAGTTTAATAATTAATACTAGTTAGTATAAAAACAAGGCACATATTCTCATATACATGCATCCTATTAATATTAAAGAAGGGTATAATAGAAAATATAAAAATTGAACAAGGTATTTAGTGAAGCTTCTTAAACTACGAAATTTTGTCTAGTGGCCAAACATAGTGAGATGGAGGGAGTATAAAACTTCTTACTTATGGTCCTAAAGTCCATAAAACATACTTAAGTGATTGTATCTAACACAGTTTAGGTGGGTTAAGAAATAAGCATACCCAACAATCTCCCCCTAAATGATTGATGCCATTACCTACTCTAACAAAGGCAATTCATTGTACTTGATAATAAGATGTTCATAAGAATGTAATGTTGGGTTTTGTGCAATCATGCGTGGCGAAAAAATCACATGAAAAACCCAAAATCCTAGATCCGTTATGTTCAATAATTCATAATATGAAGATGAAAGAAACTAACCCTTGTAGATCGATATGCAGAAACTTGGATTAAGACGTTAATAGAAACGCCCTCTACCGGTGATCCACACTTCAAACGGATTCAAGAACACCTTCTTGAACTTGGCGGCTAGGTCTTCGGATTGAAAAACTTTGTTTGAAGAATGCTTCTTCAATCTCTCCTAACGATTATTAAAGTTTGATAATTGGGAATAATCAAACTTAATAACCCAAGAATATAATTTGTATTCTCTCTCTCCAAGAAAGAGTTTGTGATTTATAAAATCAATGTTATGGGAACTATTCCCTATTGTTCACATTATATACAAGAGGTTTCCAAAGCCCTTTAGGACTTAGGTATTCTTGTCCAACAAGAATTGACCAAAAAATAAACTGCAGTGCGAAGGGGCAGCCGTGCGGCTCTAAGGGTGCCGTACGGCTCCCTCCTTCAGTTTCCTCATTTTTGGCTCCTTTTAATTATCCGTTCTATGTGTGTGACCCAATAGTATTATACTAAGTTGGCAACGATTCCGAACCATTCAAACCTCGTAAGTCATAAGCGGACTATAGCAAGCAATTATGACTACCCAATTAGTAGAACTTTCAAATCCAAAGTTTCCTAAAATAGAACATAACACAATCTCTTTGTTACATGATGTCTATTGAAAGTAAGCCATGGTCAATGGTAAACTTACCTTTGTTCAATTCTTTCTCGATCCCGAATGTATTAATAATACAAATGACATTGATCCAATCGATTCATTTGAGCATGGCCATGTATTTCATCAATACCATTCATCGAGTGGCCAAAGCTTGACATCTCTCTTGACGAGGAACAAATCCCTTCTTGTCTTATTACCCTTCCCTACATGATTATGATTATGCCAATCACATTCTTTATAGCTACCCAGTTAAGGGTAACGTTTGAATATGTCAAACATAATGTTCTTCATGTGGAAGACTGTAATAACCTCAGGTCTAGATATTTCAGTGATATAACTATATGAGACTTAATTATGACATTGTGACCATGACATAAATCTCATAGGGGTTAGTCCAGTATTTGTTCTCCAACAAATACCCATAAGTCTAATTGTATCACATATACATAATCATCATATGATTATCTATTAAACTTATACTAATAATTAATCATAATTATCAGGGATGGAGATTATTATAATAAACATTCAAAAGATATAATAATAAAACATTCAATATCTTTATTAAAGCATAAATAAAATGATAACATTAATCGTTCAAACAACGTGCCTAGGGCATACACACCAATAATCTCCCACTTGAACTAGGCTTAATTAATGTATCGAATACCCATAGTGTCACGACCCGAAAACTAGGCTCTATTTTATTAGTAATAAATAATAATTATTTATTTATTTGCTTATTTATTTATTTAAATTATTATTTATTTAAATACTTATGTGTGCATTTTATGTTTCATAATAGTTAGTTCCTAGCATTTTAATTGGTCTTTTGTACTAGTGTAGAGTTTTGGGTCTTAGTAGTTAGTGGGGAAATTGGGTTATGTTAGTAGAGGAGGGGGCCTTAGTGTAAATTATTTTAAAATCATTCCCCTACTCCCTCCCTACTCTTCCTCCTCCCTCACTCTTTCACCTCACCCCTCACCATCTCTCTCTCCCAGCAATCTCTCCCTCTCTCTCTCCATTGGGTAAGTTTGCTTCTCTACCTTCTCTCTTCAATCTAGTCATCTTCCTCTTGTTATTTCTCATTTCTTAAAACTTGAAACTTGTTTAGATCGTCGATAGGTTCGTGTGGAGTCAAAAATATTTGAATTCCGTCGTCTTTGAGAAATTCGGGGTAAGTGGCTTTTCCCCCATTTTTATGCTAAAATGTTCATATCATGTTTATATAATGCTTGACGTGTTATACTTGAAGTTTGATTGAGTTTGGAATTTGTTTGGAATTTATTTGAGTTTTGGTCAAAAATGGTGATTTTAGGAATGTTGGGTTTGAATTTTGATCTTGGTGGATAAATGGTATTATTTGAGTCCCCATTCTAGTTATAAGTTGTTTTGGGTTCATCTTTATGCTTGGTGGAAGGTTGATTGTGTTTGATTTTGATGGTTGTGTGAAATGGGTAAGAAAAATGGTAGAACCCAGCTGGGAATTCCTCCCAGCCCGTAGACCAGGCGCCCGCTCGGGTTGGACCAGGCGCCCGCCTACATGCCCTTTTCTGATGGCCAAACCTTCTGGTCATTCAAGCGCGCGCTCGCCCCCTACCAGGCGCCCGCCCGCCCCCTGTTCCAGAATTCTTCCTTTTTGCTTGGTTTAGGACTTAGGGCTTAACTAGTTTAGGTTTTATTCTTCTAATTTACCTAAAGTAACATCGTGGAACACTTTTTTAGTTGGAATTGATTCTTTTGTGAATAATTATGTTACGAAATTTGATTAAGTATCATTATGGGAATGTGGTCCACCCTTGATTTGTTGTTTGGATTGGTTTACCTTTGTGGTAATATAATTAGAATGGTTCCCTACTTTGGAATCAATAGTTGTGTATCGTGCTAGTATTTTATTACGTAGCTCTTATTTGAAAGTCCAGCTGGTTATTTGTGTATCGAGTCAGGCAATGGATAATGCTATAATGGCACAAGCCAAGTCCAGTATAGCATCGCCCATTGGTCCTTGTTTCCTCATCCAGATTGGCCTTGGATGGGATGAGCTAGCTCCTTTTGTGAGTATTCTAGCTAGGCATTTTGGAGCATGACTTTGTGGCATGGCTCCTGCCCTTTGTGGCATGTTACTTGGTTATTGGTTCCGGTACCGAGGGGTTTTCTCTTCAGGCTTTCATGCTATTATGAAGATGTTGATTGTTGATTATTGAAGCTGCGCAGCGACCTTTATTTGGTTATATCAGTTTGGGAAAACCTTGGCTATATCCTTTGTTATGTGTTTATTTCCGCTGCTATCTGTTATGAGATAACTGCTATGTGCTATCTATGATTTATTATTGTATATTGCATCATAGCATGTCATGTAGTTGCATTAGTAACTTAATGAGATTTATCTCACCCCCTTTCTTTTATCTTTATTTTTCCTTAACCCCCCCCCCCGGGACCAAGGAATTAGACTCGCTGATCACGAGGACGTCGCGAGGGTTGAGCTTTTGGGGCAAGTGTATATTGGTGGGTTTACATTATATAAATGTGTAACTCTTTTGGGGATAGTTGTACCACACTTTGACGTCACTAAGATTTATATATTTTATTATTTTGTAGTGTGAGCTTATGGGGCTTATACTAGTACATTGTTGTTGTTGTTAAATTGTTTTCCAAAACCTTGTGTTACCATCTTTTGTTATGAAATGAAATTTTTATCCCCGATATTCTGGTGTTTTGATTAGTAAGTCGACGTCCAGCTCGCGATCTCGGGCCCGCGGGGTTCGGGGTCGCGACACATAGACCTAACATGACCATCATGCTTCACTTGCGGAAGACCTTTTGTTAATGGGTCAGCAATGTTATTCTCAGTTGGTACCCTGCATATATTCACATCTCCTCTATCAACGATTTCTCGAATGATATGAAAACGCGTAAGTATGTGTTTGGATTTCTGATGCGATCTAGGTTCCTTTGCTTGAGCAATAGCACCATTATTATCACAATAAAGGTCTATTAGATTAGCAATGCTAGGAACCACCTCTAGTTCACCAATTAACTTTTTAATCCAAACAGCCTCTTTAGCAGCATCGGATGCAGCTATATACTCAGCTTCAGTTGTAGAATCAGCTACGGTACTCTGCTTAGAACTCTTCCAACTAACAGCACCACCATTAAGCATAAACACAAATCCAGATTGCGATCTTGAATCATCCTTGTCTGTTTCGAAGCTTGCATCTGTGTAACCATTTACAACGAGATCATCTTCCATACCTCCATATACCAAGAACGAGTCTTTAGTCCTTCACAAGTACTTAAGAATCATCTTGACAGCAATCCAGTGGCTCTCACCAGGATCCAATTGGTATCTACCCATCATGCTAAAAGCATAAGAGACATCGGGTCTAGTACATATCATGGCATACACGATGGATCCAACTGCAGAAGCATATGGGATTCCAATCATTCTCTCACGCTCATCAGTTGTCTTAGCACACTGATTCTTGCTCAGAGTTATGCCATGCGCAACTAGCAAATTTCCTCTCTTAGAGTTTTCCATGCGGAATCTCTTAAGAAATTTGTCAATATATGTACTTTGACTCAAACCAATCAACTTCTTAGATCTATCACGATAGATCTTTATGCCAAGGATGTAGGCGGCTTCTCGGATATCTTTCATAGAGAAACACTTTCCTAACCAAGTCTATACAGACTGAAGTGCAGGAATGTCGTTTCCAATGAGCAATATATCATCAACATACAACACCAGAAATAATACTACGTCCCACTAATCTTCTTGTATACACAAGGTTCATCGTCGTTCTTGATGAAGCCAAACTCTTTGACCGATTCATCAAATCAAAGATTCCAACTCCTAGAGGCTTGCTTCAATCCATAAATGGATCTTTGCAACTTGCATACTTTGTTAGAATTTTTTGGACTTACAAAACCTTTAGGTTGTGTCATATACATATCCTTAAGTAAGTTCCCGTTAAGGAACGCTGTTTTGACATCCAATTTCCATATCTCATAGTCAAAATATGCGGCTATGGCAAGTAAAATTCTTATAAACTTGATCATTGATACGAGCGAAAAGGTTTCATCATAGTCAATACCATGAATCTGCCTATTGCCTTTCGCTACAAGTCTAGCTTTATAAGTATGCACCTTTCCATCCATGTCAGTTTTCTTTTTGAAAACCCACTTGCATCCTATGGTTTTTACTCCTTCGGGAGCATCAATCAAGTTCCAAACTTGATTATCATACATGGACTTGATTTCAGATTCCATGGCTCCAAGCCATTTATCTGAATCAGGAGCGGACATCGCTTCTTGATAGGAAGTAGGTTCATCATCAACATTGACTTCTACTTCATTGCTATCCGTCGTGAGAAATCCATATCTCTCAGGTTCGGATCGCACCCTACCATTTCTGCTAGGAACTTGAGTATTCTGAATAGGTTCCACAACTCCTTGTGAAACTTGTTTAGATCCAACCATCGGTTCCATATTATTTTCGGGTTCTCGAACCTCTTCTAAATTAATTTTACTCCCACTAGTTCTTTTGGAGAGAAACTCTTTCTCTAGAAAAGCACCATCTCGAGCAACAAACACCTTGTTGTCCGCGCGGTTGTAAAAGTAATATCCTTTAGTTTCCTTAGGATATCCCACAAAAATACATTTATCAGACTTGTGTGCAAGTTTGCCAGAGACAAGTCTCTTGATATATGCCTCACAACCCCAAATCTTCATAAAGGAAAGATTAGGCTTCTTTCCAATCCACATCTCATATGGTGTCTTTGGAACAGATTTTGTTGGAATATTATTTAGTGTAAGAGCGGCAGTTTCTAGCGCATGTTATGGATGGCCAAAACCGGTTCCGGTTCGAAACCGCCAGTTCCTGTTCGGCATATATGTGACCCTGAACCGGCCCGTACTTACCCTGATTCCGGTTCCGGTTGGCACAATCCGGTTCCGGTTAGGTTCCGGTTCCGGTCTCTCCCTTTAAAATTATTGAAAAACAAGGGATTTTCGGTCCGGTTCTGGTCCGGTTCGCCATTTATGTGAACCGTAACCGGCCTGGATGAATGGCGGTTCCGGTTACTCTAGTTCCGGTTTACTCCCCGATTTGCTCTGGTTCCGGGCTTTTTCTGTCCGGTTTCGGTTCTGTTTGGACATCCCTAGTGCATGTCCCCAAAAGGATAAAGGAAGATCAACTTGACTCATCATAGAGCGGACCATATCCAATAAAGTCCTATTTCTCCGCTCAGACATACCATTCCATTGTGGTGTTCCAGGTGGAGTTAATTGTAAACAATTTCACAATCTTTAAGATGATAGTCAAATTCTTGGCTTAAATATTCTCCACCACGATCATATCAAAGTGCTTTAATAGTTTTACCAAGTTGATTTTGTACTTCATTTTGAAATATTCTAAATATCTCAACAGATTCACTTTTGTTTTCATCAAGTAGACATAGTCATATCTACTAAAATCATCAGTGAATGTTATGAAGTATTGATATCCTCCCCTAGCACTGCTGCTCATTAGTCCACACACATCAGTATGTATGAGTCCCAATAAGTTACTAGCCCTTTCACTACTCTTAGTAAAAGGTGTCTTAGTCATATTTCTAAGTAAACAAGACTCACAAGTTTTATATGATTCAAAATCATGTGAATCTAAAAGTCCGTCCCCATGGAGTTTTGAGATACGCTTCTCATTAATATGACCAAGAGGGCAATGCCACAAATAAGTGTGATTTACATCATTAGGTTTGGATTTCTTATTTACATTATAGATATCCTCATTATTACTATTCTCAACATCAAGGATATAAAGGCCATTAAATGAACATGCAGTACAATAAAGCATATCATTTAAATAAATAGAAAACTTCTTATTTTTAATAAGAAAACTATAACCTTCATTATCCAAACAAGAAATTGAAATAATATTTCTACTCAAATTCGGAACGTAATAACAATTGTTCAAAACAAGAATTAATCCGCTAGGTAAAATGACATCATAGGTTCCTACGGCTAATGCAGCAACTCTTGCTCCATTCCCCACGTGTAGGTCCACCTCGCCATCTTTGAGTAGCCTCCTATTCCTTAGTGTCTGCACATTTAAACAAATGTGAGATTCACATCCGATATCTAATGCCCAGGAACTAGAAGTAGAAAGGAGTATATCTATAACATAGATACCTGAAGTAGAAGCAGTCACACTGCCCTTGTTGTTCTTCTTTTCTTCCATGTAAGCCTTGCAATTACGTTTCCAATGAGCAATCTCATTGCAGTGGAAACAGATTGCATCCTTTTGGGAGTTCGGTTTAGCCACCACAGCATTGGAAACAGTTGCCTTGCTTATCTTGGGTTTGACAACTTTTACCTTACCCTTTCCTTTGGCCTTAGAGCCCTTTCCTTCTTCTGAAACTACAAGCACAGGAGAATCTTCTTTAATGATTTTCTTTTCAACTGTCTTTAGCATCCCATGCAACTCAGACAGAGTCTTATCCATACCATGCATATTGAAGTTCATGACAAACTGATTATAGCCTTTAGGTAATGAATTAAGAATAAAATCAGTAGCCAACTCAACAGAGATGGGATGTCCAAGCCTCTCTAGATGCTCAAAATGGGCCTTCATCTTCAAAACATGAGGACCCACTGCCTGTCCTTCACTCATCTTGCATGATATCAGAGCAACTATGGTATCGAACCTTTCTTGCCTTGCTTGCTTTTGAAACATATCTTTTAATTGAGTGCCTATATCATAGGCTTCCAAGTGTTCAAGAGTCTTCTGAAGCTCAGAACACATGGCAGCAAGCATGAGATAACCTACCTCACGAGAATCACTTTTGTGTTTCTTGTAGGCGTCTCTCTCTGCCCCAGTGGCAGCAGGTTCCTCTTCAGGAACGGATTCATCAAGAATGTAATGCTTATCTTCATGCTTTAGAACAATTCTAAAGCTTTGGATCCAATCTATGAAGTTAGCACAATTCTCTTGAAGTTTTTCATTCTCAAGGATAGATCGCAATGACAAAGATTGTGTGTTTTGTGCCATTATCTACAATTATGCAAACATGTAATCATACATAAGTACCAACTTAATTTAAATATATTATAAATTTAATATTTCACAAATACTCCAACTAAATTATATAACCTTCATATACATCTAATGTATCATATTATTTAAATGGGCTAAGATCCATATTTCATTTAATTTTATGTTCGCGAGGGCAGGATGCATAAAATTAAACTATTTAAGTAGATAAATCCTTATCAATCATATCATATATGACTCTTAGATCTTTTATGAGATTCCTTCTAGACATCTTATGTCAAGCATGTTTTAATCTCATCTGTGCCTTAGGCCAAAAACTCTTTTGATAGCCTAATTAGTCAAACCACTTTAAACGCATATAAACCACTCTTTCACTCATCTTGTTCATACAAGGATAAAATCAATGCACCTCGCGAGGGTGTAAGGATCCCGCCCTGCGCGCGCGGAAACGCGACAGATTTTGGGGGCGAAACGCCAAACACGGTTAACACGCCAAAGATAACAGAGTCGCCACTTTCGTTAATTATTTAACCCAACAAAAGAAAAGGTTAGAGATTCTCTTAGTTCGGAGGTCAGGTTACGTCTTGGGAAGAGTTTCACGTCACCCAAGCCACCTCGGGCAAAGCCGAGTCTCCCTTGTGTTAGTTAACGAAAGTGCATGTGTGTGTGTGTGTATTTTAAAAGGGGAGAAACTGACTGCTTACCAAATCCAGTTAGTTATTTAACAGAAAGGGTTTATTTGGCAAACTTTTTGGTCAGAAAAGGAGAAAAATGGAAGATGCCCTCCCCGGCCAAAGTAACCGTACGAATGGGGAGGGCTCCCCATGGCATTTTTACAGTTTATCAGAAAGACAGTCCAGTTTCAGTCAAAACAGAGGATCTTTGCTGAAACTGGACTGGAATGCTGATTTCCAGTTTATGATTAACAACAAAACTTTGAAGATTTCATTCCTATGCACCTTGATCATCAAAGGAACCCCAAAAACAAAGACTTAGGTGTGATCAAAGGCAATCATTGGAGAAATTTAAGAAAAGTTGATGAACATGACATTCAAGCCAAAATGACCATTTGGTGGATAAAGATTGCAACTTTGCCACCAAAATGGACTTATTACACAAGATTAAACCTTTAGAGACACAAATATAACATAAAGATCAAATCTTTATTTCCCATATTTGGTGATTTATGGCTAGGCCATGGTTGGGATGATAAAGATTGAAACGTTATCCCCCAATCATGACTCTTATGGCCAAACAAGAATAACATCAACATGAAATGTAACAAATCATGATCATCCTAGGTTTTATCCCATAAATCACACACTAGGTGTGAAGGGCACCTTGAATCACCTCATGATTTGGATCATATACATATATAACCATAATATATATAGCTTGGAAAGGCCAAGACTTGTATAATATGTAGATATAGTGCTTGAGATGGACAAGACTTGCAATAAATATAAAGTGCTTGAAATGGACAAGACTTTGCAAGAACAAGAAGAAGTAATTCAAGATAAGCATGTAATATTAAGAAAGATAAAGAGAGTTTGAGATGAAGAAGACTATGGGGAGAAGGAGGCCTCACCTATTGTGGTTATGGCCTATCTTCTTCTCTAATCACTCAAAGGTGTATATCACTCACTTTATGCTCTCAAACTGGCAGAGTTTCAACTCACAAACGTTTTTCTCCCCCCTCCCTGAAATGATCAGCATGGGTTTAATTTATAGGGACTGAGGGCACCCAAACCAGCCGTACAGCTAGGGGCCCCAAGTACCCAAACCATCCGTACGACTCGACTTGGCGAGCTTCTGGATTTTTCTAAGTTTAATTCCAGTTCAGGCCTGGAATATCAGGTTCATCCTAGTGAGGTCCTTGCCCATTGGTTTATCCCTGAACGGTACCAAGAATTCCTCTAAGTAGGTCATTTTTAGATTGGGGTACTTACAGAGCCCCTCCGCAACGTCGTTTTTGAAGAAAGCGGGGTTGTCGACAAAATAAGCATCCCAATCTGATGGGAGGACGGCATAGCCGATTTGGGTGAGAGAATTTCAAGGCTACTCAAACCTATAAGCATCCCATTTTGATGGGAGGACGATATAGCCGATTTGGGTGAGAGATTCTAAGGCTACTCAAACCTATAAGCATTCCATTTTGATGGGAGGACGGCATAGCCGATTTGGGTGAGAGATTCTAAGGCTACTCAAACCTATAAGCATCCCATTTTGATGGGAGGAGGCATAGCCGATTTGGGTGAGAGATTCTAAGGCTACTCAAACCTATAAGCATCCCATTTTGATGGGAGGACAGCATAGCCGATTTGGGTGAGAGATTCTAAGGATACTCAAACCTATAAGCATCATATTTTGATGGGAGGACGGCATAGCCGATTTGGGTGAGAGATTCTAAGGCTACTCAAACCTATAAGCATCCCATTTTGATGGGAGGACGGTATAGCCGATTTGTTCTATGGCTGGACCTAGAGGTGTAGGATTCCTACGTATCCCTATTCGAGGGAATCAAGCCTAACGTAGTTCGGGTGAGAGATTTTAAGGCTACTCAAACCTATGGGCCTTAGGTGGATATCCATTCATCCTTTCCTAAACAGGCATGGCTCAAAGGCTGGGCTTGGTCAACTTGGCCCCATTCGGAGGGGGTTGGCATGGCTTAGAGGCTAGATTCGATCGACTTGGCTCTATCGGAGAGGGTCGACTCAAGGAATAGGCATGGCTCAGAGGCTCAAATAATAGGCATGGCTGATCGACTTGGCTCCATCGGAGAGGGTCGACTTGAGGGTAACTGGTCTTACATCCGACTAAGGACTGCCGGGACATATTGATAGGTTTTCTCTAACCTGGCCACTCTCGGGGACAAAGGTTTTTAACCTAATCATGACTATGTAGACACCCCGCCTTGGACCTCTCACCCCGATTGCATACAAAGTATTTTATTTAACTTATTTTCATTAATTTCTGTTACTTCGGTTAAGTTCCTAACTGAGTCCGTTAGTTTTGGACTAAACTGCATAACAGAATTAACTTTAGAGTCATTTCTGTCATTCTGTCATTTTCACCCGCGGGCGCTTCCGGCACTGCCAGTGAGCCGCGCGCGCGTCCCTCCCCAAAAGTCGGACCCGCGCGCTTCCCACTTTGGCAGTAACGGATTGCACCTTATTTCCCTCCCTTTTCTTATTTACAAATCTCCTTCTTTATCACAAAAACACCTCTTTTTGCATCCAAGTTCATCCCCCCTTAGCTCATAACTCCCAAATCCTTTATTCTAGCCTTTTCTTTAAAACATAATATTTCTTTCATTTATTATTTGATTTCTTTTATTTCTTTTATTTTTCTTTTATTCATTTATCTTATTTGTGATTGGCCCATTCCATTTCACATGGATGACCAATTTCCCTCCATCATTTCCCTCTCTTTTTACCTATAAAAACCATCATCTTCTACCTTAGAAAGGGACTCCAACCTTGATTCACCAACTACATTATACACAAATTCTCCTAACAAGAGTTCTTAGTAACAAGACTCTACACAAATTGTTCTACAACAATTTCATTACAACAACAACACTTTCAAGTCAAGGTTCCAAGTCCTCTTTCTCAAGGTACAACTCCATTTTCTTCCTTTGTTTTCTTCTTCTTGATGTATGCAATCCCCATTAATGGGACATGACCAACATGACTACTTCACATATTGAAGTTAGTTAAGGTTATCTCCCTATGTCACGACCCGAAATATAGGCTCTATTTTATTAGTAATTAAATGATTTTATTTAATTATTTGCTTATTTATTTATTTAAATTATTATTTATTTAAATAATTATAGGTGCAATTTTTGTGTTATAATCATTGCCTAGCATTTTAATTGGGTCATTTGGGCTAGTGTGGAAGTGTTGAGTCTTAATTGTTAGTCGGGAGTGAAAGTAATTGGGTTAGTTTGGGGAGGGGGTCTAGTTGTAACATTTCAAAAATAATTTCCCCACTCCCTCACCTCCCTCACCTTCTCCCTCACTCTTTCACTTCTCCCAGCCATCTCTCTCCCTCTCTCCTCCAAAAGTGGTAAGTTTTCTTCTCCTTCTTCTCTCTTCATTTAAACCTTCTTCCTCTCATCTTCTCTCATTTCTTAAATCATGAACCATGTTTAGATCGTCGATAGGATCGTAGGAAGCCAAAAAGAATCGAAATCCATCAACTTTGAGAATTTGCAAGTAAGTTACTTTTCCCCCATTTTTATGCCAAAATGCTCATATTATGTTCATATAATGCCATTGTTGTTATAGTTGAAGTTTGGATGAGTTTAGATGTTGTTTGGGGTTCATTTGGGTTTTGTCTAAAAATGGTGATTGATGTTGATGTGAATTTGATCCTTGGTTTGGGGTCATTTATGGTGTCCTTAGGTCCCCTTTTGTGTTAGATGTTGGTTGGGTACCTTAGTATACCTATTGAAAGCATTGAGTTTGAGTTATGTTGTTTGGGTGGAAAATTTGGGAGAAACCCAGTTGGTTTTGGCCGTTTTCGGCGACCTGGGTGCGTGGGCGACCGCCCATGATGGGTTTGGGCGACCGCCCATGAGATCAGTTAATCCGGATAATTTGAGCAAAGTGAGTAGGCGACCGCCCACTTTTGGGTTGGGCGACCGCCCAGGAAGTCAGTGGGTTTTGGGCTTGGGTTGGGTTTTGGGCGACCGCCCAGACTGGCTATGGGCGACCGCCCATACCAGCTGTTCTGAGTCTCTTTGTTTTTGAATTGTTTTAAGGTCCAAGCCCGATCTAGGCTCGAAGTATCACCATAGTTGACTTAAGTTAATGTTGTGGAACACTTTATTGTTCGAGAATGATCCCCTTGTGATCGATTGTGATATGGGATTTATTTAAGTATCATTTTGGGAATGGGTTCATCTTTGATGTGCGGTTTATATTAGTTTACCTTTGTGGTGATTTATTTGGATTGGTTCCCTACTTTGGAATCCTTTGTTGTTTATCGTGCTAGTATTTTATTACTTAGCCTTTAAGTGAAAGCCCAGCTGGCATTGTGTGTGTTTCGGGCGATGCGAAATATTATGATGGCACAAGCCAAGTCCATTATGATGTTGACCATTGTTTTGCCCAATTATTACCCTCCTCCAGATTGGCCTTGGATGTGAGAAGAGCTAGCTCCTTTGTGTGCATTTTAGCTTCTTGGAGCATGACTTTGTGGCATGTCTCCCGTCCATTGTGACACTTCATTGGTTATTGGTTCTGGTACCGGGTTTCTCTTCGGCTTTCATGCTGTTATGAAGATGTTGATTGTTGATTATTGAAGCTGCGCAGCGATCCTTTATTTGGATGTTCCGGTTTGGAAAACCTTGGCTATATCCTTTGTTATGTGTTTATTTCCGCTGCTATCTGTTATGTGATAAATGCTATGTGCTATGTGATATTTATTATTGCCTATTGTATATTGCATCATAGCATGTCATGTAGTTGCATTAGTAACTTATTGAGATTTATCTCACCCCTTTCCTTTCATCTTTGTTTTTCCTTAACCCCCCCCAGGTGCTAAGGATTAGTCTCGCTGATCACGAGAAAAGAGGACGTCGAGTGTGGATCCGTTCTTTTGGGGAAGGTTGATATAGGTTGGTTCCCATTATGTAAATGTGTAACCATTTTGGGGTAGTTATACCAAACAATGACGTCACTAAGAATTGTGTATATTTGTATTTTGTTAGCATAAACTTGTGGAAGTTTATGATAAGTTGTATTTGGTTTTATCAAACTTGGTTTTGCAAAACTTTGGATTATTACCTTATGGTATTAAGTGGAATTTTTAACTTCAGTATTTCAAAGATTGGTTTTAGAGTCGACGTCCAGATCGCGGTCTCGGGCCCGCGGGGTCCGGGGTCGCGACAGTTGGTATCAGAGCCATGGCATTAGCTCTAAGTATAAGTCTAGGTGGATTAGTATGACCTAGGTGGGTAGTAGTGTGCGGAGTGATTAACGGTTGATGTTTTATGCAGGTACTTGTTACAATGGTTCGTAGAAGGAGTGGTGAAGGTAGTTCCGGTAATGCAAATCAGAATGATACAAGGAAGAAGCCCGTGCCATGTTCCAAGGCATGTTTGAGGCGGCGATGAAGGCCATATATGATCAAGGCCCGAGGGTAGATCAAGCACACCCCGTTATGGTTTGGAGCAATTTCTGAAGTTGAAACCGGTTGAATTTAATGGGGAGGCCGATGTTCGGAAAGCTGAGTTGTGGATTGAGTCTATGGAGAAGATTTATGATGTGTTTGGGTGTTCGGATGAGGACAAGGTCCGGTTCGCGGCTTACAAGCTTGTGGGAGCCGCCGAGCATTGGTGGAAAGGTATTAAAGCTACTTGGGATGATACTCGCACAGTGTATGCGTGGGAACTGTTTGTGCGCAAGTTCAAGGAGCATTTTATTCCGTTGTTGATCAAAACCGAAAGGAGATCGAGCTACTCAACTTGGAGCAAGGAGTGTTGTCTATAGCACAATACTCGGCTAAGTTCATAGAATTAGCCCGGTATTGCGACTATTTGGTGAGGACCGAGGAACAAAAGGCTATGAGGTTTATTCGGGGATTGAAGACCTCCATCCGTACTCAACTGATTGCTCAACGGATTGTGACGTTCCAAGATGCGGTGGACCGAGCCTATCTTATAGAGCAAGATATTGGGGAGCATAAAAGGAAGACCGAGGTAGCCAACCCGAGTAAGCAAGGAGCGCAGAGCAAGTCACAACCAAGGATTGATAACCGAGGTAACTTTGGGGGACAATCTCAGTTCTGAGGACAACCGACCCCAAGGAACCCGGGTACCACTTCCGGGAACCAAGGGAGCCAAATTAGGAGGCCTTGTTCGTATTGTCAAAAGGAAGGTCATTCTGAAGACCGTTGTTGGAAGAAGCAAGGAAGGTGCACCAATTGTGGTCAAATGGGGCATTTCGCAAGAGATTGTACTAGAGGCAAGGGACAAGCATCCGGGTCAGGAGTTAGTATTAATCAAGGTCAGAAAAGGGATGTTACCGGGAAGCCCAAAGTTCAAGGGAAGGTTTATGCTATGAATCAACAACAAGCTACCGATGATCCATCCGTTATTGGAGATATTGTTTCTGTGTCTAATGTGAGCGCACGAGCGTTAGTAGATCCAGGATCATCTCATTCATACATTTCTGTGCAATTTGCTTCCATGTTAAATGCTGCATTCGAGTCTTTACCGTACGTGCTAGAGGTGTCGACCCCTATAGGAGAATGCTTGATTTCTGATCGAGTCTTTCGTGCTTGTGACGTGGTTATTTGTGGTCGAGTCCTTTGTGCGGAGTTGGTAGTTCTTCCTATCCAAGACTTTGATGTCATTTTGGGTATGGATTGGTTGAGCAAGTTTCATGCTTCTGTCGACTGCCGTAAGAAAACTGTTACTTTTTCTATTCCCGATGTGCCTAAGTTTGTTTTTGAGGCTAGTCCTCTGAGTAGAAAGGTTCGCTTAATTTCTTATTTGAAAGCGAGAAAATTATTGCAGAGTGGTTGTGAGGGGTATTTGGCTAGTGTTCTTGATACTAGGAAAGAATCCCCTAGTTTTGATAGTGTTCGGGTAGTTCGGGAGTTTCCCGATGTTTTCTCTTCCGAGTATGTTATGCCTCCCGATCGTGAGATTGAGTTTTGTATAGATCTTTTGCCGGGTACGGCTCCGATTTCGAAAGCACCTTATAGGTTAGCTCCCGCTGAGTTGAAGGAGTTAAAGGTTCAGTTGCAAGAGTTGCTTGATCGAGGGTTTATCCGCCCTAGTGTTTCCCCGTGGGGAGCACTGGTTTTGTTCGTGCGGAAGAAAGATGGTTCGTTGAGGCTGTGTATAGATTACCGGAAGTTGAATCAGGTTACGGTGAAGAATAAGTATCCTCTACCGCATATTGATGATTTGTTTGATCAGCTCCAAGGGTCCGTTGTGTTTTCTAAGCTTGATTTGAGGAGTGGGTACCATCAGTTGAAGGTTCGATCGGAGGATATTCCGAAGACTGCTTTTCGCACTCGGTATGGTCATTATGAGTTCTTGGTTATGCCGTTTGGGTTGACGAACGCGCCGGCCGTATTTATGGATTTGATGAACCGAGTTTTCCATCCCTATCTTGATTCGTTTGTGGTGGTCTTCATCGATGACATTCTTGTTTATTCGAAATCTCGAGAGGACCACGAGCAACATTTGAGGACAGTTTTATCCGTTCTTGCGAGGGAGAAATTATTTGCGAAATTTAGTAAATGCGAATTTTGGCTCGAGAAGGTGTCATTTCTGGGGCATGTTATTTCGAAAGATGGAATTTCTGTGGATCCTTCGAAGATAGAGGCAATAGTGGATTGGAAGAGACCCGAGTCAGTGACCGAGATTCGTAGTTTTCTGGGTTTAGCCGGGTATTACCGCAGATTTATTGAAGGGTTTTCGAGGATTGCTACTCCGATGACGCAGTTGACTCGGAAGAATGTTCCGTTTGTGTGGACCGAGAAATGTGACAAGAGTTTCGAGGAATTGAAGAAGAGGTTGACTACCGCACCGATCTTGACCTTGCCTAATGGGAGCGATGGCTTGGTGATTTACAGTGATGCTTCAAAAGAGGGTTTGGGTTGTGTTTTGATGCAGAATGGGAAAGTAATTGCTTATGCTTCGAGGAAATTGACCCTAGTGAGCAGAATTACCCGACTCATGATATGGAGTTAGCGGCTATTGTCTTTGCGTTGCACAAATGGAAACACTACCTTTATGGAGCGAGGTTTGAGATTTTTACCGATCACAAGAGTTTGAAGTACCTTTTCTCCCAGAAGGAGTTGAACAACCGACAGCGCCGATGGATGGAATTGTTGAAGGATTATGACTGTACGATTTCTTATCATCCGGGGAAGGCGAATGTGGTAGCCGATGCGATTAGTAGAAAGTCTTATGTGGCTTCGATGATGGTTCGAGAATGGAAAATGCTTGAGGATGTTCGAGATTGGTCTCCTCGTGAATCGAGACATGGGGCTATTTTTGCGAATATTAGGGTGTCTCCGACCCTAATTCAGAGAATAAAGGAAGCTCAGAAAGAAGATCCCGAGTTGGTGAAGATAATAGGTAAATTGAAGGAAAAGAACTTCGAGGATTTTTCTGTTAGCCCGGTGGGAGTTTTGACTTTCCGTGGTCGTTTGTGTGTTCCGGATGTCGATGGAATTAAACAGAGAGTTCTTGTTGAGGGTCACAAATCGAGTATACTATTCATCCGGGTAGTACGAAGATGTATCAGGATTTGAAGCAACAGTTTTGGTGGATTAATATGAAGAGGGAAATAGCGGAGTATGTTTCGAGGTGTTTAACGTGTCAGCAGGTCAAAGCCGAGCATCAGAGACCCGCGGGATTACTTCAGCCGTTAGAGATTCCCGAGTGGAAATGGGAGCATGTGACTATGGATTTCGTTACGGGACTGCCTCGTACCCATAGGAAGTATGACAGTGTTTGGGTAATAGTGGACAGATTGACCAAGAGTGCCCATTTCTTGCCTATTGACATCAGATATTCGATGGAGAAGCTTGCGACCCTTTATATCGATGAGATTGTGAGATTGCATGGAGTTCCGGTTAGCATTGTGTCAGATCGAGACCCGAGGTTTACTTCTAGATTCTGGAAGGCGTTTCAGGAAGCTTTGGGTACAGATTTGCGATTCAGTACGGCTTTTCATCCCCAGACCGACGGTCAATCCGAGAGGACTATTCAGATTCTTGAGGATATGTTGCGAGCGTGTTCGATAGACTTCTCCGATTCTTGGGATTCGCACCTACCGTTAGTGGAATTCTCTTACAACAACAGTTATCAGTCTAGTATCGAGATGGCACCGTTTGAGGCCTTGTATGGAAGGAAGTGTAGATCGCCTATTTGTTGGGATAAGGTTGGTGCAGCGAAGATTGTGGGTATTGATTTGCTTCGGGATTCGGTTGAGAAAGTTAAGGTTATCCGGGATAGATTGAAGACAGCCCAGAGTCGACATAAGAGCTACGCAGACAACCGAAGGCGAGATCTTAGTTTTCAGGTTGGTGACTTGGTATTCTTGAAAGTGTCTCCAAAGGTGGGTATTCGTAGATTTGGGAAGAAAGGCAAATTGGCTCCGAGGTTTATAGGTCCGTTTGAGATTTTGGGAAAGGTTGGACTTCTAGCGTATCGTCTTGCGTTACCGCCATCTTTGGACCGGTTGCACAACGTCTTTCACGTTTCTATGCTTCGGAAGTATGTTCATGATCCGTCTCACGTGTTACCGAGGATACCGGAGGATATTGAACCCGATATGACTTATGAGGAACGACCGGTTCGGATCTTAGATTCTAAAGTTCAAGAGTTGAGGAGCAAGAGCATTCCGTTGGTTCGAGTTCTTTGGAGGAATCATAATGTCGAGGAGTCAACGTGGGAGATCCGAGATGAGATCGAGAGGAAATTTCCGTGGCTTTTTGTTTAAGGTGAGTCTCGTTAAAATTCGGGTCGAATTTTCTTTAAGGGGGAGTGAATGTCACGACCCGAAATATAGGCTCTATTTTATTAGTAATTAAATGATTTTATTTAATTATTTTCTTATTTATTTATTTAAATTATTATTTATTTAAATAATTATGGGTGCAATTTTTGTGTTATAATCATTGCCTAGCATTTTAATTGGGTCATTTGGGCTAGTGTGGAAGTGTTGAGTCTTAATTGTTAGTCGGGAGTGAAAGTAATTGGGTTAGTTTGGGGAGGGGGTCTAGTTGTAACATTTCAAAAATAATTTCCCCCTACTCCCTCACCTCCCTCACCTTCTCCCTCACTCTTTCACTTCTCCCAGCCATCTCTCTCCCTCTCTCCTCCAAAAAGTGGTAAGTTTTCTTCTCCTTCTTCTCTCTTCATTTAAACCTTCTTCCTCTCATCTTCTCTCATTTCTTAAATCATGAACCATGTTTAGATCGTCGATAGGATCGTAGGAAGCCAAAAAGAATCGAAATCCATCAACTTTGAGAATTTGCAAGTAAGTTACTTTTCCCCCATTTTTATGCCAAAATGCTCATATTATGTTCATATAATGCCATTGTTGTTATAGTTGAAGTTTGGATGAGTTTAGATGTTGTTTGGGGTTCATTTGGGTTTTTGTCTAAAAATGGTGATTGATGTTGATGTTGAATTTGATCCTTGGTTTGGGGTCATTTATGGTGTCCTTAAGGTCCCCTTTTGTGTTAGATGTTGGTTGGGTACCTTAGTATACCTATTGAATGCATTGGGTTTGAGTTATGTTGTTTGGGTGGAAAATTTGGGAGAAACCCAGTTGGTTTTGGCCGTTTTCCGGCGACCTGGGTGCGTGGGCGACCGCCCATGATGGGTTTGGGCGACCGCCCATGAGATCAGTTAATCCGGATAATTTGAGCAAAGTGAGTAGGCGACCGCCCACTTTTGGGTTGGGCGACCGCCCAGGAAGTCAGTGGGTTTTGGGCTTGGGGTTGGGTTTTGGGCGACCGCCCAGACTGGCTATGGGCGACTGCCCATACCAGCTGTTCTGAGTCTCTTTGTTTTTGAATTGTTTTAAGGTCCAAGCCCGATCTAGGCTCGAAGTATCACCATAGTTGACTTAAGTTAATGTTGTGGAACACTTTATTGTTCGAGAATGATCCCCTTGTGATCGATTGTGATATGGGATTTATTTAAGTATCATTTTGGGAATGTGGTTCATCTTTGATGTGCGGTTTATATTAGTTTACCTTTGTGGTGATTTATTTGGATTGGTTCCCTACTTTGAAATCCTTTGTTGTTTATCGTGCTAGTATTTTATTACTTAGCCTTTAAGTGAAAGCCCAGCTGGCATTGTGTGTGTTTCGGGCGATGCGAAATATTATGATGGCACAAGCCAAGTCCATTATGATGTTGACCATTGTTTTGCCCAATTATTACCCTCCTCCAGATTGGCCTTGGATGTGAGAAGAGCTAGCTCCTTTGTGTGCATTTTAGCTTCTTGGAGCATGACTTTGTGGCATGTCTCCCGTCCCTTGTGACACTTCATTGGTTATTGGTTCCGGTACCGGGGTTTTCTCTTCGGCTTTCATGATGTTATGAAGATGTTGATTTGTTGATTATTGAAGCTGCGCAGCGATCCTTTATTTGGATGTTCCGGTTTGGAAAACCTTGGCTATATCCTTTGTTATGTGTTTATTTCCGCTGCTATCTGTTATATGATAAATGCTATGTGCTATGTGATATTTATTATTGCCTATTGTATATTGCATCATAGCATGTCATGTAGTTGCATTAGTAACTTATTGAGATTTATCTCACCCCTTTCCTTTCATCTTTGTTTTTCCTTAACCCCCCCCCCCCCAGGTGCTAAGGATTAGTCTCGCTGATCACGAGAAAAGAGGACGTCGAGTGTGGATCCGTTCTTTTGGGGAAGGTTGATATAGGTTGGTTCCCATTATGTAAATGTGTAACCATTTTGGGGTAGTTATACCAAACAATGACGTCACTAAGAATTGTGTATATTTGTATTTTGTTAGCATAAACTTATGGAAGTTTATGATAAGTTGTATTTGGTTTTTATCAAACTTTGTTTTGCAAAACTTTGGATTATTACCTTATGGTATTAAGTGGAATTTTTAACTTCAGTATTTCAAAGATTGGTTTTAGAGTCGACGTCCAGATCGCGGTCTCGGGCCCGCGGGGTCCGGGGTCGCGACACCCTACATTTTAATCTTAACTTTAATTCACCATGTTAATTTCTCTTCATCTCTTAATGTAATTCTTTAACATTACTTGTTACATGTAATCTTTATCATTAAATAAATAAAACAATTCTATTTTATTTCCCCTTTATTTCCCCTTTTCTTCTCATCACAATTGTTAGCACATTTCTATTTAATTAATTGAAGGACATGTAAATATTAGAACACCAATAGTAGCAAGACCCGCGTAAGCGGGGCGGAGTGGGTGTTTAAGTACTTCCCACTCCGTCACCTAACCCCCGAACCCTTCTCTCCTGAATCTCTGGTTTTGTACATAAATTAGGCTATTTCTAGGTTTTTCTTATGTTCCTTTAAAAACATAGGTGGCGACTCTAAACAATCTAAAACAAGTTAGACATCCTAGGATAATTCACCGCTCTAGCCAAGTTGTGGTTTCCCGGGGTATCTACAGTGGCGACTCCGCTGGGGACGATAGAGGTTTAAACTTGCGTTTTCATTTTTGGTGTTCTTTTATTCTGTTTTCTGGGCATTTTGGTAAAAAAGGGTAGGAAGCGCGTGCCTCCGGCCTTCTTGGCCTAAAGCGCGCGCGTCCGACCCTTATTACCAGAATCGCCCACCTCCTTTCTTGTCCTTCAATTCCATGTTTCTGTGCTAACAAATTCTGCAGGGGAAAGTTTTCTTAATTAAGGGTCAAGGCAATCCCTTGAACCCACTGATTTGCAGGTTCTCACCCAGAAACGGGCGCCTCTGCCCTTCTTCCTCTCACGCGCGCGCCTTCCGCATAGGCAACCCAATGCGCGCGCTTCTGGTCGCATTCCCGGAACAGAACAGTGCACAGAAACAGAACAGAATGACAGTGCGTGGGCACCGGGCCTGCATACAATTTCTTTTACTTTCTGTTTATTTTTATCGGTCACACGGGTGATTCGAAAGTTGTAAATTACGTGCTTATTTGTTTTTTTTTTATTTCCTTTTATAAAAAAAAAAAAAAATGTTTTGTCACATGTTAGACCTCACACTACATGCACATATTCTTATCAACTGCTCACTATCGAGTCGCACAAGTCCAACCCCAAACCCGTCGAGGCCCGTCCTAGAAAGTTTCAAGCTCCACCCGACCTTGACTCTTCCGAAGCGGTCAACCTCAGCCCGTGGCGTAGTTCAAGACTACATGCCAGGGGTGACCTTTAAGCCTCATATTCAAGCCGAGCACAAACCACACAATTCTAGTTAGGGTCTAACACTCCGTGACTCAAGTCGGTTTTCATGTACCGAGATTTCCCTAAACTAATGTCTTCAAATCATACAGGCCAATTTGTTGCAATGGACGAAATAAAAATCCGTCCCCAAAAGTGGTTATTTTGGACGAAAATAAAAATCCGTCCCCGCATGTATGCTTTACTACATTAATTTAGTTTAATCCCGTTACATGTAGGATTCACAAGCGTGGTGGAATCCGATGAGTATATGGGACCGCGAGATGGTCTATATACTATTGTGACGATTCCACTATTTTTCTAGAAACCCCAAAAAGGACCACGTCCTTCCGACTTTGTAAATAAAAAAAAAAAAAAAAAAGAGTCGTTTTTCCTTATGTGGTTGAGTCTTTTTCTTTGTTTGTGGGTTAATTCATTTTATCCAAAAGGTGTTTGTGGGGCCAATCTAAGATCAACCGTGCTCTTTCAATAGGTCCAATGGCTTCCAACGGCAACAACAACAACGGTGGAAATGATTTCGTGTCCAACGAAGGGTTACTCAACATAATGAAATCAATGGGGGAACAAATGGATAGGATTGTCGAGGATGCCCGCCGTAAAGACAATTTGTGGCAAGCCCGTTTCGATATCGACAAGAGGATTCACAAAGAAGAGGTTTCTGAACTCAAGACCCGTCTTGATTATGAAAGAAGAATTCACAAGGAAGAGGTTTCCGAACTCAAAGCCCGTTTGCAAGAGCTCACCGACAGCAAAGCAAAGTTCAATGATAAAGCATGCTCAAGTGGCCCGACCCTCAAAAGCTACAAAGGTACCACCAACAACCGAGTTTTCACTCCTCTCCTAGGAGTAACCCAAGCCGAGGCATTTGAAATTTTTGTGGCAAGAGGGAAGATCAAACCTTTGGAGGGGTATAAGTCGAAGGCGATACTGAAAAATCATGCTCATGGAGAATGGTGCGGCTACCACAAGCATAGTGGCCACACTACCGAAGGGTGCTTCCTTCTCCGAAACATCATCCAAGATTTGATCGACAACGGTGAATTTACTGTGGGTGAAAAGCAACCGCTAGAGAATGGCAACTTGCAAGAACCCATCAAGGAAAAAGCTTGGTTTTGAAATGGGCCTTCAACAAGAGATCATGCCGCAAGGAGACTACAACGGCAAAGACGACGACAGCAATCTCCGTTTCTCTTTCTCTACCTAGTAGTAGGAATAAAAAAAAAAAAAAAAAAAAAAAAAAAAAAGAGTCAAAGTCCTCTTTTGTGTGCATTAAGTTTTCTTCCTTCTCATGTCAATGTTTGAGTCGATATTATCAAATAAAAGTCGTTCTTGTCCTCATACACTCTTCTAAGTTGTTCAATCTAATTCTTGGCAAAATGATGAAAAGATGTCTAAACGAGTTGTGGAACGAAGGCCATCACTTGAACGCCTAGGGGCTAAACATCGTGACGAAGGAGACAACATCAAATCCAAGACATCAAGCGACAAAGAAAGGTGGAGCAACAAGCATGGAGAAAAATCAAGCAAAGTTTTCAAAGGGGGATAAAAAAAAAAAAAAAAAAAAAAAAAAAGCTCGCTAGGTTAGAGCACAAAAAAAAAAAAAAAAAAAATCCCCCTCAATCAAAGTAGTTCACATCAAGATCAACATCATTCCATCCACCAAAGGAGGACGAAGCTACACGACGAAGCAACAATTCCATCCCGAAGAATGGAGAATCCACAAGAACTACGGTGACCTGAGCCTCTACACTGGAGGAACGTAGGCAACCTGCGGGTCCGGTCTCATGCAAGAAAGAAGATATGTTTAGCCCTAGCGCGTTATGGTGATTGGCCTTCATCTCGAACTTGTCAAGACATATTTGTACGATTCATTTGCCAATGAATTAATCACCAAAAAGATTGAACAACTTTCTTAGATTTGGAATCATTTCGCGCTCCTTGTCGAGTCTAGGGACTTCTATTCTTTCTGCATACTCCCAATTCCTTGCAATCAAATTGGGGCTTTCCTTCTCTTCTCTCTTAATGACTTACTTGCCTTCGCGAGTCATTCAATTCAATAAAAAATACATGTCAATACTAGGGAGACTTCCCTAGTCAAGTCAATGCCACTCATCATTAGTGACAAAAGGTCTTCACCGCAAAATCATATGTCTTATCTCCTCAGCTAGAGTCAATGCACACTTCCTCATCAATTGAGTAGAAAAAAAAATGATGAAGACGCAAAAGAGATGCCCGCTAGATTGAAAACCCGAAAGTCGGTCTAGGCAAAAAACAGGGTGCGTCATAAAAAAAAATGAGAGAGTGAGAGAGAGAAGGGAAAGAGAAATGGAGATCCCCGGCCTCTAAAGAAGACAAGTTCTACATCGAATCTCCTCAGCAAGTCAATTCCCCACCAAGTCAACTTTGGGATTGCAAAAGGCTCGACAAGATATAGCACCATCAAAGGTTGTCTTGGGTTATCGGCATCATTCTCCAGCAGCGTGCATTTTTGGGTTCATGAAAAGAAGGCCCGTGGTAACCAAGATCCATCCGAGAACAAGCCCATCATAAAAGGGCACGAGGTTGCACAAATAATCCCTAGCTAGTCAATTGGTTTGGGCAACAAATAGCAACAACATGTGTCTCAGTTTTCAAGGCTTCTTCAAGTATGTGCTTCTAAAGTACGCCGAAAGGCTCCTGAGAAATGGAGTAGCTCTTACCATATCCTCTCATGTTTATTCCCTCACACGAGGACGAGTCACTCTTGCTTTGCTCAACAAATGGTGACGCCCTAGGGGCTATGTGACTCAAGAACAAGAGATTCTTTTGCTTCATTTGGCAATCAATACGCCCTGTGGGCTATGCTCAAGAAAGATGTGTGAGACTATCCTCAAAGTCCCTCAAAAGGGATGTCAAAAAGCCCTCTTGTCATGTGTGCCCGTGCTCGTTTCCCCAATCAAGGGTGGAACTTTCTCGCAATCAATGATGGCACTCTAAGGGCTACGGTCAAGTCTTAAATGCTCCCTCGGCAAAGAGCAATTAACTCCCCAGCAGTATCCCCAGCCGAGTCATGTGCAACATTAGAAGCTTCCTCAATTCGACACCGAAGGTCTCAAGGGGCTTCGCAATCTACAATCTTTTGGGCTACGGCATTACAGTAATCCAAGCAAAGGGCAATATTGGGGCTTCGCGACCGACAGCCTTTTGGGCAACAATACTCGAGCAACGCAATTTGGGAGTAGTCTCCATGAAAGGGATCAAGCTTCAAAGGGTCTCTCAACACTTCAAGTCAAAGGCCTCTTGGTTTTAAATGAAGACTCCGATGTTATGAATGAAGTTGATGATTTTTGTTAGAACTCACAGCGAGATTTTGAAGGAAGTCTTAGAGAAAAGGAAAAAGATTCAATATGCTAAACTCTAATCAAAACAGGGTTATAGCGGGAAATGCCATGGCCAATCCCAATATTTCTGCAATTCAGTACCCCTTCTCCAAGATCAAAAGCACAAGGTGCAGCTCAGATAAAGTTGAGCCACAGCACTAGTTGCATCCGAAGATCCGTCATTAGTTCAACTCAAGAAGAGTCAAGCAAGCATACTCATTTGAGACTTTATCATGCCAAGACCTTATCCTCCGCGACCTCGACGGCACCGCAAGACATTACTGCATCCTTTGACATAAGCCCTCAGCCATTTGGGTATCGACCACAATGAGGCCATTCATCTCCCCAGTAAGAGCAAGAAGGAGATCTCTATCAAGAATTCTACCAAACGGTACATCCGCTCTCAATGCCGAGCCAATCACGAGATAATTTGGGGCTTTACAATGAAAGGTCTTCACAACCCGCCACCTACAAGCCCACGACACTTGGGGCTTTGCAATCTCTCTAAGCTTGGCATCAACGATCTCCTCTTGGGGCTTGCTCACTACAACAACAAAGGGCGATTTAATCGAATGGGCCAAGAGCTGATTTATCTTAGAGCTATGCAAGTCCCTCAAAATTTGGCATCAAAGGCATTCTAGGGGCTTTACAATTAGAAACCCCTCATCTCGGCATCAAAAGCCTTTTGAAACCCCCATAATCGACAAATCTCTTGGGGCTAGACATCAATCTTCGTTGGGCACACCGGCGACAACAGAATTCAAGCGAAGCAATCCGGACTTCGACTGAACATGACTTGATCTTGGGTTGGCTTCACAAGCACACAATGGTTGAAATGGTTCACCCACGAACTAAAAAAAAAAAAAAAAAAAAGAGATTTTTTCTTTCTTTTTTTCCTTCTATGTGCAAAATTATGTGCTTTACTTTGCTTTGCTCCTAGCCTCTCCTCCAGCGTTCTCCATCATCCTTGAACTACGCTGGTCTGATTCTCTTAAAGGGATACGTAGGCAGCCTTTTGGCACGACCAACCCATCATCCAGAGTACCATCTCGCCAACCCAACATCAAGGGCATTCTCTCATCAACATCTAAAGAATGGACATTCTCCATCAAAGCATCCTCCGCGGACATCAAGAATCCATCTCCACTCAAGCGGCAATGGTAAGTGAAGGTATGAATACATCCAATGCTTTCCTCAAAATCACACCGCACACAAGATCACTTTCTACATTCTTACTTCTCTCTCATTACAAAGGTGCTTTCAAGATCACATCACACCACGGGCACAATTTCTCTCAATCATCATATTTCATGCATGTCCCTGCACAAGCACATATACCTGCAAAGAACATAACAGGTACCACCGCAAAGCCAAACAGCATCCGCTACTCAAGGAACTTCATCCCCAACAGAAAGTGATTCACAGTCAACTATGCCTGCATCCCCATAAAATCAAGCAACCACACGTCATCAGCAACCAAGCATTCCCCAGCAGATTTGAATCATCAACTCGCTCGCAAATGGGAGTGTGTATCAAATCGCTCGCAAACGGGAGCGTTTTCTACCAACTTGCTCGCAAACGGGGGCATGTTATCTCACACAGCTCGCAAACGGGAGCGTGTATCAAATCGCTCGCAAACGGGAGCGTTTCCTATCAACTTGCTCGCAAACGGGGGCATGTTATCTCAGACAGCTCGCAAACGGGAGTTCGTCATCAACCACTCGCAAACGGGAGCGTTTTCTATCAACTTGCTCGCAAACGGGGGCATGCTATCTCACACCGCTCGCAAACGGGAGCGTGTATCAAACCGCTCGCAAACGGGGGCGTTTTCTACCAACTTGCTCGCAAACGGGGGCATGTTATCTCAGACAGCTCGCAAACGGGAGTTCGTCATCAGCCGCTCACAAACGGGAGCGTGCATCAAACCACTCGCAAACAGGAGTGTGTTATTAAGTCGCTCATACAGGGAGGGCACCTCTATCCTTTGTAATTTCAAAATTCCTGTTTTATCGAGTCTTTGTTTTCTTTTGTCGATGTCCTCGGCGGATGTTTTGCTCTTTCGTCGACGCGTTTTGCTTTGCAATCCACGTCGCCGAGGGGCTCTGTAGACACCCCGCCTTGGACCTCTCACCCCGATTGCATACAAAGTATTTTTATTTAACTTATTTTCATTAATTTCTGTTACTTCGGTTAAGTTCCTAACTGAGTCCGTTAGTTTTGGACTAAACTCCATAACAGAATTAACTTTAGAGTCATTTCTGTCATTCTGTCATTTTCACCCGTGGGCGCTTCCGGCACTGCCAGTGACCCGCGCGCGCGTCCCTCCCCAAAATCCGGACCCGCGCGCTTCCCACTTTGGCAGTAACGGATTGCACCTTATTTCCCTCCCTTTTCTTATTTACAAATCTCCTTCTTTATCACAAAAACACATCTTTTTGCATCCAAGTTCATCCCCCCTTAGTTCATAACTCCCAAATCCTTTATTCTAGCCTTTTCTTTAAAACATAATATTTCTTTCATTTATTATTTGATTTCTTTTATTTCTTTTATTTTTCTTTTATTCATTTATCTTATTTGTGATTGGCCCATTCCATTTCAAATGGATGACCAATTTCCCTCCATCATTTTCCTCTCTTTTTACCTATAAAAACCATCATCTTCTACCTTAGAAAGGGACTCCAACCTTGATTCACCAACTACATTATGCACAAATTCTCCCAACAAGAGTTCTTAGTAACAAGACTCTACACAAATTGTTCTACAACAATTTCATTACAACAACAACACTTTCAAGTCAAGGTTCCAAGCCCTCTTTCTCAAGGTACAACTCCATTTTCTTCCTTTGTTTTCTTCTTCTTGATGTATGCAATCCCCATTAATTGGACATGACCAACATGACTACTTCACATATTGAAGTTAGCTAAGGTTATCTCCCTACATTTTAATCTTAACTTTAATTCACCATGTTAATTTCTCTTCATCTCTTAATGTAATTCTTTAACATTACTTGTTACATGTAATCTTTATCATTAAATAAATAAAACAATTCTATTTTATTTCCCCTTTATTTCCCATTTTCTTCTCATCACAATTGTTAGCACATTTCTATTTAATTAATTGAAGGACATGTAAATATTAGAACACCAATAGTAGCAAGACCCGCGTAAGCGGGGCGAGTGGGTGTTTAAGTACTTCCCACTCCGTCACCTAACCCCCGAACCCTTCTCTCCCGAATCTCTGGTTTTGTACATAAATTAGGCTATTTCTAGGTTTTTCTTATGTTCCTTTAAAAACATAGGTGGCGACTCTAAACAATCTAAAACAAGTTAGACATCCTAGGATAATTCACCGCTCTAGCCAAGTTGTGGTTTCCCGGGGTATCTACAGACTATACTGGTCTTACGCCCTACCAAGGGCTGCCGAGGTAATAACATCTTAACTTTCATCCTGGGCTTACGAGGTACGGCTGGGACTTTCACAATTTCACTTTCTACCCTGGACTTACGAAGTACGGCCAGGTCAACAAAATCCAATGGTCTTACGTCATGCCGGACGGCCAAAGGACACATGTCGCGGAGCCTAAATGGACTTATGTCATTCCGGACTGCCAAAGGACACAGTCTCACAAAACCTAATGGTCTTACGTCACACCGGACGACCAAAGGACATAATCTCACAAAACCTAATGGTCTTACGTCACACCGGACGGCCAAAGGACATAATCTCACAAATCCTCATGGTCTTACGTCACACCGGACCACCAAAGGACACATCTCGCGGAGCCTAATGGTCTTACGTCATGCCGGACGGCCAAAAAGACATTTTTTCATATTTTTAACTGTACTTACGAAGAATGGCCACGTTAACTTGCTAAATTCGCATTCTTAACCTGGGCTTACGAAGTACAGCCGGGTTAAATCACACTCTTAACCTGGGCTTACGAAGTACGGCCGGGTTAAATTCGCACTCTTAACCTGGGCTTACGAAGTACGTCAGGGTTAAATTCGCACTCTTAACCTGGGCTTACGAAGTACGGCCGGGTTAAATTTTACACTCTTAACCTGGGCTTACGAAGTACGGCCGGGCTAATTTCTCATTCTTAACCTGGGCTTACGAAGTACGGCCGGGCTAATTTCGCACTCTTAACCTGGGCTTACGAAGTAAGGCCGGGCTAATTTCGCACTCTTAACCTGGGCTTACGAAGTAAGGCCGGGATAATTTCGCACTCTTAACCTGGGCTTACGAAGTACGGCCGGGCTAATTTCAAATTCTTAACCTGGGCTTACGAAGTACGGCCAGGCTAATTTCACACTCTTAACCTGGGCTTACGAAGTACGGCCGGGCTAACTTCACACTCTTAACCTGGGCTTACGAAGTACGGCCAGGCTAATTTCACATTCTTAACCTGGGCTTACGAAGTACGGCCAGGCTAATTTCACATTCTTAACCTGGGCTTACGAAGTACGGCCAGGCTAATTTCACATTCTTAACCTGGGCTTACGAAGTACGGCCGGGCTAATTTCATAACCTGGGCTTACGAAGTACGGCCGGGCTAATTTCACATTCTTAACCCGGGCTTACGAAACACGGCCTTACGAAACACGGCCGGGTCAATTTCACAAGGTTCACATTCTTGACTCGAGCTTACGAAACACGGCTGGGTCAATTTCACACGGTTCATATTCTTGACTCGGGCTTACGAAACATGGCCGGGTCAATTTCACAAGGTTCACATTCTTGACTCGGGCTTACGAAACACGGCCGGGTCAATTTCACAAGGTTCATATTCTTGACTCGGGCTTACGAAACACAACCAGGTCAATTTCACAAGGTTCACATTCTTGACTCGGGCTTACGAAACACGGCCGGGTCAATTTCAGACGGTTCATATTCTTGACTCGGGCTTACGAAACACGGCCGGGTCAATTTCACAAGGTTCATATTCTTGACTCGGGCTTACGAAACACGGCCGGGTCAATTTCAACAAAGCTGGTCTTACGTCCATCTATGGACTGCCCGAGGGAAAATCTAACGAAACCTAATGGTCTTACGTCACGCCGGACGGCCAAAGGACGTATCTCGCAGAACCTAATGGTCTTACGTCAAGCCGGACTGCCAAAGGACATTCTCACAAAACCTAATGGTCTTACGTCACTCCGGATGGCCAAAGGACACAATCTCACAAAACCTAATGGTCTTACATCGCACCGGACGGCCAAAGGGCATTCTCACAAAACCTAATGGTCTTACGTCACGCCGGACGGCCAAAGGACACAATCTCTTCACAAACACTCCCTCAAATGCCCGATGCCATTTGAAAGGGAAAAAACATATCAAGACACAAAATACTCTCTCAAATACCCGATGCAATTTAAAAGGGAAAAACATATCTCAACATAAAACGCTCCCTCAAGTGCCCGACACGACTTGAAAGGGGAAAAACACATATTTTCACAAATCACACCCTCAAGTGCCCGACGTGACTTGAAAGGGGGGACAAAACATTCATTTCTCAAAATTATGGTTCTAAAAGGGCAAATTTTAAAAATGCTCATTCCTCAAGGCAAATCTTTTAACGAAGCATGCCAGTCAAATTTTTATTTTAACTTAACCGCGAGGTTTGTTACGCATAAAGTCCTTTGGAGCTTTGTCCATTTCTTAGGAGCGATCGGGAGTGGAGAACCCTTTTGTCGTTGATTTTGGGGTAGCCCCATGTCCTTGTTGGCGTCGGTGGCAGTATAGCCCCATGTTTTCGGCCGGCGTAGCCCTAATGTCATCGTTTGACGGTTAGGAACCCATCCCTTTTTCATGACGCACCCTTTCTTTTGCCTAGGCCGCCCTTACGGGTTTTCAACCTAGCGGGCTACTCTTTTTTTTTGCGTCTTTCATGGCACACCCTGGTTTTTGCCTAGGCCGCCCTTGCGGGTTTTCAACCTAGCTGTAGATACCCCGGGAAACCACAACTTGGCTAGAGCGGTGAATTATCCTAGGATGTCTAACTTGTTTTTAGAGTCGCCACTTATGTTTTGAGGAACATAAGAAAAACCTATTGATAATAGCCTAAGTTTGATTATGAAAATAGAGATTCTTTGTTTTGAGGTTCGGGGGTTAGATTACGAGATGGGAAGTACCGAAACACCCATCTCGCCCAACTAAAGTTGGTCTTGCTTGATCAAAATCTACATGAATGATAATGTTCTTCTTCTTCTTCTTTAAATCATAAAAGGGGGTTTAAAATAGAGTTGGGAATGTAGGAGATAACTCCTTAACCAACCTCAATGAGATGAGGTGATCATTAGAGTCATGTCCCAAAATGATTTGGGTGATTGCACTTTGATAAAACAAAAAGAAAGAGAAAAGAGATGAAGTTGAGAAAGGGAAAGAAATGGTTTTACCTAGACTTCAAGAAACTTCAAACACTTCTCGTTGAATTACTTGGAGAAATCCTTTGGAAAATGCTTTGAGAGGAGGAAACTTGGTAAAGTCAAGGTCTTTTGATCAAAGTTTTGTCTTAAGTTTTTCCGTCTTTGAAAATGGAGGTAAAGGGAGGATTTTATAGGTGAAAGAGGGGTGTTTTTGGTGCCAAAACTCAGTCACCAAGAAATTCTTCCCGGGCAAAATACTGTAAATTGAGCAAGGGAGAGAATCCTGGCCAGAAATCTGTAACTGACGCCCAGAGGCGCGCGCTTCCTGCTTTGGGGGCGGGAGGCGCGCGCGCCTGGATCCTCTTGTCGGAGGCGCGTGACTCAGAGAAGGCAAATCTGACAGAATGGACTAGAAAGTCAGCCCTGTCATTCAGCTTAGTCCCTGGACTTAACGAAGTCAGTCAGGAACTTAACGAAAATGACAGAAACTAACGAGAAACACTTAATATGGGGAGAAACACAAGATCAAATGTGCAATCGGGGTGAGCGGTCCAAGGCAGGGTGTCTACAGAGCCCCTCGGCGACGTGGATTGCAACGAGAAACGCGTCGACGAAAGTTAAAAAATGCCCGCTGAGGACATCACCAAGAAAGAGCAAAGACTCGATGAAAGCAGGAATTTTGAAATTGCGAGAGATAGTGGTGCGCTCCCTGTGTGAGCCGCTTTTGTTGATAGAGGGGGTCGCATGATCCGTTAGGTGAACCTGCCGGCTGAATATCTTGAATGAGGCCGTTAGTGAACCTTTGAGGACGAATCCGTTAGTGAAATCCGTTGATGAGGCCGTTAGTGACCTCTGGAGAGGCCGTCAGTGAACCTTTGAGGACGAATCCGTTAGTGAAATCCGTTGATGAGGCCGTTAGTGAACCTTTAGAGAGGCCGTTAGTGAACCTTTGTAGAGGCCGTTAGTGAACCTTTGGAGAGGCCGTTAGTGAACCTTTGTAGAGGCCGTTAGTGAACCTTTGAGGATGAATCCGTTAGTGAAATCCGTTGATGAGGCCGTTAGTGAACCTTTGATGAGGCCGTTAGTGAACCTTTGGAGAGGCCGTTAGTGAACCTTTGGAGAGGCCGTTAGTGAACCTTTGAAGAGGCCGTTAGTGAACCTTTGAAGAGGCCGTTAGTGAACCTTTGGAGAGGCCGTTAGTGAACCTTTGAAGAGGCCGTTAGTGAAGCTTTGGGGACGAATCCATTAGTGAAATCCGTTGATGAGGTATTACTTTGAAGTCTCGTGCCACTTGGAGTCACACTTGACTTCTTTTTTGAATTGTGGGGTGCGGGCACAGTTGACCGTGACCAGAAAAATGTTCCTGCTGGGGATGAAATGTTGAGATTTGACCCCTGAAGGGGGTATGTCAACCGTGACAGAACTTAGGGAGTTCAGAATCCATGGGGAAACCTTGACACGGTGCATGGTTTCTTGCATGGGAGACTGCTTTTGAACCTGCCTGATGATGGGAAGAGCACGCGTCCGGGCTTTATTGTGGGATGCGCGCGCCTCGGATGAGTATGTCGGGGGGCGCGCGCCTTGTGCATAAGTTCAGCATATTCAAACAGGTTGTTCACTGTTTTCGGCAAGTTTTCAAAAATTTGAAGAACCCTCCAAATTCCAAGCCCAATTTTCGTAGAGAAATCACCCCAAAAGACTTTCTTGCTGCTCTAGGATCAATTCCGTCACAGAAACGATGTCGGATCGTCAACAATCACCTCCGTTCGAGATGCCACAGCGCGAGGAGCCCGAAATTGGGGTTGAAGCTATGGACACGAGCTTGCTTACTTTCCGGCCTCATACCCACATTTCTCCCTTCGTGACTTCGGGTTTGGTAAGAATGCCTCATCTTTCTTATCGATTTCGGATTTCATGAAGTTCCGTTTTCTTTACCCGGAATATTGCTGCAGCAGATTTATTGATCATTCTTTGCATGCTGTTTGTTGCTGTTGATTTGTTGTAAGAAACATGTTGGGGTGCCCATTTTCATGTTCACATACTTGCTTGTACATTGTTCTGCCATTGAAATCTCTGTGTTGAGTTCATCCGTTTTCTAGCAGTCATGCTGATGAAATTTTCGCTGTTCCTTCTTTCCTTTCAGGAGTGGACCCGTCTGATAGATATTCGTGGTGGGGCTCATGGGCCCATCTCTATATGGAAGAGGTTGCCTGAGAATGTTCGGGCCTGAGTTACAGGGACTCATTTTGGTCTTTTTGTCACCAGCCTCCCAGCTTTGAAGAATGACCCCGATGTGGTCCAGGCATTGAGGGAAAGATGGTGGGACACCACCCATACCTTCCATTTACCTATGGGCGAGGTGACTATGATGCCTACCGATTTCACAGCTTTGACGGGCTTGCCGTTCATGGGGATGCATGTCCCTTTTGGTTTGAGAGGGGCTGTTCGGACTCCGGACGAGTTACTGGCTTTGGTTGACTGCCGGTTCGAGGTCAAGAATTCTCGAGTGACATGGGGGCGAATCTGGGCTTATTTTAGCATCTTGATGGCTGAGGCTCGAGGTGTTACTGCTGATCGGGTCGATGCTGTGTCCCGTTGCTTTATTTGGTACTTGTTATCCCATACTCTGTTTGCCAACGGGGGATCTTCGGCCTCTTTGGCTCTGCTTGACTTGTTAGTGGACTTGGACCAGATCGGCCAGTATAACTGGGGCGCAGTGGGCTTAGCTGCTTGTTACCACGGCATGGATTTGACCAGCCGCTCGACCACCAGCTCTGTTACGGGCTTCAGCTTGCTGTGGGAGGTATACCACTTACTGTCCCTTTTATATTCTCCTTGCCTTGGTCATAACTGCCTTTTTTTTTCTTGACTGTCATTAACTTCGTTTCTGCCTCTTGTCTACAGCTTTGGGCTTTTGCTATCCTGAATCTGAGGGATTTTAAGATTGCCAAGGAAGGCCAGTCCCAGTATCCGGACTGCGCACGGTGGGCGTACAAGGAGAGGAATGTGAAGACTGGCACGAACCCCATTAGTCTTACTTCGGCCCGACGACACTTGGATACCGTGAGGCCTGAGTCTGTGGCCTTCTCTTTGTATCCGTGGAGATCAGTTCAGCACTGGTTTGAGCATACTCTTATTCCTACCCGTTCTCGGCTTTTGATGAGTTCAGGTGAGTGCATGGCTCTGTATTTGGGGGACAGAGTGTTCTGGCAGCATGGTACCCAGGTGACAGATTTTTACACCCCCCTCGTCCTGCAGTTCCAGACGTTCCTCCTTTCTGCCCTCGTAATTGGAGGTCACTTTCAGAGGCTGATCGCGCGGCATACATGGTAGGGGTTGATGCCGTCCCTTATATTCACTTGGATCAAGATTATGGCCTCTTCAGGGAGAACAACTTGATGCAAGGCTTCATGTTTGCTGATCCGAGGAGATCACAGGCTGCTCCTACGACCTCCGCTAGGTTTTATACTACCGGTGCTGGGTATTGCTTTGATCCTCCTTTGCCTCCTCCCTATTACACTTATTCTAACTTCGGGGTCTTTGAGGAGCAGAGGGAGATTGTTCTCGAGGATATGTCACCGGAGAGAGAGCCTCCTGCTAAGGCTGCCGTGGTATGTTTTCTAACCATCTTTGCATTTTCTCAGTTCCAGTCTTGTTTTTCTGTCCTTTGTATTGATGCAACTTCCTTTTTCTGTTCTCCATTGCAACAGGTACCTGTAGCTGCTTATAGGCACTTGGGCAGGCAGAACAAAGGGATGAGGCGGAGGCTTCGTCAGCTGGAGGAGAGGGTGCTGGAGCTGTGCAGGGATATTGCTGCCATGACTAGAGATGCTGCTGGTGCTGTCTCTAGTGCTGCGAGAGGAGCTGCCCGAGGTGCTCGGGGTATGGGACGAGGCTGCAGGGATTCTGCGTTGGACATTGATGAGGCTGTCTCCTCGGCGAGGCAGTCGTTGAGCAGGAGTTTGAGCCACAGAGGTAGCCATAGTAGGAGTCTGAGCCGAGAGGGTAGCCAGAGCCAGGGTGGCGCTAGTTCGTCAGGGAGAGCTACCAAGAGGACCCATCCTGATGTTGTGGTTGAGACATCTGAGTTTGAGGATGATGATGACGATGATGATGATGAGGATGATGATGATGAGGAGACCAAGAGCGGCAGCAGGGGGTGAGCACAGTGCTGGTGATGACGTGCCCGAGCTGTCGTGGCTGAGAGGATGAGGGATTGAAACACTTTTACTTTTGCCTGTAATAACATTTATCATGTATTTACAATCCTAGTTATCTTACTACTCATTTTATGTTTTATTAGCGACTCGATCTTAGATGTCGACTCTTTACAAACAAATGTGTGCCCAAAGGATGCTTGTCGTTGATGCTTGAACTCCTTTTTGTTGCTGGGATTTGATTTTGCTGCAGGTTGGATATGTTGAAGTGCTTGGGTTCTGTTTTGAACTGACAAGGGTTGTTTCTGTCTGAACTGTTGTCAAAGGCGCGCGCATTGGGCCTTGCTTGTGGGAGGCGCGCGCGTTGTGCAGCCTTGGTCGGAGGCGCGCGCTTCTGGCCTGCTGAATTACAGCCCCTTTCTTTTTCTGATCAGAATGTTCCAACAGCTATAAATTTCGAACCATTTTCGACCAGAATGGTCACATAGCACTCTTTTGCAAACACTTTCTCCTCCTAAACCACAAAATTCTTGTCACAATGGCCCCAATGACTTTCTCCTTTGAAGTTAAGGTTTCCGTCCCCGAGGGTGAAAAGTCCGTTCCAGTGGTGAATGCCGTTCCAGCTGTGGGGTCCGTCTCGATGGTGGAGAAGCGTCCGAGCGTCTTTGATCGTTTGGGAAGGCCCAATGACGATGTTGTTGACCCCGTGAGACCAGTGGTTCATGTGCGGGACTATAGACCTTGTCATTTCCCCAAGAAGAAGAAAGGTAAAGGAAATTCCTCCTATGTGTGGAGGCGTCCCACGGTTGTCCCCGCTAAGGCTCCACTTGATAAGGGCAAAGGGAAAGCCGTTGATGAAGCTCCATCCCGTCCTAGCGTTTTCTCCTGTCTTGGCGGTCCCAAGAATGTTCCGTCCCCGTCCAAGAAGACTAAAGGACATAACAAGGAGCAATGGGTTCCCAAACCTAAGAAAGATTAGATTTTTCTTTGTACCCCAAGAGATTGCAGTTAGACCACTTTGTTTTAGGATTTAATATTTTGATGTCTTTTGTTGCTCAATAAATCCGTTGTAATGGCTTGAATAATTCATTTAGATGAATAAAAAATTGCATCTTGTTATTTGAAGTGAATTGGGTATTTTTGATATGTTTTAGACCGCACCCGAAGGTTGCCTACGTTCCTCCAGTTGGGAGGCTCAGGTCTCCGTAGTTCAAACAAACAAAGACCATTTTTTCTTTTTTTTTTTTTTTTTTGGTGTGCACCCTGTTTTTTGCCTAGACCTCCCTTTCGGGTTTTCAATCTAGCGGGCTTCTTTTTTGCACGTGCTCTAATTTTTGCCTAGGCCGCCCTTGCGGGTTTTCAACCTAGCGAGCGATTTTTTTTTTTTTTTAAATGGTCTTTGTTTATTAAGCGTAGAACCTCTTGAGCTTGTCGAGGTTGACCTCCTTTAGCAGCTGGTCACCATCTAAATCCACAAGCCGGACTGCACCGCCGCTTAGTATCTTTTTGACCACGTACGGACCGATCCATCGGGGTCCTCATTTCCCCAGGGGATTCATGGCATTAGGAGGATGTTGTCTTAAGACCAAATCTCCTATGTTGATGTTTCGAGGCTTCACTTTTTTGTTGAAAGCTCTTGCCATCCTTTGCTGATACGCCCTCGTGCGTTCGAGTGCTCTTAGTCTTTTCTCGTCGAGTAAGGCTAGCTGTTCATATCGATTTTCCATCCAGTCGACCTCGTTGACTTGATTCTCGAGGAGGACCCGTAGAGATGAGACTTCAAGTTCGATTGGGAGTACGGCTTCAGAACCATAGACTAATGCATAAGGAGTTTCTCCTGTTGCTGACCGTATTGATGTGCGGTAGCCCCACAATGCCATTGGTAGCTTCTCGGGCCAATCCCTTCCTGTTGAGGCCATTTTCTTGATGATGGTCTCGATGGTCTTATTTGCTGCTTCAACCGCGCCATTTGCTTGGGGACGTTAAGGAGATGATTTGTGCTTGGTGATCTTGTATTCTACCAAAGGTGCATCCATTTCCTTCTCAAAGTGAGAGCCGTTGTCGGAAATAATTTCATGAGGCACGCCGTATCGGCACATGATATTAATCTTTACAAATTCGGCCACTTTCTTGGCGTTGAGGGTCCGATAGGCTTGTGCTTCGACCCACTTTGTGAAGTAGTCGATGGCCACTAGGACGAATGACTGCCCATTGCTTCCGGTAGGATGGACTTTACCGATGATGTCTATCCCCCAACAAGAGAAAGGCCAAGGTGTGACCATGTTGTAAAGCTGCGAGGGTGGAGCATGCTGCAGATTAGCATGGAATTGGCATTTGGCACACCTTTTGACTTTCTCGATACAGTCTCGTTCCATAGTGCTCCAATAGTAACCAATGCGGAGTATCTTCTTGACTAGCATAAACCCATTCATGTGGGGTCCACACTCTCCTTCGTGCACTTCACACATTATCTCTTGAGCTTCGGCCTCATTGGCGCATAAGAGATTGATCCCGTGGTGGTGCCTTTTATAGACTCGGTCCCCAATCAGTACGTACCGAGAGGCTAGCCTTTGTAGAGCCGCATGAGACTTCTTATTGCTATTCTCGGGATAAATGCCATCTTTGAGGAAATTCATGATATCCAAATACCACGGAGAGTTTGTTTGAACTTCGTTGATCTCGATATTCATGCAGTATGCCGGACTGTTCCTTCGGGCAATTTTGAAAGGCTTCACCATTTTCCCTTTGGGCATTTCGACTAATGAAGCTATGGTGGCCAGTGCATCGGCGAAGCGATTTTTATCCCTTGGCAGGTAGTTGAAAGTGATCTCTTGGAATTGTTCAACTAGTTCTTCAAGGTGCTGACCATACTGTTGGAGAGTCGGGTCTTGGGTTCGCCATTTACCCGATTGCTGATTGATAAGGAGCAAAGAGTCACCGAATACTTCTAGTTCCGTGACGTTTCTTTCGAGAGCTGCTTCGAGCCCTGCTATGCATGCTTCGTACTCGGCAATGTTGTTGGTAGCTTCGAATTCCAGATGGATGGCAATGGGAGTGTAGATGTCTTTTGGATCAACAAGCAATATTCCTATACCAAAGCCGTGTTTATTGGCGGCGCCATTTAAAAAAAGTTGCCACTTATTTTCCTCGGTTGCAGTACAAATTAAATGCTCATCGGGGAACTGTACGTCTTCCCTCTTCACTTCGTCATACGGGAATTCGGCAAGCTGGTCACTGAACACTTTCCCCCTGACGGATTTTAGTGTGACGTAAGTGATATCGTAGCCGGCGAGCATGAAGTACCATTTGGCTATTCTTGTTGACATGAAAGGCTTCTGGAAGATGTAGCGGAGCGGGTCCACCTTTGCTACTAGCTTGATCGGAAAAGATTCCATGTAGTGATTGAGCTTTTGAGTGACCCAAACTAATGCTGCACATGACTTCTCTAAGACAGAGTAGTTCTTTTCGCCTCCTTGGAATCGGCGACTGACAAAATAAATGGCGTTCTCCTTTGTGGACTCTCGTTGCTCTTGTGCTAACATAGCCCCTAGGGCTTCATCATTGACAGTGAGATAGAGCAAAAGAGGCTTCTCCTTGTGCGGCGGAACTAGGACAGGAGGGCACGTCAAGTAATGCTTCACTTGGTCGAAGGCTTCTTGGCACGCGTCGGTCCATTCTAGAGCCACATTCTTCTTGAGTAGCTTGAAGATTGGCTCGCACATGGAAGTGAGTTGGTGCACAAACCGACTGATGTACTGCAGTCTGCCCACGAAACCTTTGATCTCGTTCTGCGTCTTTGGAGGAGGCATGTCAATGATTGCCTTGATTTTGGAGGGGTCTACTTCAATTCCCCTTTCAGTGACCATATAACCAAGGACTTTGCCTCGGATAACCCCGAACGCGCACTTTGCAGGGTTGAGCCTTATCTTGTGTTGACGAAGCCTTTCAAAGAACTTGCGGAGATCGATTAAATGTTGACCATCGGTCCCTTTGGAGTGAATGATCATGTCGTCCACATAGACCTCGATTTCTTTGTGAATCATATCATGGAACAAGTCTGTCACGGCTCTTTGGTAGGAAGCCCCAGCGTTTCTTAACCCAAATGGCATGACTGTGTAGGAAAAGGTACCCCACGGTGTTGTGAAGGCTGTCTTATGTTGATCTTCTTCGGCCATGAGAATCTGATTGTATCCGGCGAACCCATCCACGAAGGAGCGAACCTCATAGGCAGCAGTGGAGTCGACCAGCATGTCGATGTTAGGGAGTGGAAAATCATCCTTTGGGGAAGCTTTGTTCAAATCCCGGAAGTCCACGCAAACTCGAACCTTGCCGTTTGCTTTTCTGACTGTCACGATGTTGGCTAACCATGTCGGATACTCGATAACCTTGATGAAACCCACACTGAGGAGCTTCTCAATCTCTTCCTTGACTTGCAGAGACCATTCTGGCTTGATCTTTCTGTGCTTCTGCTTTACTGTCTTGGCATCTTCTCTGATCGGAATCCTGTGCTCCGCTACCTTTCTGTCCAAACCCGGCATGTCTTTGTATGACCATGCGAACACATCCACGAACTCCCATAGTAGTGCAGTCAATCTGTCTCTGTCGTCCCCCTTGAAGAAGCTTCCGATCTTAGTTTCTCTTGGCTCTTCTTCGGTACCCAGATTAACAACACGCAATTCTTCGTCAGCCTCTGTACCATTCTCACCACGACTACGGACTTGTTGAGCAAGTTCATTTAAGTATGTTGTGTTTTCGTGGTCTATTTCATCATAATTTGAATCGTTATTAACTTGTTCGTTAAGTTCATTATTAGTTAATTCATCATTTATGATGTTTGCAATCTCAAGGTACTCAGAAATATCAAATTTTTCATTAGCAAAGAAAGGAAACACACGCTCGGCTATGGCCTCCAAATCCTCTTGGGTGAGGGTATTAGAGACACTCTCAGACTTGAACGTAAGTGTGAGCCGCTTTCCTTTGTTGCTGTGCGGGGTATGCAACCCATTTCATGGACTAAGAATTCTTCGGATACCACGGGCCCTTTCGTAGAATACCAATTATTGATCGGCTCGGAGCTTGGAGGGATCTCACTGATAGTCTCATTCATGATAACGGTGTCGTGGATGGCGTTGACTTGGCATTCATTCATTATGGCAAGCTCTTCGAACATGGAGGCTAAATCTGTCAGTTCTTCCCCCACGATGATTTCTGTCTCGGACTCTATAGTCACCTTCCTTCCCCACCATTCACGGGGCGACATGGGGGTTGGTTCCCTTTCGGATTTCTGGATCTCACAATCGGAGAAGATTTCGAGACCGGGCTTTTTGACACCCTTATTGTTAACCCATGGCTCGGGAAAGATCATGTATGGAACGTCTTCCCCTTGGCGGACAAAATAACCATTCAATGTCTTGCGGTAAGGCCTTAGATTAGGGACCTCATAACGACGGCCTTCTTTACGAGCTCGGGCCTTTTCATTCTTGATCGCTTGCTCTTGTTTCAAGTTCTCTCTGGAAGGCTCGTACCCCAAACCAAATGTGTTCTTGACAAATGGGACTTGCACAGGATGTAGGATTCATTGTTGATATTTCCCTAGGCCTAAACCAGGGAAGTAGTCCATATTCCTCATCATGCGGAGGACTTTGTGATTGCTGGGGGTCCATGATCCGTTTCCCCCTTCTTTGTCAATGGCGTTGATTGAGACGCCGGAGAGAGTGGAGTCTGGTAGACCATGCTGAACTTGGTGGACGGGCTCACCTTTTCTGTGGATAGTGACATTTTCGGCCATGACGGTCACTATTTCATCACCATTTCGGATCTTGACACATTGATGGAGAGTTGACGGGACGGCCTTAGAACTATGAATCCATGGTCGGCCCAAAAGCAAGTTGAACGAGGCCGGGATATCAAGCACTTGGAATGGAACGGACATGACCATGCTCCCAAACTCGATGTCTATTTCGATCATGCCCATGACTGTACGGGCGGTGCTGTCATAACCTCGGATTACTTGAGTAGAAGGCTTCAAATCGGAATCCTTAAGCCCCAGTATGCCCATGATTCTACTAGGCATGAGGTTGAGTGCGGAACCACCGTCCACTAAGACTCTTGAGATGGGCCTCCCCCTTGCTCGTACCTTGAGGTAAATAGCCTCGTTGTGATCGGAACCAAATGGTGGAAGGTCCATATCGGCAAAGGTGATGACGTTGCCAAAATGAATGTGACCGATCATTGCCGTGAGGTCCTCGGGAGTAGTATCGGGAGAAACTGATGTATCATCGAGATTGCGGATGACAAGATCTCGGTGTTTCTTTGAGGATGCAATGAGGTCCCAAATATAGATGTTGGCTTGAGTTTTCTTGAGTTGGACAAGTAGAGGATCTTCGGGAGTGTCGCGAGCTTGCGGCCTTTGAGAAGAGGAGCTCGGTGCGGAAGTGGAAAGGTTGCTTGCTATGACTCGACCGGATCGAGTTAGCATGTTGACGTTCCCATCTTGCTTCCTTTTCCTATTCTCTAGTACTTCCCTCATTACCTCATCGTAAGTTACAACATAGCAAGAATTGTCAAGTTTATTCATAACATTGGGGCCCCCATTCACAATTGGGATTGAATGGGTGGTCCCCTCGAGTTCTCCTATCTCTATTACATTGACATGTTCGCCATTAGTCACTACAAATTCTTTCTTATCTATGAGATCTTGAATGACATTGCGGAGAACGAAGCAATCCTCGATGGTGTGGCCACTATATTGGTGGTAGCCACAATATTTGTGGTGAGCATGATTGGGGTGGACCGTCTTGGGTTGTTACCCTTGTACGGGCGTGACTTGACCCTTTGCTTTAAGGACTTCGAACACTTCGGTTTGAGTCATGCCTTGGAGAGGCGTATAGACACGGTCATTTCGGGACTTCTTCCCTTGAGGTGGAGGAACCTTTTTGTAATTCCCCTTATCGATAGTGACGGCGTTGACCGAGGCCTCTTTTGTGGAGTTGGAAGCGGCCTTGTAGCGGTAGGTAGGAGCACTTTTCTTCACTTCTTTGAGCAACTCGTCCATTCGGACCCCCGCCTCATACATTTGGGAGAAATCCGCATAGCAAGACCCACTTAGGTGGGTGCGGAGATCAATTTTGAGACATTTGAGAAAGATGTCCATTTGCTCCTTGGTATTCGGCCTTTCCACAATCTCGGAGAGTTTATCATTCCATCTCCTTGTGAACTCGATGAAGGACTCGTGGTCTCGTTGAGTAGTGTTCTCTAGCTCTTTCCTTGTGGGCCGGTGAGTGGTGTTGCCTTGGTATTGGTTCTTGAAGGCAAGCATGGCGGAGTCCCAGTCAAGACGGACAGTGAGCGGGAGAGTAGCATACCAATCTTTTGCCGCCCCCTCGAGAGTGAGAGGAAAGCATTGAGCCATCACCTTGGGGGAGACCTTCTTCGGAACCATTGCCCAAATATAAGTCTCAATGTGAGCCATAGGACAAGAGTTGCCCTTGAATTTGCTTATGTCGGGCATCTTGAACTTATCCGGAAGAGCGGCCATAGTAGTCATGAAGATGGATGATTGATAAAGGCTTGTGTCGGAGCCTTTCCCCATGTTGAGCCCATTGAATTTTTGGTCGATGTAGGCTATGATAGAATCCACCATTTTGGGCTCATTATTCTCGGAACTCAGCTCCCCCATTTTCTTGGTGCGGGTGTTGACATACGGACTTTTGAACAAACCCTCGGTCCATTCGGATTCGTCATCATTATTCTTGTTCTTCCCCTTGGCAAGGTTAGTGAGCTTTTCTTTCATTAGCTCTATCTCGGCCTCGTGGGCCTCCCTTTGGCTGTCAAGGTGGGATTGTCAAATGTCGTCTTTGCTTTGTGCCTCCTTATTAAGGGTGGAGACTTGCTCTTGGAGGAGTTGGACCATGGTTGAAAGCTGTTCGAGAGACATGGTGTTGTTGCTGCCGGTCATGGTTGATGTAGGAGCTGTTGGAGTGATCTCTTCACGGACTAACCGATTTGCCGAATCCCGGTAGACTCTGTAAGTACCAATTGAACCTATATTGCAGAAGAGGCCCTTGTCAGTCTTGAGTAACACTTGCGATCCACGAAGAGGCTTAGAACACACAATTGGGCACACGACTTGAACCACATAGGAGAAGACTCTTTTTGTTTTTTATAAGTCGGAGGGAATGGATCCCTTTTGGGGTTTCTAGAAAAATAATGGAATCGTCACACTAGTATATAGACCATCTCGCGGTCCCATATACTCATCGGATTCCATCGCGTTTGTGAATCCTACATGTATCGGGATTAAACTAAATTAATGTAGTAAAGCATACATGCGGGGACGGATTTTTATTTTTGTCCAAAATAACCACTTTTGGGGACGGATTTTTTATTGCGTCCGTTTCAACAAGTTGGCATGTATGATTTGAAGACATTAGTTTAGGGAAATCTCGGTACATGGAAACCGACTTGAGTCACGGAGTGTTAGACCCTAACTAGAATTGTGTGGCTTGTGCTCGGCTTGAATATGAGGCTCAAAAGTCACCCCCGGCATGTAGTCTTGAACTACGCCACGGGCTGAGGTTTACCGCTTCGAAAGAGCCAAGGTCGAGTGGAGCTTGAAACTTTCTAGGACGGGCCTCGATGGGTTTGGGGTTGAACTTGTGCGACTCGATAGTGAGCAGTTCATAGGAATATGTTCATGTAGTGTGAGGTCTATCACGTGACAAATTTTTTTTTTTATTTTTTTTATTTTTTTTTTGAAAAGAAAGATAAAAAAACACATAAGCACATAAATTACAACTCCCGAATCACCCGTGTGACCGGTAAATAAAATATAAAAATAAACAGTCTGAGGTTCAATTCTGTTCTGATGCAGGCAACTGTGCCCACACCCCACTGTTCTGCTCAGTCACTGAAACCTGTTTCTGTTCTGGGAACCAACCTAGAAGCGTGCGCCTCTGAGTGTTGATGTGAGACGCGCGCGCATGGCGCAATGCTATTAGGAGGCGCGCGCTTCTGGTCACACCTGTCAGAATGTCAGATTTTGGACTCAGGGGATTGCCCTGGTCCTATGTTCATATTGTAACCCCTGCAGAAATGATTAGTGCAGAATAGCAGAAGAAGAAGATGAAGAACATGAAGAAGTGGGCGATTCTGGTCCTTGATGCGGGATGCGCGCGCCTTAGGCTGAAGAGGCCAGAAGCGCGCGCCTCCCCCATCAGGAATCAGAATGCCCAGAAAAGATGTAGATTTTGATCAGATGCAAGTTTAATCCTCAAAAGTCCCCAGCGGAGTCGCCACTGTAGATACCCCGGGAAACCACAACTTGGCTAGAGCGGTGAATTATCCTAGGATGTCTAACTTGTTTTTAGAGTCGCCACCTATGTTTTGAGGAACATAAGAAAAACCTATTGATAATAGCCTAAGTTTGATTATGAAAACAGAGATTCTTTGTTTTGAGGTTCGGGGGTTAGATTACGAGATGGGAAGTACCGAAACACCCATCTCCCCAACTAAAGTTGGTCTTGCTTGATCAAAATCTACATGAATGATAATGTTCTTCTTCTTCTTCTTTAAATCATAAAAGGGGGTTTAAAATAGAGTTGGGAATGTAGGAGATAACTGTTGGGTTTTGTGCAAACATGCGCAGCGGAATAAAACCCAAAAGCCTAGATCCGATCACGATGATTAAATTAATATGGAGATGAATTTAGAACACTAACCGTGACGGAGCTTTAAAATTCTGAGATCTTCAATCCTTGTTCTTCGCGCTTCTTCGAATCACGAACGTAGGAACGACCGCAAAACTTGGATCACGAACTTTGAAGGAGTTGATACCAACGCCCTCTATGTTTATCCACACGCGAACGAATTACAAGAACGATTCTTGAACCGGATTGCTAGACCCAATAGAAACTCTTTCTATTTTGAAGGCTATATAGAAAATCAATGTTCTTGTTCTTGAGGAAGAAGAAGAACTTGTTTTTCTCTCTCTCGGAGGCTATCTAATTGATATGGAATCAATACATACTAATTAGGTCGTTGTTAGAGGTTTATATACTTATTAGTCCTAAACCGTTTAGGAGAAATAGGTTAAAACCCGTCACAACACGAAATCAGTTTTTGGGCCCGAACAGGGCCTGCTCGGCCGAGTCCTTTAAGGTGCTCGGCCGAGCACCTTTGCTCCAGAAAATCTGACCTTCTGATTTCCCATGCTCAGCCGAGTCATATGAGGTGCTCTGCCGAGCACCACCAGAATTCCGATTTTAGCCTTTTAAACAATTCGTCCTTTTGTGTGTGACCCCATAGGATTATATTAAATTGGCAATGAGCCCAAACACATTTGTGCTCATAAATCATGAGCGGACTCTAGCAAGCCATCATGACTACCCAATTAATATAACTTGTATAAGTTCGTGAATCCTTTATAGAACATATTACAATCTCTTTGTTTCACGATGTCTATTGAACGTAAGCCATGGTCAATGGTCAACTTACAATGTTCAATGCTTTCTCGATCCAGAATGTATTGATAGTACAAATCTTATTTGAGCACGGCCATGCATTTCATCAACACCATTCTTCGAGTGGCCAAAGCTTGACATCTCTCTCTTACGAGGAACAAATCCCTTCTTGATTTATTACCTTTCCCTACATGAATCCGATTACGCCAATCACATTCTTTATAGCTACCCGATTAGGGGTAACGTTTGAATATGTCAAACGTAATGTTCATCAAGTGGAAGACTGTGATAATCTCAGGTCTAAAGATTCCAGTAATATAACTATGTGAGACTTAATTATGACATTGTGACCATGACATAAATCTCATATGGGTCAGTCCAGTATTTGGTCTCCAACAAATACCCATAAGTTTAATTGTATCCCATACACCATAATCATCATATGATTATCCATTAAACTTATACTAACAATTAATCATAATTATCAGGGACGGGGATTATTATAATAAACATGCAAAGGATATAATAATCAAACATTCAATATCATTAATATTAATAACATTAATCGTTTTACAAAACGTGCCTAGAGCATACAACACCAACAATCTCCCACTTGCACTAGGCCTAATTAATGTATCGAATACCCATAGACCTAACATGACCATCATGCTTTGCTTGTGGAAGACCCTTTGTCAATGGGTCGGCAATGTTATCATCAGTTGGTACTCTGCATATATTCACGTCACCTCTGTTAATGATTTCTCGAATGACATGGTAACGCCTAAGTATGTGTTTGGACTTCTGATGGTTTCTTGGTTCCCTTGCTTGAGCAATAGCACCATTATTATCACAATAAAGGTCTATTGGATCAGCAATGCTAGGAACTACCTCTAGTTCAGTTATGAACTTCTTGATCCAAACAACTTCTTTAGCAGCATCGGATGCAGCAATATACTCAGCTTCCGTTGTAGAATCAGCGACAGTACTTTGCTTAGAACTCTTCCAGCTAACAGCACCTCCATTAAGCACAAATACAAATCCAGATTGCGATCTAAAATCATCCTTGTCAGTTTGGAAGCTTGCATCTGTGTAACCACTTACAACAAGATCACCTTCCACACCTCCATACACCAAGAACGAATATTTAGTCCTTCGCAAGTACTTAAGAATCGTCTTGACTGCAATCCAATGATTTTCACCAGGATTTGATTGATATCTACTCGTCATGCTCAAAGCATACGAGACATCGGGTCTAGTACATATCATGGCATACATGATTGATCCAATTGCGGAAGCATATGGAATCCCAATCATTTTCTTACGCTCATCAGTTGTCTTAGGACACTGATTCTTGCTTAGAGTTATGCCATGTCCTACTGGCGAATTTCCTCTCTTAGAGTTTTCCATGCAGAATCTCTTAAGAACTTTGTCAATATATGTATCTTGACTTAAACCAATCAATTTCTTGGATCTATCACGATAGATCCTAATGCCAAGGATATAAGCGGCTTCTCCCATATCTTTCATAGAGAAACACTTTCCTAACCAAGTCTTTACAGACTGCAGTGCGGGAATGTCGTTTCCTATGATCAATATGTCATCAACATATAGTACCAAAAATAATACTACGCTCCCACTAATCTTCTTGTAAACGCAAGGTTCATCTTCGTTCTTGATGAAGCCAAACTCTTTGACCGATTCATCAAATCGAAGATTCCAACTCCTAGAGGCTTGCTTCAATCCATAAATGGATCGTTGCAATTTGCATACTTTGTTAGAATTTTCTGGAATTACAAAACCTTCAGGTTGTGTCATGTAAACATCCTCAAGTAAGTTCCCATTAAGGAACGCTGTTTTGACATCCATTTGCCATATCTCATAGTCAAAATATGCGGCTATGGCAAGTAAAATTCTTATAGACTTGATCATTGCTACGGGCGAAAAGGTTTCATCATAGTCGATTCCATGAATCTGCCTATAGCCTTTCGCTACAAGTCTAGCTTTATAAGTATGCACCTTTCCATCCATGTCAGTTTTCCTTTTGAAAACCCATTTGCATCCTATGGTTTTACACCTTCGGGCGCATCAATCAAGTTCCAAACTTGATTATCATACATGGATTTAATTTCAGATTCCATGGCTCCAAGCCATTTATCTGAATCAGGAGCAGACATCGCTTCTTGGTAGGAAGTAGGTTCGTCATCAACTATGACTTCTACTTCATTGCTATCCGTCATGAGAAATCCATATCTCTCAGGTTCAGATCGCACCCTACCAGTTCTGCGAGGAACTTGAGTATTCTGAATAGGTTCCACATTACTTTGTGAAACTTGTTCAGATCCAACATTTTGTTCCATGTAATTTTCGGGTTCTCGAATTTCTTCGAGATTAATTTTACTCCCACTAATTCCTTTGGAGAGAAACTCTTTCTCTAGAAAGGTACCATGACGGGCAACAAACACTTTGTTTTCCGCGCGGTTGTAAAAGTAATAACCCTTAGTTTCCTTAGGGTAACCAACGAAAATACATTTATCAGATTTAGGTGTGAGTTTGTCAGATATGAGCTTCTTAACAAATGCTTCACAACCCCAAATCTTCATGAAAGACAAACTAGGTTTTCTTCCAGTCCACATCTCATGTGGAGTCTTTGGAACAGATTTTGTTGGAACATTATTTAGTGTTAGTGTAGCAGTTTCTAGTGCATGTCCCCAAAAGGTTAAAGGAAGATCAACTTGACTCATCATGGAGCGGACCATATCCAATAAAGTCCTATTTCTCCGTTCGGACACACCATTCCATTGTGGTGTCCCAGGTGGAGTTAATTGTGAAACAATTCCACAATCTTTCAGATGATTGTCAAATTCTTGGCTTAAATATTCTCCACCACGATCTGATCGAAGTGCTTTAATAGTTTTGCCAAGTTGATTTTGTACTTCATTTTGAAATATTCTAAATATCTCAAAAGATTCACTTTTATGTTTCATTAAGTAGACATAGCCATATCTACTAAAATCATCAGTAAAAGTTATGAAGTATTGATAGCCTCCCCTAGCATTGCAACTCATTGGTCCACACACATCAGTATGTATGAGGGCCAATAAGTCATTGGCCCTTTCACTACTCTTAGTAAAAGGTGCCTTAGTCATCTTTCCAAGTAAACATGACTCACAAGTTTCATATGATTCAAAATCATGTGAATCTAGAAGTCCGTCCCCATGGAGTTTTGAGATACGCTTCTCATTAATATGACCAAGACGGCAATGCCACAAATAAGTATGATTTACATCATTAGGTTTGGATTTCTTATTTATATTATAAACATTCTCATTATTCCCACTTTCAACATCAAGAACATAAAGGCCATTAAATGAACATGCAGTACAATAAAGCATATCATTTAAATAAATATAAAACTTCTTATTTTCAATAAGAAACTTAAAACCTTCATTATCCAAACAAGAAATTGAAATAATATTTCTACTTAAATCCGGAACGTAATAACAATTGTTCAAAACAAGAATTAATCCGCTAGGTAAAATGACATCATATGTTCCTACGGCTAATGCAGCAACTCTTGCTCCATTCCCCACGCGTAGGTCCACTTCGCCATCTTTAAGTAGCCTTCTATTCCTTAGTCCTTGCACATTTAAACTAATGTGAGATCCACATCCAGTATCTAATACCCAGGAGCTAGAAGTAGAAAGTAGAATATCTATAACATAGATACCTGAAGTAGATGCAGTCCCACCGCTCTTCTTCTTCTTTAACTCTTCCTTGTAAACCTTGCAATTTCGTTTCCAATGTCCAATCTCATTGCATTGGAAACAAATTGCATCCTTTTGGGAAGCAGGTTTAGCCACATTAGCTTTGGTAACAATTGCCTTGCTAATCTTGGGTTTGACAACTTTTGCCTTACCCTTTCCTTTGCCTTTTTGGCCCTTTCCTTCCTTAGACACAATGAGTACAGGAGCGGTCTCTTTACCGATTTTCTTTTCTGCCTGCTTAAGCATCCCATGCAATTCAGACATAGTCTTATCCATCCCTTGCATATTAAAGTTCATGACGAACTGATTATAGCTTTTGGGCAATGAATTAAGAATAAAATCAGTAGCCAACTCAATCTCAATTGGATGGCCAAGCCTCTCTAGTTTCTCAAAGTAAGCCTTCATTTTCAAAACATGAGGGCTCACAGACTGTCCTTCGCTCATCTTGCATGAGACTAGGGCAGCTATGGTGTCGAACCTCTCTTGCCTTGCTTGTTCTTGGAACATATCTTTCAATGTAGCAGCAAGGTCAAATGCTTCCAAGTGTTCAATAATCTTCTGAAGTTCTGAACACATGGCCGCAAGCATAAGACAACCCACCTCACGAGAATCATTCACATGTTTCTTGTAGGCGTTTCTCTCATCCTTGGGTGCATTAGAAGCAGGTTCTTCTTCAGGAACGGGCTCATCAAGAATATAGAGCTTATCCTCATGCTTTAGAACAATTCTAAGGCTACGGATCCAATCCGTATAGTTAGCTCCATCTTCTTGAAGTTTCTCCTTCTCAAGGATAGATCGCAGTGATAAATTTGTATTCTGAGCCATTATCTACAATTATGCAAACATATAATTAAATATGAGTACCAACTTAATTAAAGATATTAAATTAATAGTATTTTACAAATAATCCCACTAAATTATATAACCTTCATATACATCCAATGTATAATATAATTTGAATGGGCTAAGATCCATATTTCACTTAACTTTGAGTCGGCTAGGGCACGACTGCTCAAAATAAGTTATTTAGGTAGACAACTCCTTGTCAATCATATCGTATATGACTCTTAGATCTTTTATGAGATTTTAGATATCATATATCTAACATGTTTTAATCTCATCTGTGCCTTAGGCCCAAAACTGTTTTGATAGCCTAATTAAGTTAAACCATTTTAAACGTATAGGAATCACTGTTTCCTCATCTTGCTCATAAATGGATAGAATCAATGCACCTACGCTAGGGCGTAACCCACACAAAACTACCCACGTACTCACAAGTGTTTAATCATGGATTGATACGGAACTTAAATTTTAAAGAAGGTTCATGACATATAGCATGGTCAATGTTTATAGTCACATAATATAAACACATAAAGCAACGGTTAATAATTTAACTAATCTCATTAATTAAATTAAGATTTCATGTGATTGATTTATGGGGATAAATTCTTTAACACATTATTGAGAGCACGATTGTACGGTCGAAACTAACCCAGAAGGCATCCACAATCCCGTACCAAATTTAGAAACTAGAAGGAACAACTATGTAAGGTCGAAACTAAGCCAATAGGCATCCACAATCCCTTACATAAAGTAACTCGATTCTAAATTCTTTTGTCCCATCAATTCATTACTTTGACCTTGATATTTGTTTTCAGGAAACACGGTTTCTCAACCAGCCATCTGACAAACAAATTCAATCCAAAGTGATTTTAAACAAGCCATTTAATTTCAGGAAACACGGTTTCTAAAACCAGCCATCTGAAAAACAAATTCTGTCCAAAATCAACCTGCTCGGCCGAGTCCTTTAAGGTGCTCGGCCGAGCGCCTCTGTGTTCCAGAAAACCCTTTGCTTCTGACGACTCTGCTCGGCCGAGTCTTATAGACTGCTCGGCCGAGCACCACGAACAGAACAGTTTTTCTTGTTGAATTTTAATTCTAAGATTGCTTTCCCGATTCATTTAGGATTTGGTGTTCATAATGATCATATCATCATGTTCATCAAAACCTTGAATAAACGATTTATTCATGAATCAAAGATCATCAACAAATCAATCCAATTAATTTTGATAATCTAAAGGAACATAATAATCAAATTATTATTGCAATCGTAGATCCCACATAACGTATTTAAACGGTGCGATTTTATGATTTCAATATATCTCATATACAAACATAAAACTCAGATCACATAAACATCTTGAATCCAAATTCACATAGCATGCCAAAACATATAATCCAATTATATCATTAACATGTTATTATTAAAATAATCATGATGAACGGGGCTCTGATACCACTGTTGGGTTTTGTGCAAACATGCGCAGCGGAATAAAACCCAAAAGCCTAGATCCGATCACGATGATTAAATTAATATGGAGATGAATTTAGAACACTAACCGTGACGGAGCTTTAAAATTCTGAGATCTTCAATCCTTGTTCTTCGCGCTTCTTCGAATCACGAACGTAGGAACGACCGCAAAACTTGGATCACGAACTTTGAAGGAGTTGATACCAACGCCCTCTATGTTTATCCACACGCGAACGAATTACAAGAACGATTCTTGAACCGGATTGCTAGACCCAATAGAAACTCTTTCTATTTTGAAGGCTATATAGAAAATCAATGTTCTTGTTCTTGAGGAAGAAGAAGAAATTGTTTTTCTCTCTCTCGGAGGCTATCTAATTGATATGGAATCAATACATACTAATTAGGTCGTTGTTAGAGGTTTATATACTTATTAGTCCTAAACCGTTTAGGAGAAATAGGTTAAAACCCGTCACAACACGAAATCAGTTTTTGGGCCCGAACAGGGCCTGCTCGGCCGAGTCCTTTAAGGTGCTCGGCCGAGCACCTTTGCTCCAGAAAATCTGACCTTCTGATTTCCCATGCTCGGCCGAGTCATATGAGGTTCTCGGCCGAGCACCACCAGAATTCCGATTTTAGCCTTTTAAACAATTCGTCCTTTTGTGTGTGACCCCATAGGATTATATTAAATTGGCAATGAGCCCAAACACATTTGTGCTCATAAATCATGAGCGAACTCTAGCAAGCCATCATGACAACCCAATTAATATAACTTGTATAAGTTCGTGAATTCTTTATAGAACATATTACAATCTCTTTGTTTCACGATGTCTATTGAACGTAAGCCATGGTCAATGGTCAACTTACAATGTTCAATGCTTTCTCGATCCAGAATGTATTGATAGTACAAATCTTATTTGAGCACGGCCATGCATTTCATCAACACCATTCTTCGAGTGGCCAAAGCTTGACATCTCTCTCTTACGAGGAACAAATCCCTTCTTGATTTATTACCTTTCCCTACATGAATCCGATTACGCCAATCACATTCTTTATAGCTACCCGATTAGGGGTAACGTTTGAATATGTCAAACGTAATGTTCATCAAGTGGAAGACTGTGATAATCTCAGGTCTAAAGATTCCAGTAATATAACTATGTGAGACTTAATTATGACATTGTGACCATGACATAAATCTCATATGGGTCAGTCCAGTATTTGGTCTCCAACAAATACCCATAAGTTTAATTGTATCCCATACACCATAATCATCATATGATTATCCATTAAACTTATACTAACAATTAATCATAATTATCAGGGACGGGGATTATTATAATAAACATGCAAAGGATATAATAATCAAACATTCAATATCATTAATATTAATAACATTAATCGTTTTACAAAACGTGCCTAGAGCATACAACACCAACAATAACTCCTTAACCAACCTCAATGAGATGAGGTGATCATTAGAGTCATGTCCCAAAATGATTTGGGTGATTGCACTTTGATAAAACAAAAAGAAAGAGAAAAGAGATGAAGTTGAGAAAGGGAAAGAAATGGCTTTACCTAGACTTCAAGAAACTTCAAACACTTCTCGTTGAATTACTTGGAGAAATCCTTTGGAAAATGCTTTGAGAGGAGGAAACTTGGTAAAGTCAACGTCTTTTGATCAAAGTTTTGTCTTAAATTTTTCCGTCTTTGAAAATGGAGGTAAAGGGAGGTTTTTATAGGGGAAAGAGGGGTGTTTTTGGTGCCAAAACTCAGTCACCAAGAAATTCTTCCCGGGCAAAATCCTGTAAATTGAGAAAGGGAGAGAATCTTGGCCAGAAATCTGTAAATGACGCCCAAAGGCGCGCGCTTCCTGCTTTGGGGGCGGGAGGCGCGCGCGCCTAGATCCTCTTGTCGGAGGCGTGCGACTCAGAGAAGGCAAATCTGACAGAATGGACTAGAAAGTCAGCCCTGTCATTCAGTTTAGTCCTGGACTTAACGAAGTCAGTCAGGAACTTAAGGGAAATGACAAAACTAACGAGAAACACTTAAAATGGGGAGAAACACAAGATCAAATGTGCAATCGGGGTGAGCGGTCCAAGGCGGGGTGTCTACACTAGCGAGCTACTTTTTTGGTGCCTTTCTTTCTATTTATCTTTCTTTTATGATGATCCAGCTGACTCGACGGGACGGGGACTTAATATGTCCTTTTGGGGGAAACATGCAAGGGCTTTTATTTAAGCGGGAGAGAGTCCCTTTATGTTGATGAACAATGTATCATGAAACGGGAGGAAGCCCTTGCTTGACAGAAGACAAGTGTTTAGCTCTTTCTTAAGATGTAGAGAAGAAGACTTGTCGAGACATTTGAAATTGGCCTTAGTTAATATCATCAAAATGATTGCTTGAACGGACCATGTTCATTATTAAGTCAGGATTATAACAAGCAATTAGCCTTGACATGTATAACTGTTGTGATCAATTGATATTAAGATTCGATAAATGGCAAGATCGGGAAGGAGAAGGCTTTTTGGGTCATTTCAGGGTTTTAGGGTCTTGGCGTGACCACGGAAAGGGGTTTTGATCAAAGAAGGGGAATCATAATTCATGGGTTCCTTTGTGGAGCCGAACAATGTCTATCTGAAAGATCGGTCATTGGCGCGACCGCAGAGAAGAGACTTTGGTTATTTTTGGGAGGGCCAAAGGTTCGATGGAATTTATCATGTTGTGACCGGACCCGAAGGTTGCCTACGTTCCCCTCAATGTGAGGAGCTCAGGTCACCGTAGTTCGGCCTTAGGCCGTCTTTTGCTGAAATTGGCTTTCTTTCGATGTTGTCTCGGAGGACGTTGTTGCTCACTTTGCTTTGCGGTGAACTCCTTGAGATGGACCTTCTTGGGGTGAACCCTCTTTGGTGTGAACGGGCCTTTCTTTCTGCCATTTCCTTTCCTCCTTTCCATACATTCATTTCCTTTCCCTCTTCTCCTTTTTTTTTTTTTTTTTTGGAGGAGCTAAACATTAGCCCAGCTCGCTTTCTCGGGCATTGGCTCCTTTGTAGCCCTTGGTGGCGTGCCTGTTACTTGGGCTGACTTTGAAGATTTTGGGAAGCCCTATGCTTGGTCGAACACGTGTGAGCACTGTCAAATCTTGGTGGTCGAGCAACAATGTCCTCGCCTTTTCACTGTCTCGGGATGCCTTCGATGTGCATCAAGAATTGGTTTTGGAAAGGTGTATCGGGTTGTGTATCGGGGAAGTGTATGAGGGAAGACTTGCCATTAATGGTTTCTTCATGGCAATTGATCACAACATTTATTCACATCAAGATTAATTGTTTGCGTTTAGCATTTCTCATTCGTGTTAGGTCAATTCGCCCTTAATGAGTCGTCATTGACTAGTATGCTTAGAAGTCAATTCATCATTTTGGGGACGTAGCAATCAATTGATCATAACAAGAAACGAAATTTCAAGAGTAAATGTATATTGCAAATAATGTCTCAAGTCTAGAGAGAAGAGAATGAAAATGACTCTTTTATTGAGATAACTTTGTTCATACATGTTCAAGTGCGGACCTTTGCAAAAATAAAAAGACACAGTCCGGGACGGACTTTTGGTGAAAGTCTAGATCCTACGAGGCTGGAAGACTCATCATTTTTTTATTTTTTTTTATTTTTTTATTTATTTGTTTAGGGATGGGCTCCTATAAAGTGCGATGGTCCATTTTCTTCCTCAATTGTTGGAGGGTTTGTCGGCGGCACATTCCATGTCTTCCACGGGGAACTCGGGTTCCTTGCCGTCGGGAAAGACGTCGCGAGGTCTCCAGTTGGCTTGGCATTGCAATCGCCGAACTCGCCTTTGGCCATCTCCTTTTGGTGGCTCCTTTTCAAGGGGCGTAACCTCGCGCATGGCATTCGGCAAAGGTACGGATCTCCATTTGATGTAGCCGCCTTTGGGCCTCCGAGGCATGGGTCTCTTCTCATGGACGGTGTCCCAATCCTGCTCACGTGGATGGAAGTCTCAGACGGCATTTCAGATGTGGGATCCTTGGTTGATGTTTCCGGTGGACAAGACCGCAAAGGACTTTAGCATTTAAACATCGAGGTGAAATTAAACCATGATTTGAGAGGAACGCCTCATTAGCGGATTAGCCTTTTGGAAAAGAGTTGACCTCTTATTTTAGAAAACCTGATTTCTAATTTTTTTTGAATGAGGATTGACACACACATTTTTTTATTTGAGTAAAAGACTCACACATTCAAATGGGGTTAACGAAGAGACGATCATGACTTAAAACGGGCTTCTGGGAAGAGGTGAGTGATTGACTCACTTTCCAAACGGACTTCCTAGGGTGACGGAGAGCGGCCCTAAGGGTCCTAACGTAAAGGTTACGGGGACAAGGAGCCTCCTTGGCTTGTCGGAATATAGTCAGAATAAAATGGGACAAAACCTTACTGGCTTGGGACCAGATGGTACTCACACTAGTTCGAGCCATCAAGGCGATCGGAGCAACTGAGATGGTCATCACATGGAGGTGCAAACTAAGGAGGCCAATGCTTGACCAAGATATATTACCATATGGTGCCATGACAGCTAAACTCGAAGGGTCATGGAACGAAATGGCATGAGGGGCGCAGAATCGGTCATCATGTGACGGCCCAAGGAAAGGGGAGAGAGTTACCCTAAGCACTTTTTTTTTTCTTTAACAGACGCTTTGGAGGATAACAGGGATCCGTCCAAATACTTGACTAACTTCCTAGGGAACTATGCCTAGGGGTTTATGGGGACCTAGGGAAAACACCTAGGGGTTTGGCGGAATTTCAATGGGGACCTAGGGGACAACACCTAGGGTTCCAACGGGAATCTCAATGGGGACCTCGGGGACAACACCTAGGGGTTTAACGGAGGTTTCAGCGGGGATCACAAACGGGATCACAACGGGGATCATAATGGGAACACAACGGGGATCACAACGGGATCACAACGGGGATCACAACGGGGATCACATCAGGGATCACAATCGGGATCACAATGGGGATCACAATGGGATCACAACGGGGATCACAACGGGATCACAACGGGATCGCAACGGGATCACAACGGATCACAATGGGATCATAACGGATCACAACGGGGATCACAACTGGATCACGACAGGATCACAATGGGAATCACAATGGGATCACAACGGGGATCACAACTGGATCACAACGGGATCACAATGGGAATCACAATGGGATCACAACGGGATAACAACGGGATCACAACGAGATCACAACGGGATCACAACGGGGATCACATCGGGGATCACAATGGGATCACAACGGGGATCACAACAGGGATCACAACGGGATCACAACGGGATCACAATGGGAATCACAATGGGGATCACAACGGGATCACAACGGGATCATAACGGGATCACAACGGGGATCACAACTGGATCATACGGGATCACAATGGGGATCACAACTGGAACCTTGGAAGGATAGTGGGGATCCATCCAAATATCTAACCTCCTAGGGAACTATGCCTAGGGACTCTAACGGGAGTCTTGGAAGGATAACGGGGATCCATCCAAAGACTCAACGAAACGCCTTTATGGAGGTTATGAAGGATAACGGGGATCCGTCCAAAGACTTAACGAAATAACGCTCATTAACGCAAGAATGTGTGCGTCAACGCCAAGAAGCAAAAGCGGAGCAAAGTCATGCAATGTGCAATTATTTATTCATCCAAGTTTACTTAAAAGCATTTTTATTCCTAAATGGTTGGAAAAGATTTCTCTTCTTTTTCGCAACTACTCTAATTCCTAGATCAGTGGAGGTCATCACTACGCCTATAGACCCCTCGTTTTTCACCTGTCTTGCACACTCCCAAGGATGGACTGTCCTGGGCGAGGCTCCTATAGGGCAAGCGGCTTCCACCGACCGAAAGAAACGAACCTAGGGTCTAGTACATCGTAAGATTCCCAATGCGTGGGCCATTCCAATCATTATTAAGCCCCGGTTAAGATCGAGATTCATCTTAGGGACTCAAGGGACTTCTGGCATAATCCTCATCTTTGATGAGGGCTCTCAAATCTTATCCTTGGGCTTAAGGATGGTTAGTATAAACCATTCATTAGGGCTCGACAACACAGTGTCACCCCATCCATAATACATGACTTTGGTTAATTATTGCCAATATTAACATATAAGTCAAGGACCGGGTCAAAGTTGACCATGGTCACACTTGCTTTCACCAGGAGTCGTGACACGGGCATTAACTTGGCCACAATTAATCTCGGACACGTATTAGGGACGTGGTAACGTGAGCTAGACCAAAAACCAACCAAAGTCTCGGTATTTGTGTGTCACGGATAAGTGTGGTTGACTCGGCTCAAAAGGGGAGGTGGAATGGACCCGTGCGTGCTAGAAGGGCACAAGAGCACAAATCAAGCTGCATCGTGGCATCTATCCCGGGTTTAAAGGGTATTTGGAACGTGCAAGGTCAAGTACGCGTAGTGTGAAGCCTTCTATGTTCCCTTTTGAGTCAAAATAGAAGTTTTCCAATCCGTTTTAACATTATGAGAAAATGTATAATCAACAACAATGAGCAAGCATGAATGAGCTATTTACAAAAGCAATCAAGCAAGAATCTTATGAACAAAGCCAAAACTCGCATGTACAACAAATTGTGCACAACCAAAGAATCCTTTGAAATCAACATCTTTCAAGAAGAACAATTCTTTTGAAAATCATTTGCAAAACAAGTTGTGTACAACAAAGAATTCAAAAACCTTTTACAAAATGGGTTATGCACAAGGAGGTTTTGAAAATCCAAATTTATGTCCAAAAGTTGTGCATGACCAAGCTTCAAAAACCAAGTTTTGGCTAAAAAAGAGGAAGGTAATGTGCACAAACCAAGCAGTAAATGGAACCTGGAAAAGCAGAAGCTAAAGGGACACAGAATGTTCCCGCCCTGCACAAAATTGTTAAATTTTGGAACATTCTGTTCCCTGCCCAACATAGCCGTACGGCTATAGAATGCTGGCAATTATTTTTTTGCATTTTTTCATCTTCTAATCATTAAGCCCCAGTTTATTGCACATCCAGGACAGTTTCCACTCCAGAAAGTTCAAACAGAAACTCAGCACACACAAAACAAGCACAAAAGTTAACGGAAACGGGGGACGGGAGTTTGACCCACACAAATGTGTCCTCAAAGCTTCTAAAAAGAGGTTTGCAAAAACTTTTCTTCCCAGCAGAGTCGCCACTGTAAGGATCCCGCCCCGCGCGCGCGGAAACGCGACGGGTTTTGGGGGCAAAACGCCAAACACGGTTAACACGCCAAAGATAACGGAGTCGCCACTTTCGTTAATTATTTAACCCAACAAAAGAAATGGTTAGAGATTCTCTTAGTTCGGAGGTCAGGTTACGTCTTGGGAAGAGTTTCATGTCACCCAAGCCGCCTCGAGCAAAGCCGAGTCTCCCTTGTGTTAGTTAACGAAAGTGCATGTGTGTGTGTGTATTTTAAAAGGGGAGAAACTGACTGCTTAGCAAATCCAGTTAGTTATTTAACAGAAAGGGTTTATTTGGCAAACTTTTTGGTCAGAAAAGGAGAAAAATGGAAGATGCCCTCCCCGGCCAAAGTAGCCGTACAGATGGGGAGGGCTCCCCATGGCATTTTTACAGTTTATCAGAAAGACAGTCCAGTTTCAGTCAAAACAGAGGATCTTTGCTGAAACTGGACTGGAATGCTGATTTCCAGTTTATGATTAACAACAAAACCTTGAAGAGTTCATTCCTATGCACCTTAATCATCAGAGTAACCCCAAAAACAAAGATTTGGGTGTGATCAAAGGCAATCATTGGAGAAATTTATGAAAAGTTGATGAACATGACATTCAAGCCAAAATGACCATTTGGTGGATAAAGATTGAAACTTTACCACCAAAATGGACTCATTACACAAGATTAAACCTTTAGGGACACAAATATAATATAAAGATCAAATCTTTATATCCCATATTTGGTGATTTATGGCTAGGCCATGGTTGGGATGATAAAGATTGAAACTTTATCCCCCAATCATGACTCTTATGGCCAAACAAGAATAACATCAACATGAAATGTAACAAATCATGATCATCCTAGGTTTTATCCCATAAATCACACACTAGGTGTGAAGGGCACCTTGAATCACCTCATGATTTGGATCATATACATATATAATCATAATATATATAGCTTGGAAAGGCCAAGACTTGTATAATATGTAGATATAGTGCTTGAGATGGACAAGACTTGCAAGAAATATAAAGTGCTTGAAATGGACAATACTTTGCAAGAACAAGAAGAAGTAATGCAAGATAAGCATGTAATATTAACAAAGATAAAGAGAGTTTGAGATGAAGAAGAAGATGGGGAGAAGGAGGCCTCACCTATTGTGGTTATGGCCTATCTTTTTCTCTAATCACTCAAAGGTGTATATCACTCACTTTCTGCTCTCAAACTGGTAGAGTTTCAACTCACAAACTTCCCCCCCCCCTGAAATGATCAGCATGGGGTCCAATTTATAGGGACTGAGGGCACCCAAACCAGCCGTACGGCTAGGGTCCCCAAGTACCCAAACCATCCGTACGACTCGACTTGGTGAGCTTCTGGATTTTTCTAAGTTTAATTCCAGTTCAGTCCTGGAATATCAGGTTCATCCTAGTGAGGTCCTGGCCCATTAGTTTATCCCTGAATGGTACCAAGAATTCCTCTAAGTAGGTCATTTTCAGATTGGGGTACTTACAGAGGGTTAGACCGCACATGAAAATACCCGTGTAATCCCAAGTGTTTTAATCATGGATCGGCACGTGACTTAAATTTTCAAGAAGGTTCATATACATAAAGTTAATTAATTAACCGAATTACTTTTATGTGACTTAGTTGCGCTAGTTATAGGATTAAAGTGTGAAACTGAATCCGCAGAGCATCTTGAAATTGAGAGCACAAACCGTATGACCAAAACTAAGCCAAAAGGCATCCACATTTCCGTTCTAAGATCAAGAAACCAAGTAACTTCTCTATACGGTCGAAACTAAGCCAAAAGGCATCCACATTCCCGTATAGATTGGTCACTTGTTTCAAGACCCTTTCATTGTCTCTTAATCTCACAGATTACAGAAATTCTAAACTCTTTAGAACTCTGATTTCTGCAATTATTCTGAATTATTCAACAGAAAACTGTTTCAGGAAACATGGTTTCGAAAACCAGCCATTTGAAAGCAGTTTCTGTTTTCCAGATTCGAATTCTGTAAACGATTTACAGAACAATCTGGACACCAGTAAACAGAGCAACTTTCTGGAAAATTGGGAAGGAGCCATACGGCGGGGCTAGAGGCGTACGCCGCATGGCTAGCCGTATGGTGGCCTTCCCTTGTTTCTTCAGATTTTCAGTTTTTCAGAAATTCGATCAATCCCAATATCATGTTCATACATAATCAGATTACAGAAACATAAAAATACAGATTACGAATTTTAACCCATCTAACTCATATAATCAATAACCAATTTATTCCACATACAAATTAGATCAAGATCATCAATAAATATAATCCAATTACAACAACATGATAATCTAAGCATGCGATCATACATATAAATCCAATTAATTGTTGGTGTTGGTGCCCTAGGCACGTTTGTTAAACGTTGTGTAAGTTATCATTTTATTCATAATGATAAAGAGATAATAAGATTATTATTATGGCTCGTGTTTGCTTATAATAATCTCCGTCCCTAGAGCTTGTTAAGCACTAGTATAAAGGCTAAATGATCATGGGATGATCATGTTAGATTTATGGGTACTTGTTTGGAACAAGGTACTGGACATGACCCGCTGTATGAGATTTATGTCATGGTCTATGTCATATATAAATCTCATATTAGTTATGTCATTTGAATCCTTAGACATGAAGTTATTATAGTCTTCCACTTGATGAAGATTATGTTTGACATATTCAAACGCTGCCTTAACACGGTAGTTATAAAGGGTATGATTGGCATGATTGGATTCACGTAGGGAAGAATAATAAGCCAAATGGATTTGTCCCTCTTCGGAGAGATGTCAAGCTTGGGCCCCTCGAAGGAATGATGTTGATGAAAATGTTTGGCCAAACACAAATGAATTGATTGGATCAATATCATTTGAATTATCAACATATTCGGAATCGAGAAGTATTGAACAATACAAGTTGACTTGTTGACCATGACTTGTGTTCAATGACATCTGGACAAAGGGATTATGACATGTTCTAAAAGGAATGCGAACTTGTATCTAGTTATACTATTTGGGTAGGTATGACGGTTTGCTAGAACCTAATCATATCTTATGGTTTCATGTTTGAACCCATTGCCAACTTAGTATAATCCTAGAGGGTCACACACAATAGAACGAATCTTAAATAAGGACTATATTGGAAATTTGGAAAAATTGGATTTTTCTGGGCCTTTGGGCGACCGCCCAAATGGGCTGGGCGACCGCACAAGAACTTGAGCGGCCGCACACCTCAGTTTGGGCGGCCGCACAGTGCTGTCGGGGGCAGATTCCTAATTTGACTCGGAATCGAATTTTGGACGGGTTTTAACACAAGTTTCCTATTTTGAATAGGTCTTACTTGTGTATAAACATCAGAATTCGGCCATAACTCAGACCTAATGTTTGTGCAAGCCTCCAAAGAGTTTGAGAGGGTTTTATTTTGTTCTAAGAAATCCTAGATTGAAGAAAAAAATTATACACAAAAAGAAAATTCCATATAGTTCATATTAATTGTGAAAACGTGTTTCATAATTTGGTCTAGCAACCAAGATCAAGTGTTCTTGATATTCGTTCATGGTGTGGATACCGCTAGAGGGTGAAACTTATCATCTTCAAAGTTCGTGATTATTACTATGATCGTGATCAAGTTTTCAAGTCTCTATCGAATTCAAGGTTGCAAATCAAAGGCATCAAGGGTTAGTATTCTAGTATTCATATTGTTGTATTTGACTTAATCATGTGAATGGATCTATGGGCTTTGGGTTTCATTAAATTTTAAATGCCTATCTTCCGCTGCGCATGTGACCACGAAACCCAACAGTGGTATCAGAGCCCCGTTCATGTTGATTATTTCAATACTAGATCATGTTGTGTGTATATAAATTGTTTATGTGCCAAGCATGATATGAATATTGGATTATATGATGTTTATGTGTTATGTGATTTTATGTGGTTTATTGTTTTAACAACTTTAATCGCACGATTCAATCGCAATAAATATTATGATGGATTCTGAATTGTTTGATTATTAATTCTGATTGGATCATGGTTTTAATAATCGGGAAAGACAATTTTGAGACAAATTTTCGAACTTCAAAATTCCTTCTGATGCGTTTGGGCGACCGCACAAATCTCCCTGGGCGGCCGCACATGTTTAGGCGACCGCACAGGAGAGTTTGGGCGGCCGCACAGTTCACTGATTCTGTTCTGATTTTGGTTAAAATAGGAATTTGGAATTTTCGAGAGGTCCAACCGAACCAGTAACAAAACCAGACCAGACTTGCTGATCTGGAATGGGCTTTGGGTAGTTGGTTTGAGTGTGGATCTTGGGGTTTGATTTTCCCATTTGTTTTAGTCTTGTGATTCTAAGATTGGTTCAAGGTTTGGATGGCTAATCTACGTTCATCGAGATTGTGTTTCCCAAACTTGACCGCAATCAAAGTTTCAAAGATAAATCGAAGTTAGAATTATGAAGAGTTCATAATTGCTAAAATTGAGAAACAAAGTTCTTGATTCAATGATTGGAGATCCATGTGGAATTGTGAATGCAATTGGCCTACGTTCATCGAGACCATCTATTGCTTAGTTTCGGCCACATGGACTACTTTCTTGGTTTCTTGAATTAGTGCGGGATTGTGGTTGCCTAATGGCTTAGTTCGACCGCACTTCTTGTTGTCTTGATTTGGAGATAATAACCAAAGTTGAAATAGTCTCATCCTCATAATTATAGAGAAACTAATGACACATAAATGTTGTGCTTAAATTAATAGAGATTAATTTAGTGGCTAAACTTGATGCGTAACATGTTTATCTTGTGTGCTCATAAATGTGTTGTATGCTATATGGTGATGAACCTTCAAGAAAGTTTTAAGTCCTTTTTGCCACGCCATGATTAAAACACTTGTTAGTGCATGGGTTATTTTAATGTGGGTTCGCCCTAGCGAGGTGCATTAACTTTATCTTTGTATGAGCAAGATGGATGATGTGGGCACGCCCTAGCGAGGCACATCAACCATGCGTTTAAAACGGTTAGACTTAATTGGGCGTCAAAACAGTTTTGGGCCTTAGGCAAAGATGAGATTAAACATGCTTTTAAAATTGGATCCCTAAGAATCGTATGAGATATGATTGACAAAAATTGTCTACCTAATTAATTTGGTTTTGAGCGGTCCGCCTCCGTGGACTCAAAGTTAAATTAAAGTTGGATCTTAGCCCGATTTCAAAAGAATCTCATAAAAGGATCTAAGAGTCATATGAGATATGATTGACAGGGTTGTCTACCTAATTAATTTGATTTTGTGTAATCCGCCATAGCGGACTTAAAATTAAATTAAAGTTGGATCTTAACCCATTCAAATTATATTATACATTGATGTATATGAAGGTTATATAATTTAGTGGGAGTATTTTTGGAAAATCCATTATTTATCTCTTTAATGAGATTGGTACTTGTAAAATTTTGGAAATTTTGCATGAGTTGTAGATAATGACAACTAACTTCGTTGCGATCAATCCTTTAGAAGGATGAGCTTCAAAGAGAATGGTACAAACTTCATGGATTGGATCCTGAGCCTAAGAATGGTTCTAAGGCAAGAAGATGGGTTGTACATTCTTGATGGGCATATTCCTAAAGAACCCAATGCCGGAATAGACAATCACAAGAATCATGAGTATGATTCTAGGAATGTGAGTTGTCGCATGCTCACGATTATGTGTTCTTAAACTCCAACAAAGTTTGGAACTTGTGGAAGCCTATTGGATAGGCGTGGAGTTGAGTTACATGTTTCAAAGAGCAATGTAAGCAAGAGAGGTATAAAACCATTATTGCATTCACTTCTTGCAAAAGTAGTAAAGGGTAATAAGTGGAACCTCACATGCTTATGATAATGGCTACAAAGAGCATCTTGAGAAACTTGGGAGTCCAATTGGATTGGAGCTAGCCATGGATCTTATTCTTAATTCATTGACTAAGAGTTATAATCACTTTGTGATGGACTATAACATGTTTAGAATGAATAAGAATTTCTTCGAATTACATTAACATGCTAAAAACTGCGAAGATGAAGATATTGGAGAATGGTTCTCCAGAGCTCATGGTTCATAAAGAAAAGGGCCAAGTGCCAAAAGAAAGGTAAGACAAGAGTTGTCAAACCTAAAAGAAATAATTATGGTTAAAATAATAACTCTAATTGATGCAATTTGTTAAAATGGCAATTGGATTGATCATTTAGAATTGTAGTCAAAATTCTGGATGATCAATAAAAGGAATGGTAGTGGGACTACCACTTGGGAATTTTATGTTATAAATTATTCTTTCTAAATTTAATTATTGGGTATTGGATACCAGAATAATTAGTAAAATGAAAGACTACTTATAGTAAAGTTTTATCTAAAACGGTAATGATGCAATGGTTGCAACGTTATTCGTAGAACACTTGTAAAGTGACTTTACTGATGAAGTAGAAAACATTATTTTGTTAAAAGATAATTAAGGATATTAATTTCTTATTTGGAATAAAAAAAAGTGCTTTATTTATTATGATTTACTTCATTGTGTTATCATATAAATAAATCTTATATCCTAAATCTTGAAGAACAAAGTAATAAAGGCTATAACATAAATAATTAAAATTCTTTATGCATTATTGTTTTGATCAAATAAATAAAAGATGCATATCTAAAATTCCATGGGACGGAGTTTTAAGTCATATGATTTGGAATCACATGATTTATGCAAATCTTATTTACTTGGACCAAGACATCTTTTACTATGATTGGTAAAAGGCTAATATCTTAATTGACCTAATACATTTTGATGTGTATGGTGCATTAAGAAGCAATGCTAAAAGAATTTTTTTTTACTTGGTAAAACTATTCAAAGATTCTGATTGGATCATAATGACGAATAATTGAACCAAGAATTTGACAGTCATCATTAAAGTTGTGAAATGGTTTCACAAATTTTTTTTTTTACTTGGTAAAACTATTCAAAGATTCTGATTGGATCATAATGACGAATAATTGAACCAAGAATTTGACAGTCATCATTAAGTTGTGAAATGGTTTCACAAATTAACTTCACTAAGAACATCATTTTAAATGATGTGTCTGCATGGAAGTATAAGAACCTTATTGGATATGGTTAATTGGATGACTAAGTCAAATAGATCTTCCGTTATTTGTTTTAGGGTTATGTATTTGAAACCACTATGATTATACTAATCTGAATTCCATCAAGAGAGGTTAAAAGATGAAAGAAAAATCGGTTTGCCTTTCGCAAAGATTTAAGATGGTGAGACCTTTTGGAAAAGAGTTGTCTGGGACACACTCACATTTAAATCTAATAAATATATTTTCATGGGATACCCTAAGGAAACTTGAGGATATAGTTTTACTCATAAGAAACAAATGGTTTGTTGATTATGATGATACTTTTCTAGATAAATGGTTTATCTCTAAAAGAATCAGTGGGAGTAAAATGTATCTCGAATGGTTCGAGACCTAGAAAATATATATTTCAACCTAAGATGGAAGTTGAACAAGTTTTCACAAGGAGTCGTGAAAAGTCCGTTCAAAAGATATACAAGAACTTGCGTATGTGATAGGACACAATCTATTGCAAGAAATATTGGATATTTCGAAATAGAAAGTGTTGAGGTAAAGTTCATTTGGAATGAAGTATTTACCATCTATCAAAGATGCAATGTCAACTCCACATATTTAGATTAATGACTTGGAGTCATGAAATCTAAAAGGCAACCCATGTGTAATAATCAAGTTTAGAACTTGATCATTCTAACCTAAGGTGTAAAAACCAAAGGAGAGGAATGAGTTTTCTTGGAGAAAATTTTACATGGATAGCAAAGAAATTTACTAGAATTCTCGTAGTCACATGTTCATATTTGGAATATGAAAATTGACAAAATGATGTCAAAACAAGTGTTCCTCAACGGGAACTCACTTAAGGATGTATTGGATACAACCTAAAGGTTTTGACAGTCAAAGAAAATTCTGATAAATTATGAAAGTTGCAGAAATCCATTGGATGGATTAAAGCAAACTTGTGGGAGTTGGAATCTCCGTTTTGATAAATCAAAAAGTTGACTTGATCAATAACGAAGATGAACCTTGTATATACAAGAAGATTAGTGGGAGCATAGTGATATTCCTTAAATTAAATATGTGGATGACATATTGCTCATTAGAAACGAAATTCCTACACGTTAGTCTGCAAAGACTTTGTTAAGAAAGTGTTTCGCAATAAAGAATATGGATGAAACTGCATATGTCCTTGGCATTAAGATCTATAGAGATAGATCGAAGAAGCCAAAGTACATACATTGACAAAGTCATTAGAAGATTCCGCAAGAAAAATTCTGAGAGAGGACGGTTGTTAATGTTACATGGAGTTTTCTATGCAAATACTCAAATGTCCTGAGACAAATGATGAGCATGAGAAGAATGAATGGGATGCCATTTTGCTTCGGCAATTGGATCCATCATACCATGATAAGTACTAAGCCGGATATATCTAAATGCTTGGAGCATGACGAGTAGATATTAATCCGACAACCGGTGAGAATCACTGATGGCTGTGAAACAATTCTTAAAGTACTTTAGAAGGACTAAAGAATTGTTATGATCTATGGAGGGATGGAAGATGATCTCGAAGTATATGGATACACGGATGCATGCTTCCAAACCGACAAAATGGTAGAAATCGCAATCGAGTTTTATAAATAATAGTGAAGCTGTAAGTTGGAATGGTTCCAAGAAGAGTACAGTCACTAATTCTATGACTAAAATCTAAGTATATTGCTGCATTAGATGCTGGAAAGGAAGTTGTTTGGATCAAGAAGTTCATTGGTGAACTTAAGATGGTTCCTAGTATTGCTAATTCAATAGACTTTATTAGTGATAATAGTGGTGCTATTGATCAAGCAAAGGAACCAAGGGCACATCCTAAATCCAAACACATACTTAGGCGTTTTCTTATCGTTCAAAAAATCGTTGATAAGGGAGATGTAAATATATGCAAAGTACCAAGTAATGATAACGTTGCGGACACGCTAAACAATGGGACTTCCACAAGCTAAGACATGATGGTCATGTTAGGTCCATGGGTATTGGATACCTAGGAAATTGGGCCTAGGGCAAGTGGGAGTGGGAGATTGTTGGTGTTGGTGCCCTAGGCACATTTGTTAAACGTTGTGTAAGTTATCATTTTATTCATAATGATAAAGAGATAATAAGATTATTATTATGGCTCGTGTTTGCTTATAATAATCTCCGTCCCTAGAGCTTGTTAAGCACTAGTATAAAGGCTAAATGATCATGGGATGATCATGTTAGATTTATGGGTATTTGTTCAATACTTTCTCGATTCCGAATATGTTGATAATCCAAATGACATTGATCCAATCAATTCATTTGAGTTTGGCCAAACATTTTCCCAACATCATTCCTTCGAGGGGCCCAAGCTTGACATCTCTCCAAAGAGGGACAAATCCATTTGGCTTATTATTCTTCCCTACGTGAATCCGATCATGCCAATCATACCCTTTATAACTACCGTGTTAAGGCAGCGTTTGAATATGTCAAACATAATCTTCATCAAGTGGAAGACTATAATAACTTCATGTCTAAGGATTCAAATGACATAACTAATATGAGATTTATATATGACATAGACCATGACATAAATCTCATACAGCGGGTCATGTCCAGTACCTTGTTCCAAACAAGTACCCATAAATCTAACATGATCATCCCATGATCATTTAGCCTTTATACTAGTGCTTAACAAGCTCTAGGGACAGAGATTATTATAAGCAAACACGAGCCATAATAATAATCTTATTATCTCTTTATCATTATGAATAAAATGATAACTTACACAACGTTTAACAAACGTGCCTAGGGCACCAACACCAACAATCTCCCACTTGCCCTAGGCCCAATCTCTAGGTATCCAATACCCATGGACCCAACATGACCATCATGTTTAGCTTGTGGAAGTTCCTTTGTTAGCGTGTCAGTAACGTTATCATTACTTGGTACTTTGCATATATTTACGTCTCCCTTATCAACGATTTCTCAAATGATTAGAAAACGCCTAAGTATGTGTTTGGATTTGGGATGTGCTCTTGGTTCCTTTGCTTGATTCAATAGCACCACTATTGTTACTAATAAGGTCTATTGGATTAGCAATACTAGGAACCATCTCAAGTTCTCCAATGAACTTCTTAATCCAAACAGTTTCCATCGCAGCATCCAATCCAGCAATATACTTAGTTTTAGTCGTAGAATTAGTGACTGTACTCTGCTTGGAACCATTCCAACTTACAGTTCCACTATTTTACATATGCACAAAACCTGATTGCGATCTATTATCATCTTTGTTAGTTTGGAAGCATGCATCCGACATCATCTTCCATACCTTCATAGATCATAAATGAATCTTTAGTTCTTATAAAGTACTTTAAGAATCTCTCTCATAGCCATCCAGCGAATCTCACCGGTGTCGGATTGATATCTACTCGTCAAGCTCCAAGCATTAGATATATCCGGCTTAGTACTTATCATGGCATCATGGATCCAATTGCCGAAGCAAATGATATCTCATTCATTTTCTCATGCTCATCTTTTGTCTTTAGGACATTGAGTCTTGGTTAGAGAAACTCCATGTAACACTGACAAATGTCCTCTCTTAGAATTTTCCTTGCAGAATCTTCTTATGACTTTGTCAATGTATGTACATTGGATTTAAACCATTTAGCTTCCTTGATCTATCTCTATAGATCTTAATGCCAATGACTTATGTGGCTTCATCCATATTCTTCATTGCGAAACACTTTCTTAACCAAATCTTTACAAATTAAAGTGTAGGAATGTCGTTTCCAATGAGCAATATGTCATCCACATATTAGATAAGGAATAGCACCATGCTCCCACTAATATTCTTGTATATACAAGATTCATCTTCGTTCTTGATCAAGCCAAACTCTATGACTTATCAAAACGGAGATTTCAACTCCCAAAAGCTTGCTTCAATCCATCCAATAAATCTTCGCAACTTTCCGACCTTTTAGAATTTTCTTGACTATCAAAACCTTTAGGTTGTATCCAATACATCCTTAAGTGAGTTCCCGTTGAGGAACGTTTGTTTTGACATCATTTTGTCAAATTTCATATTCCAAATATGAACATGTGACTATGAAAATTCTAATAAGTTTCTTGCTACCCATGTAAGTTTTTCTCCAAGAAAAGTCATTCATCTTCTTTGGTTTTTACACCTTAGGTTAGAATGATCAAGTTCCAAACTTGATTATTATACATGAATTGCCTTTTAGATTTTATGACTCCAAGCCATTAATCTAAATGTGGAGTTGATATTGCATCTTTGATAGGTGGTAAATACTTCATTCTAAATGAACTTTACCTCAATACTTTTTATTTCGAAATATCCAATATTTCTTCTAATAGATTGTATTTTATCATGTGTGCAAGTACCTGTATATCTTGAACGGATTTTCACAACCCCTTGTGAAAACCTGTTCAACTTCCATCATAGGTTAAATACTATTTTCTAGGTCTCGAACCATTCGAGATATGTTTTACTCCCACTGATTTTTTTAGAGATAAACCTTTTATCTAGAAAAGTATCATCATAAGCAACAAACCATTTGTTTCTTATGAGTAAAATTTTATCCTCAAGTTTCCTTAAGATATCCCATGAAAATATATTTATTAGATTTAAATGTGAGTGTGTCCCAGACAACTCCTTTCCAAAAGGTCTCACCATCTTAAATCTTTATGAAAGACAAACCCAGTTTTTCTTTCACCTTTTAACCTCTTTTGATGGAACTCAAATTAGTGTAATCATAGCGGTCTCAAATACATAACCCCAAAACAAATAATGGAAGATCATTCTGACATTGTCATCTAATAAACCCTACCTAATAAGGTTCTTATACTTCCATGTAGACACATCATTTAGAATGATGTTCTTAGTGAAGTTAATTTGTGAAACCATTTCACAACTTTAATGATGATTGTCAAATTCTTGGTTTAATTATTCATCATCATGATTGAATCAGAATCTTTGAATAGTTTTACCAAGTCCGACCAAAATTCTCTTTTAGCATTTCTACTTAATGCACCATATACATGGACATGTATTAGGTCAAGTAAGATATTAGCCTTTCACTATTCATAGCAAAAGATGTCTTCGTCCAAGTAAATAAAATTTGCATAAATTATATGATTCCAAATCATATGACTTAAAACTCCGTTCCATGGAATTTTAGATATGCATTTCTCATTTACTTGATCAAAACAATAATGCATAAAGAATTTTAATTATTTATGTTATAGCCTTTATTACTTTGTTCTTCAAGATTTAGGATATAAGATTTATTTATATGATAACACAATGAAGTAAATCATAATAAATAAAGCACCTTTCTTATTCCAAATAAGAAATAAATATCCTTCATTATCTTATAACAAAATAATATTTCCTACTTCATTAGCAAAGCCACTTTACAAGTGTTCTATGAATAATGTTGCAACTCTTGCATCATTACCATTCATAGATCAACCTTTACTATAAGTAGTCTTTCAATTTACTAATTATTCTGGTATCCAATACCCAATAATTAAACTTAGAAAGATTAATTTATAACGTAAAATTCCCAAGCGGTAGTCCCACTACCATTCCTTTTATTGATTATCCAGAGTTTTGACTACAATTCTAAATGGTCAATTCAATTGCCATTTTACCAAATTACATCAATTAGAGTTATTATTTTAACCATAATTATTTCCTTTAGGTTTGACAAGTCTATCTTACCTTTCCTTTGGCATTTGACCTCCTTTCTATTATGAACCATGAGCATTGGAGAACTTTTCTCCATTATATTGATCTTCGCAGTTTTTTAGCATATCATGCAACTCGGAGAGATTCTTATTCATTCCAAGCATGTTATAGTTCATCACAAAGTGATTATAACTTTTGGAAAATGAATCAAGAATGAGATCCGTGGCTTGCTCCAATCCAATTGGACAACCAAGTTTCTCAAGATGCTCTACGTAGCCTTTATCTTAAGCATGTGAGGTTCCACTTATTGCCCTTTACTCCTTTTGCAAGAAGTGAATGCAATAATGGTTTTATATCTTTCTTGCCTAGATTGCTCTTTGAAACATGTGACTCAACTCCACGCCTATCTAATAGGCTTCCAAAGTTCCAAACTTTGTTGAAGTTTTGAGAACATAATTGTGAGCTTGAGATAACTCACATTCCTAGAATCATACTCATGATTCTTGTGATTGTCTATTCCGGCATTGGGTTCTTTAGGAATAGGCCCATCAAGAATGTACAACACATCTTCTTGCCTTGGAGCAATTCTTAGGCTCAGGATCCAATCCATGAAGTTTGTACCATTCTCTTTGAAGCTCATCCTTCTAAAGGATTGATCGCAACGAAGTTAGTTGTCATTATCTACAACTCATGCAAAATTTCCAAAATTTTACAAGTACCAATCTCATTAAAGAGATAAATAATGTATTTTCCAAAAATACTCCCACTAAATTATATAACCTTCTTATACATCCAATGTATAATATAATTTAAATGGGCTAAGATCCAACTTTAATTTAATTCTAAGTCCGCGGAGGCGGATTACACAAAATTAAATTAATTAGGTAGACAACCTTGTCAATCATATCTCATATGACTCTTAGATCATTTCATGAGACTCTTTTGATATTGGGCTAAGATCCAACTTTAATTTAACTTTGAGTCCACGGAGGCGGACCGCTCAAAATCAAATTAATTAGGTAGACAATTTCTTGTCAATCATATCTCATATGATTCTTAGGGATCCAATTTCGAAAGCATGTTTAATCTCATCTTTTGCCTAGGCCCAAAACTATTTTGACGCCTAATTAAGTCCAACCATTTTAAACGTATAGGAACCATTCAATTTAATGCACCTTGCGGAGGCAAGCCCACATTGAATTAATGAACCTCATCTTGCTCATACATGAATAAAATTAATGCACCTCGCGGAGGCGAACCCACATCAAAATCACCCATGTATAAACAAGTGTTTTTTAATCATGGCATGGCAAAAAGAACTTAAAATTTTCTTTGAAGGTTCATCACATATAGCATACAACACATTTATGAGCACATAATATAAACATGTTACGCATCAAGTTTAGCCACTAAATTAATCTCCATTAATTTAAGCATAATATTTATGTGTCATTAGTTTCTCTATAATTATGAGGATGAGACTCTTTGAACTTTGGTTATCTTCTTCCAAATCAAGACAACAAGAAGTGCGGCCGAACTAAGCCATTGGCAACCACAATTCCGCACTAATTCAAGAAACCAAGAAAGTAGTCCATGTGGCCAAAACTAAGTAATAGATGGTCTCGATGAACGTAGGCCAATTGCAGCCACAATTCCACATGAATCTCCAATCATTGAATCAAGAACTTTGTTTCTCAATTTTAGCAATTATGAACTCTTCATAATTCTAACTTCGTTTTATCTTTGAAACTTTGATTGCGATCAAGTTTGGGAAACACAATCTCGATGAACGTAGATTAGCCATCCAAACCTTGAACCAATCATAGAATCACAAGATAAAAACAAATAGGAAAATCAAACCCCAAGATCCACACCAAAACCAACTGTGCGGCTGCCCAAGAAAATCTGTGCGGTCGCCCAAACATGTGCGGCCGCCCAATATATTCTGTGCGGTCGCACAGTAGCATCAGACAAAATTTTTAAAGTTCGAAAATTTGTCTCAAAATTGTTTTCCCTGATTATTAAAACTTTGATCCAATCAAAAATTAATAATCAAACAATTCAGAATCCAACATAATTTTTAGTGCGATTCAATAGTGCGATTAGAGTTGTAAAACAATAAACCACATAAAATCATATAACACATAAACATCATATAATCCAATATTCATATCATGCTAGGCATACAAACAATTTATATACACACAACATGATCTAAGTATTGAAATAATCAACATGAACGGGGCTCTGATACCACTGTTGGGTTTCGGAGTAACATGCGCAGCGGAATTAAGCATTTAAAATTTAATGAAACCCAAAGCCCATAGATCCATTTATATGATTAAGTCAAATACAATATGATGAATACTAGAATACTAACCCTTGATGCCTTGATTTTTGCAACCTTGAATTCGATGGATGCTTGAAACCTTGATCACGAACATAGTAAGAATCACGAACTCTCTAGCGGTATCCACACCACGAATGAATATCAAGAACACTTGATCTTGGTTGCTAGACCAAAATTGTGAAACACGTTTTCACAATTAATATGAACTATATGGAATTTTATTTGTGTATTATTTTGTTCTTCAATCTAGGATCTCTTAGAACAAAATAAAACCCTCTCAAACTCTTTGAGACTTGCACAAAAACATGGCTTTGATTCTGGCTGAATTTTGCTGTTTATATACAAGTTAAACCTATTCCAAATACGAAACTTGTGTCTAAACCCGTCCAAAATTCTTTTCCAAATCAAATTAGGAAACCAGTCCCGACATGATGTGCGGCCGCCCAAAACCTTTGTGCGGTCGCACATCTATCTGGAAGGTTTCTGGTACTTTCTGAGCCAAACTGTGCGGCCGCCCAAGCCATTATGTGCGGTCGCACACTTTCCCCAGATTTCCCTAATTTCCAAATTCCAATATAGTCCTTATTTAAGATTCGTTCTATTGTGTGTGACCCTCTAGGATTACACTAAGTTGGCAATGGGTTCAAACATGAAACCATAAGATATGATTAGGTTCTAGCAAACCGTCATACCTACCCAAATAGTATAACTAGATACAAGTTCGCATTCCTTTAGAACATGTCACAATCCCTTTGTCCACGATGTCATTGAACACAAGTCATGGTCAATAAGTCAACTTGTATTGTTAAATACTTTCTCGATTCCGAATATGTTGAAAATCCAAATGACATTGATCCAATCAATCCATTTAAGTTTGGCCAAACATTTCACCAACATCATTCCTTCGAGGGGCCCAAGCTTGACATCTCTCCGAAGAGGGACAAATCCATTTAGCTTATTATTCTTCCCTACGTGAATCCGATTATGCCAATCATACCCTTTATAACTACCGTGTTAAGGCAGCGTTTGAATATGTCAAACATAATCTTCATCAAGTGGAAGACTATAATAACTTCATGTCTAAGGATTCAAATGACATAACTAATATGAGATTTATATATATGACATCGACCATGACATAAATCTCATATCGCGGGTCATGTCCAGTACCTTGTTCAAAACAAGTACCCATAAATCTAACATGATCATCCCATGATCATTTAGCCTTTATACTAGTGCTTAACAAGCTCTAGGGACGGAGATTATTATAAGCAAACACGAGCCATAATAATAATCTTAACAACTCTTTATCATCATGAATTAAATGATAACTTATACAACGTTTAACAAACGTGCCTAGGGCACCAACACCAACATGCAGAAACTTGGATAAAGACGTTAATAGAAACGCCCTATACCGGTGATCCACACTTCGAACGGATTCAAGAACACCTTCTTGAACTTGAATGCTAGGTCTTCGGGTTGAAAATCTTTGTTTGAAGAACACTTCTTCAATATCTCCTAATGATTATTAAAGTTTGATAATTGGGAATAATCAAACTTAATAACCTAAGAATATAATGTATATTCTCTCTCTCCAAGAAAGAGTTTGTGATTTCTAAAATCAACGTTATGGGAACTATTCCCGGTTGTCCACATTATATACAAGAGGTTTCCAAAACCCTTTAGGACTTAAGTCTTCTTGTCCAATAAGAATTGACCAAAAAATAAAATGCAGTGCAGGGGGCAGCCGTGCGGCTCCAAGGTTGCCGTACGGCTCCCTCATTCAGTTTCCTCGTTTTTCCCTCCTTTTAATTATCCGTTCTGCGTGTGTGACCCAATAGGATTATACTTAGTTGGCAACGAGTCCGAACCATTCAAACCTCGTAAGTCATAAGCGGACTATAGCAAGCCATTATGACTACCCAATTAGTATAACTTTAAAATCCAAAGTTTCCTAAAATATAACATAACACAATCTCTTTGTTACATGATGTATATTGAACGTAAGCCATGGTCAATGGTAAACTTACCTTTGTTCATTGTTTTCTTGATCCCGAATGTATTGATAATATAAATGACATTGATCCAATCAATTCATTTGAGCATGGCCATGCATTTCATTAATACCATTCATCGAGTGGCCAAAGCTTGACATCTCTCTTGACGAGGAACAAATCCCTTCTTGGCTTATTACCCTTCCCTCTATGATTCCGATTATGCCAATCACATTCTTTATAGCTACCCGATTAAGGGTAACGTTTGAATATGTCAAACATAATGTTCATCATGTGGAAGACTGTAATAACCTCAGGTCTAGAGATTCCAGTGATATAACTATATGAGACTTAATTATGACATTGTGACCATGACATAAACCTCATAGGGGTCAGTCCAGTATTTATTCTCCAACAAATACCCATAAGTCTAATTGTATCACATACACATAATCATCATATGATTATCTATTAAATTTATACTAATAATTAATCATAATTATCAGGGACAGAGATTATTATAATAAACATGAAAAAGATATAATAATCAAACATTGAATATCTTTATTGAAGCATAAAGCAAATGATAACATTAATCGTTCAAACAACGTGACTAGGGTATACACACCAACATGTAAATAGTAAATCATGCCTCAAGTCAATGCACACACTAGCCAGTGTTATAGATTTCTAGTCTATCAAAAAAAAAATGAACTTACAATATGGGAAAGACAGAAATATCATTCAGCGCATACAAATATTATGAGTTTAAGTTTAGTATGCATTTAAACTGAATGTTTAAACATCATGCAATAAAAATATGAGCAATTATAATTATGCACATGAAGTTTAGTGAAATTATGCATTCATTGTTCCACAAACGAAAGGTTTGAATTGAACAAAGTTTTGAAAAATGCAATGATGCATTCTTCTCATTAAAACTTGAAATATAAGATTTACGGATTACAAGTTTTACATGGAAGACAAAATCATAACAAAAATGCACATCAAAATAGTTTACCTATGCGCAACCATAAAAAAAATTTACAACCCTAATCAATATGAATTCTGGAGAGCGCTTCCCTTAGTTCATCCTGAATACTATTGAACTTGTTCATCAGCTCTATTTTCATATCTTGAAACTTCATGGTGTATTCCACAGCTTGCTGAAAATAAGTCTTCATTCCTTTGCGCATCAATTCTTTGTCGTGCCGAAGATCTTAAGAAACTCTGTTGTACCCATTTTCAAACGCACCAAGTTGATTTGACAGAGATTGCTGAGTTGAAAGAATTGATTAATGTTCTTATTCAGCTCAACTTGAACCATGTTCTGACTGGCTTGCATATTCAACATAGTCTGGTTCATCTTTCCATTGAAAGTGTCTCCAAACTCAACTCTGCAGTTTGTCACATGACTTTTGAGCGCATCAATAGAAGAGCTGGAGTCACTTGGCGCAAAATTATCAAAAGCATTCAAAATTTTGTCAGTCTCAATTTGAATTACCTCATTGAGAGTATTTGCCAAATTGCGAATCCCTTCATTCATTCCATGAGAGGAGGGAATTTTTTCTAGTGCAGAAGATAGAATGCCAATATCATACGCAATGTCTTGGCACAGTGAATCTAGATTGAGAGCAGCGGCTTCTGAACTTGTTGCCTTTGTTGTATAACTCTCCCCCTTGATGTCACAATCCATGGAAGCCAACAAACCTGCTTGCGCATCAAGCCTATCAGACTGTGCATCCAGTTGTTCCTGAATCTTATCTTGAGTAGTGACAACCTGGAATTGCTGAGTCTGAGAAGCAAATTGATTTTCTTGAATAGTTTGTAGCATGGTGATAATCTGGCGCAGATCAGTAGAGGAACCAGAGGGATCAGAAGTGAGTGGAGCAGAAGGCACAACGTTCTGAGAAGTTTGAGAGGCACTAGTAATATGCGCAGCAGCAGCAACAAGAGTAGAAGTATTGGGTGCATAAACTGGTGAGGGAGGCATCCTGTAATCCTCAGAGCTGGAATCAGCAACATCTTCAACAATCGGTGCATCAGGATCAACAATAGGATCAGGCTCATCATAAGCAAAGCCTTCACCATCAATGAAGATAGGTGGGGCTTGCTGTGCAGCATTCCTTTGCACAATTGCAGCCAGCCTTGCTTGCCTGTCAATCTCACGCGCAGATAGGGAAGTGCGCGGGGGAGACGAAGGAGGTGAGTGCCTTGAAGGATCAGAATCAACGTCTGATAGGCCTTGCATTGAGCGCTTGGTGGCGCGCTTCTTCAATCGGTGCTTAGATTTCTTGGTGGAAAAAGGAACTTCATCTTCACTAGAAGTCTCCTTGTGGTGCTCCCTCTGACTTGCTGCAACAGTAGAGGGGCCAGACTAAGAAGGCTTGGAAGGGCTGAGGAGAGGATCATTGGAAAATAGATCATCAAATACTGCTTCCTTTTGCGCTGTAAGAGAGCTAGTGGTGCCAACTGGGCAAGGCGCAGGAGGAGGCGCAACAATATCTTCATCATCAGAAATATGAACCTCATCATCAGATTCATCAAGTAAGATCCTAGATCCCTTATCTTTCTTCTTCTTTTACGGGGGCGCAGCAACCTTGGACTTTTTTGGACTTCTTGGTGTGCTCTGGGGCAGCATCAGCCTTGCGCTTAGGAGCAGGCGTAGTAGAGGGCCCAATCTTTTATTGGATTTTGTGCAATCATGCGCGGAGGAAACAACACATGAAAAACCCAAAAGCCTAGATCCGTTATGTTATTATTCATAATATGAAGATGAAAGAAACTAACCCTTGTTTGAATAACGCTTCTTCAATCTCTCCTAACGATTATTAAAGTTATGGGAACAATTCCCGGTTGTTCACATTATATACAAGAGGTTTCCAAACCCTTACTTAGGTCTTTTTGTCTAACAAGAAAAGGCCAAAATTAAACTGCAGTGTGGGACATGGGCCGTATGGCTCCTAGGCAGCCGTATGGCTCCTAGGGAGCCGTACGGCTGGCTTTCCCAGACTCCTTGTTTTTCGCTCCTTTTAATTATCCATTCTGCATGTGTGACCCAATAGGATTATACTAAGTTGGCAACGAGTCCGAACCATTCAAACCTCGTAAGTCATAAGCGGACTCTAGCAAGCCATTATGACTACCCAGTTAGTGTAACTTTGAAATCCAAAGTTTCCTAAAATAGAACATAACACAATCTCTTTGTTACACGATGTCTATTGAACATAAGCCATGGTCAATGGTCAACTTACCTTTGTTCAATGCTTTCTCGATCCCGAATGTATAGATAATACAAATGACATTGATTCAATCAATTCATTTGAGCATGGCCATGCATTTCATCAATACCATTCATTGAGCGGACAAAGCTTGACATCTCTCTTGACGAGGAACAAATCCCTTCTTGGCTTATTACCCTTCCCTACATGATTATGATTATGCCAATCACATTCTTTATAGCTACCCGGTTAAGGGTAACGTTTGAATATGTCAAACATAATGTTCATCATGTGGAAGACTGTAATAACCTTAGGTCTAGAAATTCCAGTGATATAACTATATGAGACTTAATTATGACATTGTGACCATGACATAAATCTCATAGGGGTCAGTCCAGTATTTGTTCTCCAACAAATACCCACAAGTCTAATTGTATCACATACACATAATCATCATATGATTATCTATTAAACTTATACTAATAATTAATCATAATTATCAGGGATGGAGATTATTATAATAGACATGCAAAAGATATAATAATCAAACATTGAATATATTTATTAAAGCATAAAGCAAATGATAACATTAATCGTTCAAAAAACGTGCCTAGGGCATACACACCAACAATCTCCCACTTGCACTAGGCCTAACTAATGTATCAAATACCCATAGACCTAACATGACCATCATGCTTCACTTGCGGAAGACCCTTTGTCAATGGGTCAGCAATGTTATATTCAGTTGGTACTCTGCATATATTCGCATCTCCTCTATCAACGATTTCTCGAATGATATGAAAACGCCTAAGTATGGGTTTGAATTTCTGATGCGATCTAGGTTCCTTTACTTGAGCAATAGCACCATTATTATCACAATAAAGTTCTATTGGATTAGCAATGCTAGGAACCACCTCTAGTTCACCAATAAACTTCTTAATCCAAACAGCCTCTTTAGCACCATCGGATGCAGCTATATACTGAGCTTCAGTTGTAGAATCAGCTACGGTAATTTGCTTAGAACTATTCCAGCTAACAGCACCATCATTAAGCATAAACACAAATCCATATTGCGATCTTGAATCATCCTTATCGGTTTGGAAGCTTGCATCTGTGTAACCATTTACAATAAGATCATCTTCCATACCTCCATATACCAAGATCAAATCTTTAGTCCTTCGCAAGTACTTAAGAATCATCTTGACAACAATCTAGTGACTCTCACCAGGATTCGATTGGTATCTACTCGTCATGCTCAAAGCATAAGAGACATCGGGTCTAGTACATATCATGGCATACATGATGGATCCTATTGCAGAAGCATATGGGATTCCATTCATTCTCTGACGCTCATCAGTTGTCTTAGGATAATGATTCTTGCTTAGAGTTATGCCATGAGCTACTCGCAAATTTCGTCTCTTAGAGTTTTCCATGCGGAATCTCTTCAGAACTTTGTCACTCTATGTACTTTGACTCAAACCAATCAAATTCTTAGATCTATCATGATAGATCTTTATGCAAAGGATGTAGGCGGCTTCTCCCATATCTTTCATTGAGAAACACTTTCCTAACCATGTCTTTACAGACTGTAGTGCAGGAGCGTCGTTTCCAATGAGCAATATGTTATCAACATATAGTACTAGAAATAGTACTACGCTCCCACTAATTTTCTTGTATACACAAGGTTCATCTTAATTGTTGATGAAGCCAAACTCTTTGACCGGTTCATCAAATCGAAGATTCCAACTCCTAGAGGATTGCTTCAATCCATAGATGGATCTCTGCAACTTGTATACTTTGTTAGAATTTTTTGGACTTACAAAACCTTCAGGTTGTGTCATATACACATCCTCAAGTAAGTTCCCGTTAAGGAACGCTATTTTGACATCCATTTGCCATATCTCATTGTCAAAATATGCGGCTATGGCAATAAAAATTCTTATAGACTTGATCATTGCTACGGGCGAAAAGGTTTCATCATAGTCAATACCATGAATATGCCTATAGCCTTTCGCTACAAGTCTAGCTTTATAAGTATGCACCTTTCTATCCATGTCAGATTTCCTTTTGAAAACCCACTTGCATTCTATGATTTTTACACCTTCGGGTGCATCAATCAAGTTCCAAACTTGATTATCATACATGGATTTGATTTCAGATTCCATGGCTCCAAGCCATTTATTTGAATCAGGAGCGGACATCGCTTCTTGATAGGAAGTAGTTTCATCATTATCAATGATTTCTACTTCATTGCTATCCGTTATGTTCAATAATTCATAATATGAAGATGAAAGAAACTAACCCTTGTAGATCGATATGCAGAAACTTGGATTAAGACGTTAATAGAAACTCCCTCTACCGGTGATCCACACTTCAAACGGATTCAAGAACACCTTCTTGAACTTGACTGCTAGGTCTTCGGATTGAAAAAGTTTTGTTTGAAGAATGCTTCTACAATCTCTCCTACCTATTATTAAAGTTTGATAATTGGGAATAATCAAACTTAATAACCAAAGAATATATTGTGTATTCTCTCTCTCCAAGGAAGAGTTTGTGATTTCCAAAATCAATGTTATGAGAACAATTCCCGGTTGTCCACATTATATACAAGAGGTTTCCAAAACCCTTTAGGATTTAGGTCTTCTTGTCCAACAAGAAAAGACCAAAATTAAACTACAGTGCGGATCCACGGGTGCCGTACGGTTCCCTCCTCCAGTTTCCTCGTTTTTTGCCCTTTTAATTATTCGTTCTGCGTGTGTGACCCAATAGGATTATACTAAGTTGGCAACAAGTCCGAACAATTCAAACCTCGTAAGTCATAAACGGACTCTAGAAAGCCATTATGACTACCCAATTAGTATAACTCTTAAATCCAAAGTTTCTTAAAATAGAACATAACACAATCTCTTTGTTACACGATGTCTATTGAATGTAAGCCATGGTCAATGGCCAACTTACCTTTGATCAATGCTTTCTCGATCCCAAATGTATTGATAATACAAATGACATTGATCCAATCAATTCATTTGAGTATGACCATGCATTACATCAATACCATTCATCGAGTGGCCAAATCTTGACATCTCTCTTGACGAGGAACAAATCCCTTCTTGGCTTATTACCTTTCCCTACATGATTCCGATTATGCCAATCACATTCTTTATAGCTACCCGGTTAAGGGTAACGTTTGAATATGTCAAACATAATGTTCATCATGTGGAAGACTGTAATAACCTTAGGTCTAGAGATTCCAGTGATATAACTATATGAGACTTAATTATGATATTGTGACCATGACATAAATCTCATAAGGGTCAGTCCAGTATTTTAAGGAGGCGTGCGCTCCCTTTTATGTTTCAAAAACTAAACCTTCTGATCATCGGAGGCGCGCGCACCCTTTTTAAGGAGGCGTGCGCTCCCTCGTGTGTTTTAAAACAAAACCTTCTGATCATAGGAGGCGCGCGCACCCTTTTAAGGGAGGCGTGCGCACCCCCCATTCTCTTTTCCCCAAGTTGTCTGTTTTACGCTCAATCTTCCGGAGGCCATAACTTCTTCATTCAGACTCCGTTTTAGACGTGTAAACTATCGTTTTAAAGATCTCCTTGAGTACTTAGAGATGAGTGGGTTTATTAAATTGAGTTTCAGGTTCAGATTAGGTCGAGCTCTCAGTAAGTGTTTCATAACACAAAAACGTTTAGAATTGGTCTAAGTTTTGAGTACTATTCTAGTTGACTTAGATGGTCATTGTGGAACACTCTAGGTTGGTAAAATGGTTCCTTTGTGAACACATATGTTATGGAATTTGATTAAGTATCGTTTTGTGAATGTTGAACATCTTTGATGTGTTGTTTGGATTGGTTCATCTTTATGGTGATTTATTTGGAATGGTTCCCTACTTTGGAATCATTGGTTGTTTATTTAAGCTAGTATTTATTACTTAGCATTTATTTGAAAGTCCAGCTGGTTACTTGTGTTCGAGTCAGGCAATGGATAATGCTATAATGGCACAAGCCAAGTCCAGTATAGCATCGCCCATTGGTCCTTCTTTCCTCATCCAGATTGGCCTTGGTTTGGATGAGCTAGCTCCTTTGGTGAGTATTCTAGCTAGTCGTTTTGGGTATGACTCTGTGTCATTTCCCTTGTCCTTTGTGACATATTACATTGTTATGGTTCCGGTACCGGGGTTGTTATCTTCAGCTGTTTATGCTGCTATGAAGATGGTTTGATTGGTTAATTGGTTGAAGCTGAGCAGCGATCCTTATTGTGTTCTATCAGTTTGGGAAACCTTGGCTCAATATCCTTTGTTACTTGTTTATTTCCGCTGCTATCTGTTAACTGCTAATTACTACGTGTTATGTGAGATTTATTATTGTTTATTGCTTCTTGCATCATAGCATGGCATGTAGTTTCATTAGTAACTTATTGAGATTTATCTCACCCCCTTTCCTTTATCTTTGTTTTTCCTTAACCCCCCCCCCCAGAAGGAAAGGAATAGGACTTGCTGATCATGAGGAGGACGTCGAGAGGGTTTGTGATTTTTGGGCAGGTGGTTATTTGGTTTACATTACCTAAATGTAAAACCTTTTGGGAATATCATTATCAACAATGACGTCATTAAGTTTGTAATGTTTTGTTTTTGGTGTAAGCTTGTGGAGCTTATACTAGTTGTATTAAGTTGTGGTTAAACTTGGATTTCTAAAACCTTGCGTTAAATCTTTTAGTATAAAATGGAATTTTTATCTTCAGTATTTTGGTGTTTATTGTTTTAAGTCGACGTCCAGCTCGCGAGTTCCGGGCCCGCGGGGTCGGGGTCGCGACAAGCACAATCTCTCTCACAATTTCCATTTCACATCTGACACAAGCACATATATCTGCAAAGCATACACATAACAGGTACAAGAGTGAGTCCCCTGACATCAGATACTACAAACAGCAAATGCGGCTCTAAATAGCATACACCAAATGTGGCTCCGAACTGCAAACAGAAAATGTGGCTCTGAACAACATACAGAAAATGCGGCTCCAAAGCAAATAGCAAATGCGTCTCCGAACAGCAAAACAACAAATGCGGCTCCGAATAGTTATTTGGTCCATGGTGAACCACTGAAATCACCACCATCTTCAGCAACAGATTGTCACACTGCAAGTCTACCACAACAGATAGGTGCCACTGTAAGGATCCCCGCGGGTGGGAAACTATTGGAAATAATTTTATCCCCTCGAGAATGCCAAACACGACACTTTATGTTCAAACAAAACAGAGTCGACACGTTAGTTTAATTTTAAACCCAAACTTAACGAAAAAAGGTTAGAGAAAAAGGATTCAGAGGTCACGTTACGTCTTGGTGTAGACACCCCGCCTTGGACCTCTCACTTTGATTGCATACAAAGTATTTTTATTTAACTCATTTTCGTTAATTTCTGTTTCTTCAACATAATAAGAGCCATGGGGGCACAAATGGATAGACTTTCCGAGGATGCCCGCCGAAAAGACGATTTGTGGCAAGTCCGTTTTGATCTCGAGAGGAAGATTCACAAGGAAGAAGTTTCCGAGCTCAAAGCCCGTTTGCAAGAGCTCACCAACAACAAGGCAAAGTTTAAGGGTAAAGCATGCTCAAGTGGCCCGTCCCTCAAAAGCTACAAAGGTACCTCCAACAACCGAGTTTTCACTCCCCTCCTAGGAGTAACCCAAGCCGAAGCATTTGAAACTTTGGTGGCAAGTGGAAAGGTCAAGCCTTTAGAGGGGTACAAGCCGAAGACGATACCGAAGAATCATGCACATGGTGAATGGTGCGGCTACCACAAGCATAGTGGCCATACTACCGAAGGGTGCTTCCTTCTCCGAAACATCATCCAAGCTTTGTTCGACAACGGCGAATTTACTGTGGGTGAAGAGCAACCTTTAGAGAGTTCCAACATGCAAGAACTCATCAAAGAAGAATGATTTGGTTTCGAAATGGGGCTTCTACAAGAAATCATGCCACAAGGAGACTACAACGATAATGGGGACTACAACAAAAATCTCCGTTTCTCTTTCTCTACCTAGTAATAGGAATTAAAAAAAAAAAAAAAGAGTCAAAGTCCTCTTAAGTGTGCATTAAGTTTTCTTTGTCCAATTAATGTGAAATTTTGAGTCAAGTCTCATCATCAAATAAAATTCGTTCTTGTCCTCATACACTCTTCCAAGTTGTTCAATCTAATTCTTGGCAAAATGATGAAAAGATGTCTAAACGAGTTTTGGAATGAAGGCCATCACTTGAACGCCTGGGGGCTAAACATTGTGACGAAGGCAACATCATCAACGACGAAGACAAAGCCAAGACACCAAAGGTGAAGCAACAACCATGGAGAAAAATCAAGCAATGTTTCAAAGGGGGGATTAAAAAAAAAAAAAAAAATGCTCGCTAGGTTGAACTCTTCAAATCAACCTAGGCAAAAGTTAGAGCACAAAAAAAATAAAAAATAATAATAATAATAAAAAATAAAAAAAAATAAAAAAAAATAAATAAATCCCCCTCAATCAAAGAAGTTCACATCAAGATCAACATCATTCCATCCACCAAAGGAGGACGAAGCTACACGACGAAGCAACAATTCCATCCCGAAGAATGGAGAAGTCACAAGAACTACGGTGACCTGAGCCTCTACACTGGAGGAACGTAGGCAACCTTCGGGTCCGGTCTCATGCAAGAAAGAAGAAATGTTTAGCCCTAGCGCGTTATGGTGATCGGCCTTCCTCTCGAACCTGTCATGACATCTTTGTACGATTAATTTGCCAATGAATTAATCACCTCAAGATTGAACAACTTTCTTAGATTTGGAATCGCTTTCACGTTCCTTGTCGAGTCTAGGGCTTCTATTCTTTCTGCATACTCCCAATTTTTTGCAATCAAATTGGGGCTTTCTTTCTCTTCTCTCTTAAATGACTTACTTGCCTTCGTGAGTCATTCAAAAAATATACATACATGAAGTCAATACTAGGGACACTTCCCTAGTCAAGTCAATGTCACTCATCTTTAGTGACAAGAGGTCTTCACCGCAAAATCACATGTCTTATCTCCTCATCCAGAGTCAATGCACACTTCCTCATTAATCGAGTCAATAAAAAAGAAGACTGGAAAAGAGATGCCCTCTAGATTGAAAACCCGAAAGGGCGGTCTAGGCAAAAAACAGGGTGCGTCATAAAAAAAAAATAAAAAAAAAATGAGAGAGTGAGAGAGAAAAGGGAAAGAGAAATGGAGATCTCCGGCCTCTAAAGAAGACAACTGCACGAGCTCTACATTGGATCTCCTCAGCAAGTCAATTCCCCACCGAGTCAACTTTAGGATTGCAAAAAGCTCGACATGATATGGCACCATCAAAGGTTGTCTTGGGCTATTGGTATCATTCTCCAGCAGTATGCATTCTTGGGTTCATGAAAAGAAGGCCCGTGGTAACCAAGACCCATCCGAGAACGAGCCCATCACAAAAGGGCACGAGGTTGCACAAATAACCCATAGCTAGTCAATTGGCTTGGGCAGCAAATAGCAACAACATGTGTCTCAGATTTCAAAGCTTCTTCAAGTATGTGCTTCTAAAGTACGCCGAAAGGCTCCTGAGAAATGGAGTAGCTCTTGCCATGTCCTCTCATGTTTGTTCCCTCGCACAAGGATGGGTCACTCTTGCTTTGCTCAACAAATGGTGATGCCCTAGGGGCTATATGACCCGAGAACAAGGGCTTCTTTTGACAATCAACAAGCCCTAGGGGCTATGCTCGAAAAAGATGTGTGAGACTATCCTCAAAGTCTCTCAAAAGGGATGTCAAAAAGCCCTCTTGTCACGTGTTCCCGTGCTCGTTACCCCAATCAAGGATGGACCTTTCTCGCAATCAATGATGGCACTCTAGGGGCTACGGTCAAGTCTTAAAGGCTCCCTCGGCAAAGAGCAATTAACTCCCCAGCCAAGTCATGTGCAACATTGGAAGCTTCCTCAATTCGGCAACGAAGGTCTCCAAGGGCTTTGCAATCTACAATCTTTTGGGCTTCGGCATTACAGTAATTCAAGCAAAGGGCAGTATTAGGGCTTCGCGACCGACAGTATTTTGGGCAACAATACTCGAGCAAGTGCAATGTGGAATAGTCTTATGGCTCCATGAAAGGGATCAAGCTTCAAGAGTCTCTCAACACTTCCAGTCAAAAGGCCCCTTGGTTTTAAATGAAGGCTCCAATGATATGGATGAAGTTGATGATTTTTGTTAGAACTCACAGTGAGATTTTGAAGGAAGTCTTAGAGAAAAGGAAAAAGATTCAATATGCTAAACTCTAATCAAAACATGGTTATAGCGGGAAATGCCACCCCCTTCTCCAAGATCAAAAGCACAAGGTGCAGCTCAGATAAAGTTGGGCCACAGCACTAGTTGCATCCGAAGATCCGTCATTGGTTCAACTCAAGAGGAGTCAAGCAAGCATACTCATTTGGGACTTTATCACACCAAGACCTTATCATCCGCGACCTCGACGGCACCGCAAGACATTACTGCATCTTTTGACATAAGCCCTCCGCCATTTGGGTATCAACCACAATGAGGCCATTCATCTCCCCAGTAAGAGCAAGAAGGGGATCGCTATCAAGAATTCTACCCGACGGTACATCCGCGCTCAATGCCGAGCCGATCACAAGATAATTTGGGAACTTTACAATGAAAGGTCTTCACATTTCACCATCTCCAAGCCCGCAAGCAACAAGTCCATGACATTTGGGGCTTAGCAATCTCTCGAAGCTTGGAGCTTGCTCACGTCAACAACAAAAGACGATTCATTTGAGTGGACTAAAGAGCTGATTTATCTTGGGGCTATGCAAGTCACTCCAAATTTGGCATCAAAGGCGATCTAGGGGCTTCACAATCAGTGACCCCTTATCTCGGCATCAAAAGTCTTTTCAAGCCCCATAATCGACAAATCTCTAGGGCTAGACATCAATCTTCGTCAGACACACCGGCGGGGTTAGACATCAATCTTCGTTGGGCACACCGGTGGGGTTAGACATCAATCTTCGTTGGGCACGACGACGACAACGACAGAATTCAAGCAAGGCAATCCGGACTTCGATCGCACATGACTTGATCTTGGGTTGGCTTTACAAACACACAATGGCTAAAATGGTTCACCCACGAACTAAAAATCCTTTTCTCGCATGTGTACATATTCTTTTCCTTCTAAAAAAAAAAAAAAGATTTTCTCTTCTTCTTTTTCTTTTTCTTTACTTGCGTATAAGTATGTGCTCCATAGCTTCTTCCCCACCGTTCTTCGTCATCCTTGAACTACGCTGGTCTGATTCCCTTCAAGGGATACGTAGGCAGCCTTTGGCACGACCAACCCAACATTCCAAGGCAAGAACAATTCATCATCACCAACATCATCATTCTTCATCAAAAGCATCAACATCCTTCAGCAATCCGTCCCGAATCAAGCGGCCGTGGTAAGTGAAGGTATGAATACATCCGAAGCTTTCCTCAAATCACACCACACACAAAAGCAATTTCTCCATTCTTGCAAAATCTCTCTCTCATGCAAAACTGCTTTCAAATCACATTGCACCACGAGCACAATTTCTCTCTCTTCATTACACACTTCATGCATCTTCTTGCACAAACACATATACCTGCCAAGCACACACATAACAGGTACCACCACGAAGTCAACAGCATCCACTAATCAAGGCACTTCATCCCCAGCAGAAAATGGTCCACAGTCAACCATGCCCGCATCCCCACGATGTCAACAGAAACTGCAGCTCTAGACAGCAATTTGGTACATGGGTTCACCAACGGACTCATCCAAGGCATTCACTAACGGATTCATCAAACGGATTCACCAATGGATTCGTGAACAAAGGTTCACTAACGGCCTCCTCAAAGGTTCACTAACGGCCTCATTCAAAGGTTCACTAACGGCCTCGAAGGTTCACTAACGGCCTAATCAACGGATTTCACTAACGGATTCGTCAACAAAGGTTCACTAACGGCCTCGAAGGCTCACTAACGGCCTAATCAACGGATTTCACTAACGGATTCGTCAGCAAAGGTTCACTAACGGCCTCATTCGAAGGTTCACTAACGGCCTCATCAAACGGATTTCACTAACGGATTCGTCAACAAAGGTTCACTAATGGCCTCATCAACGGATTTCACTAACGGATTCGTCAAAGGTTCACTAACGGCCTCATCAAACGGATTCACCAACGGATTCATCAACAAAGGTTCACTAACGGCCTCATCAACGGATTTCACTAACAGATTCGTCAAAAGGTTCACTAACGGCCTCCTCAAAGGTTCACTAACGGCCTCATTCAAAGGTTCACTAACGGCCTCCTCAAAGGTTCACTAACAGCCTCTTCAAAGGTTCACTAACGGCCTCAAGGTTCACTAACGGCCTCCTCAAAGGTTCACTAACGGCCTCATTCAAAGGTTCACTAACGGCCTCATTCAAGGGTTCACCAACGGCCTTGAAGGTTCACTAACGGCCTCCTCAAAGGTTCACTAACGGCCTCAAGGTTCACTAACGGACTCCTCAAAGGTTCACTAACGGCCTCATTCAAGGGTTCACCAACGGCCTTGAAGGTTCACTAACGGCCTCCTCAAAGGTTCACTAACGGCCTCAAGGTTCACTAACGGCCTCCTCAAAGGTTCACTAACGGCCTCATTCAAGGGTTCATTAACGGCCTCAAGGTTCACTAACGGCCTCATTCAAAGGTTCACTAATGGCCTCCTCAAAGGTTCACTAACGGCCTCTTCAAAGGTTCACTAACGGCCTCAAGGTTCACTAACGGCCTCCTCAAAGGTTCACTAACGGCCTCATTCAAAGGTTCACTAATGGCCTCCTCGAAGGTTCACTAACGGCCTCATTCAAAGGTTCACTAACGGCCTCACTCAACGGATTCAGCCTGCAGGTTTACCAACGGATCATGCCACCCCCCTCTATCAACAAAAGACGCTCACACAGGGAGCGCACCCCTATCTCTAGCAATTTCAAATTACTACTTTCATCGAGTCTTTGCTTTCTTTTCTTTCTTTTTCTTTGTCGATGTCCTCGGCAGGTGTTTTTACTTTCGTCGACGCGTTTTGCTTTGCAATCCACGTCGCCGAGGGGCTCTGTAGACACCCCGCCTTGGACCTCTCACTTTGATTGCATACAAAGTATTTTTATTTAACTCATTTTCGTTAATTTCTGTTTCTTCGGTTAAGTTCCTAAATGATTCCGTTAGTTTTGGACTAAACTGCATAACAGAGTTAACTTTTAGGGTCATTCTGTCATTCTGTCCTTTTCTGCCGCGGGCGCTTCCGGAACTGTTAACGGGCTGCGCGCGCGTCTCGCCCCAAAAGTGGGACTCGCGCGCTTCCCATTTTGGCAGTAATTGATTGCACCTTATTTCCCTCCCTTTTCTTATTTGCAACATCTCTTTCTTGATCACAAAAGACTTCTTTTCTCATCCACATTCATCCCCCCTAGTTTTATAACCTCCAATCCCATTATTCTAGCCATCTCTTTAAAACAAAATAATTCATTTTTATTTTATTTGATTTTCTTTTATTTCTTTCATTTATTATTTTATTTATCTTATTTTCTATTGGTCAATTCCATCTCACATGGATTGACCAATTTCCCTCCAACCTTTCCCTCTCTTTTTTACCTATAAAAACCATCATCTTCTACCTTAGAAGGGGACTCTTTTTACACTCTTTGGACAAAAACTTCATCTTCCCTACAAGAACTATACACAAGTTCTCTCAACACATTTTCCCTACAAACAAACACTACACAAAGTGTTGCACAACCATTTCTCTACAAACAACACCATCTTCAAGTCAAAGTCTAAGGTCCTCTTTTCTAAAGGTACTTTTATTCTTCTTCTCTTTTATTCTAGTCTTACTAGTATGCAATCCCCATCAATCGGGACATCACCAAATGACCACTTTGCTACATTAAAGTTGGTTAAGGTTATCTCCCTACATTTTAATCTCTACTTTATTTTCCTCTACATTTCTTAATGTAATTGTTTAGCATAAATTTATAAATAAAACAATTCTCTTTTCTTCCCCTTTTTCTTTACATTATAATTGTTAGCACTGTTAATAAATTGAAGGACATTTAGCATTAGAACACCAATTGTAGCAAGACCCGCGTAAGCGGGGCGGAGTGGGTGTTTAAGTACTTCCCACTCCGTCACCTAACCCCCGAACCCTTCTCTCCCGAATCTCTGGTTTTGTACATAAATTAGGTTATTTCTAGGTTTTTCTTATGTTCCTTTAAAAACATAGGTGGCGACTCTAAACAATCTAAAACAAGTTAGACATCCTAGGATAATTCACCGCTCTAGCCAAGTTGTGGTTTCCCGGGGTATCTACACTTGGGAAGAAATTATCGCGGTTCATTCAAGATGCTTCGGAAAAAACCGAGTCTCCCTAAGTTTATTGACCAAAAATGTGCAAGTATGTGTGTGTGTGTATGTTTCCAAAAATGGGAGAAACTGATTTTTTAACAAAACCAGTTTAAAACTTAACAGGAAGGGTTTATTTTGCAAACAGTTTAACAGAAAAGGGGGGGGGGGTAAAACTGAGAAAACCATTCCCTGGACAAACCAGCCGTACGGCTATAGGGGGTTGTCATGGGAATTTTGACAGTTTATCAGGAATAAGTCCAGTTTCAGGCAGAAACATAGTATTCTGCTAAAACTGGACTGTTTTGAATCTTTTCAGTTTATCCTTTCTTGTACAAAACATGGATTAAGTCATCCCTATGCCATTGATCACTAATTAAACACCAAAACAAATGGTTTTGGACATGATCATGACAATAATTGGGGAAAAATGAATAAAGTTGATGAACATGACATTTAAGCCAAAATCACCATTTGAATGATCAAAGATGAAGACTTTGACATCTAAATGGATGATTCATCCTAGGAAAGACCTTGGGATATCAAAAATCAACCTTTGGATGGGTAAAGATTAAATCTTTACCATCCAAAGGACATTATTGTGCTTGGATCAAAGTTGAATGGTAAAGATTGAAACTTTACCATCAAATTTGATCCTTTCAACACAAATCAACACAAATGACATGAATAAAAGGGCTCTCTCCAAGATGTGCAATGGATCACCAAGCCAAATTTAAATACAAGACATAAATGTAAAGACATGAAAGTAAATTGCATTAATGTAAAGCCATAAAATAAATTGCATTAATGTAAAGACATAAAGTAAATGTACATTAAATCATAACAAGCCTTGATCATCCTTGGTTTATAACCCTTGATCATGCATAAAACATGAGGGCACCATGAATAAAGCTAAGGCTTGGTTCCAATTTATATCATTGCAAGAAATATAAAGACATAAATAAGTAGATGAGCAAAATGAAAATAGAACAAGAGATGAAGAGAAGATGGGGGAGAAGGAGGCCTCACCAATATTTGGTTCTAATCCTATCTTTTTCTCTCTTTCACTCAAATGTGTTTATGATTGTGTTCTACTCTCAATTTTGCAGAGTTTCCACTCACAAAATAGTTTTCTACCCCCTGAAATGATCATCAAAGGTCTTAATTTATTGGGACTGAAGGCGCCCAAACCAGCCGTACGGCTAGGCCTTTCTAGTACCCAAATTATCCGTACGGCTCACCCTGGCGAGCTTCTGGATTTTTCTAAGTGTTAATTCCAGGATAGTCCTAAAGCTTTAGTTTGTTCTAGTGAGGTCCTAGCCCATCAGTCTATCCCTAAATGGTTCTAAGAATTCCTCTAACTTGGTTTAAGTTCAGATTGGGGTACTTACAGAGCCCCTCGGCAACATCGCTTTAAAGCGGGGTTGTCGACAAAAAAAAGCATCCCAATCTGTCTATGATGGGAGGACGGTTTGACCGATTTTGGTCGCATGGCTGGACCTAGAGGTATAGGATTCCTACGTATCCCGTTCGTGGGGAATCAAGCCTAACGTAGTTCGGGGGTGGTGAGAAACTTTAAGGCTACTCAAACCTATAGGTGACCGTTAAGGTCGGGTGAGGAACTTGGCGTCTCAAACCTAAGGGTGACCGTTAAGGTCGGGCGAGGAACTTGGCATCTCAAACCTAAAGGTGACCATTAAGGTCGGGCAAGGAACTTAGCGTCTCAAACCTAAAGGTGACCGTTAAGGTCGGGCGAGGAACTTGGCGTCTCAAACCTAAAGGTGACCGTTAAGGTCGGGCGAGGAACTTGGCATCTCAAACCTAAGGCTTTCGTGATGGTGGCCTAACCGAAGGGGGATATCTGTCATCCTCTCCTAAAACGTAGGGGAATATCTGTCATTCTCTCCTAAAATGTAGGGGAATATCTGTCATTCTCTCTTAAAACGTAGGGGAATATCTGTCATTCTCTCCTAAAACGTAGGGGAATATCTGTCATTCTCTCCTAAAACGTAGGGGAATATCTGTCATTCTCTCCTAAGGGTGGACTCGACTCTCATCTGGTCGAAGTCGTCACTTGGTCTTGACTCTCATTTGGTAAAGGTTTGGTCAACTTGACTCCACGGGGAGGGTTGATTAAAGGATGGTCTTATATCGACTAAGGACTGCCGGCGACAAAGGCTTTGACCTAAAATGACCACTCTGGGTCAAGGCTTGGGTCAACTCCATCTTTGGGGACTTTGACGGGAAAACTGGTTTTACGTCCAACTAAGGACTGCCAGGACATTCGGGCTTGACTCTCGCTTAGTCTTAGTCGAGATTTGGATTTGACTCCCATTTGGTCAAAAATAGGACGTGACTCTCATTTTGTCAAGGTCGGGACTTGGATGGTCTTATGTCACATTTGGACTGCCGGGACATTCTTTTTTTTTTCTTTTCCTTTTCAATCTTTAATGGGCTTACGTCAAGGACCGCCTAAGTGTATTTTCACAAACCATGGTCTTATTCCCTGAGAGGCATACTTTTGGATTTTTTCTGGGGCGATTGGGAGGTTTACATGGCTCAGCTTCGGACTTCGCGGATCTGGTGGCGGGTTCCACACTGACGCATTGGCTCCATGAGAGAGCATCAGGATAGTTCCCTTTTGTTCAGGTATCGGGACTTTTGGGATCTTCTTTTTACATCCCTTCCTTGGTTCGTAGGCAGTTCGGGTTGTTGCAGACCCCTTTGCTAGAATGGTCGGATGTCAATCCAGAGCATTTGAGGCCTTCGTCACTGTCTATGTGGGATCCATCTACCATTTCAATTTTTGCACAACTATGGACGCATTCCCTCTTTCCGGCTTGGGTACTTCTCAGGGGTGTAGCCAGCACGATTCTGACCATGGTTTACTTGGATTGGTATAAACGAACTATGGGGCAGACTCAAAGGCTCATTGAGGAGAGACGTGAGGCCATTCTTGGGGTGAATTACGACACTAGCAGGACTTTAAGGGAAGCTGAGGCTGTGGCGAGTGGTCATAACCACACCGGAGATGTCATGGATTACTATCATGTTCTGGTCGAGAGGAGGATGGCCATATTACCCTATGTTGAGGCACGGATGGAGGACATCCGAGCTCGGGCTGCAGCTGACACGGCTTTGAGGGCAGCCGGACTCATTGAGGAGACCGGGAGAATACCCGACCTTGGAAGGAGGGAAATCGAGATTTTTGACACGAAGAAGAAGAAGACCCGAAGGAGTCGGAAGAAGAAGTGGACAGGTGAGGAGCATTGACGGCCCTATGTCCTAAGTATCTACTCATTGCCATTGCAGACACATTAGTTTACTTAGATGTTTTATTCGTATTTTTAGCATGTTATCTTGAGTTGAGAGTAGACCGTGCTTGAACTCATCAAAGAAGTGTTTTAACTGTAGTGATAATGGTTACTCATCTTTATATGAAGTTTTTCGCTCAAATTGGGATTTGAATTTTATTTATTTTTGAGACCGGACAAATAATTGGCTGCCTACGTTCCCCTTTTACAAATAAGACTAAGGGGCTCAGGTCATCGTAATTCTTTTCCATGAATTGGGTGCAACCCTGTTTTCTCTCTAGACCGCCAAATTGGGTTTTTAATCTAGGTGGGTATATTCTTTTAGCACCCCCCCTTTTTTTAAAACGAAATAACGGCGGAGTTTGTCTTCGTTGACCGGGTGCATGAAGGGATTACCATCCAAATCTGCTAGCATATTCATCACTGTAGGAATTGGGTTCAAGCTTTCCCCAGCCCCTTTTCATCAATGGACTCCTGACGTATATGAAGGAGTGCGGTTTGGTCGATAAATTGCCACCTCTCTTATTGCGCCTCCCGAGAATATCTCTTGCACCACAAAGGGGCCAATCCATACAGGTTCCCATTTCCCATCAGGGTTAGACCTTCCTGGGGGTTTTTCCTTAAGAACCAGATCCCCTACCCAAATTTGTCGGGGTTTCACTTTCTTGTCAAAGGATCGTGCCATTCTCCCTTGGTAGGCACAGATATGTTCCATTGCTTTCAGACGGCGCTTATCTAGCAAGGCCAATTCATCGTGTCGACTTCAGAGCCAATCTACCTCATGAATTTTGTTTTCCAATAGGATTCTCAATGATGGAACTTCTAGCTTGGCTAGGAGCATGGCCTCCATCCCGTAGGTCAAAGCGAACGGGGTTTCCCTGGTTGCGGTCCTGACTGAGGTTCGGTAGCCCCAAAGGGCTAGATATAGCTTTTCAGGCCAATCCTTTCCTCGTGTCTCCATCTTTCTAATGATTCTTTCTAGTGTCTTGTTAGCGTCTTCTACCGCGCCGTTGGTTTGAGGCCGGTAGGGAGAAGACTTGTGGCGAGTAACTCGAAATTCTTCTAACAGTCGATCACACTCTCCTTCAAAGTGTGAGCCATTGTCGGTGATAACCTCATTTGGGACCCCATAGTGGCACATGATATTTTCTTTTATGAATTTTGCAACCTTCTTCGAGGTTAAGACCTTGTAAGATTTGGCTTCGACCCATTTTGTGAAATAGTCCACGGCTACCAAGACGAATTCATGGCCATTGCTTCCGAGTGGATAGATATTCCCAATGATGTCAATGACCCAAGTTGTGAAAGTCTATGGGGTCTTCATGCAATAAAAATGATGAGTCGGTAAGTGATTAAGTTTGGAGAACCGTTGACACTTATCACATTTCTTCACGAATTGCATGCAATCGGATTCCATCGAGATCCAAGAATAACCCATTCATAGCATGACTTGCATTAAGGCCTGTGCATTCATGTGGGGACCGCACACCCTACCGTGGACCTCTTTCATGAGTTATCTTGCTTCTTTTGTGCTTATACATATTAGGAGGAGGCCCTGATGGCGTTTCTTGTACAAGATGTCTCCCAGGATGACATAGTGAGATGCTAACCATTTGAGAGCTACCATGCCTTTGGCCTTAATTCCATCCTTGTACCCTCCATTCTCATTTGTGAAGGAAGCTTCCCCTTATTTGAGGAATTGGTAGATTTGGTTGTACCATGGCTCTTCTACTTTCTCTGGGATTCTGTTTATCTCACAATAGTAGGCCGGATTTTCCTTCCTACCGACTCTGAAGGGTTTTATTGATTTTCCTTCGGGAATTTATACCAAGGAATCTAAGGTGGCCAATACATCCGCAAAACGGTTCCGATCATGGAAACTGACCTCTTTAAATTGATCCATGAGCTCTTCCATGTGGGCATGATATTTTTGCAGCCCCGGGTCCAACGTCTTCCATTTGTTAGACACTTGGTTGATGATCAAAGCCGAATCTCCATATACTTCCAATTCTTTCACGTTCCTTTCGAGGGCGGCTTCTAACCCGACCGTGCATGCCTCGTACTCAGCGGCATTATTGGTCACATCAAATTTCAATTTGATGGCAATAGGGGTGTGCTCATCCTTTGAATCCACCAAGAGCATTCCAATGCCATTTCCTCTCTTGTTTGCGGCGCCATCGAAGAACAATTGCCATTTTTTTTCGCCTTCGAGAGCGAATATCCCCTCGTCGGGGAATTGTGGCTCGGTTTCTTTTTCTTCATCACTAGGGAAATCTGCCAAGTGTTCCTGTCACGACCCGAAAACCCGTCTCTATTTTCAAATAATAAATATTTAACTATTTATTTATTTCTTATTTAATTTTTTAAATTATTATTTAATTAATAATTTATGTGTGCATTTTATGTGTTATAATAAATTATGCCTAGCATTTTATTTGGGCCATTTGTGCTAGTGTAGAAGTGTTGAGTCTTAATTGTTAGTGGGGAGTTTATTTGTAAAGGGTAGTAGTAGGGGAGGGGTCTAAGTGTAAATGTTTCAAATAATCATCTCCCTACTCCCTCCCTCACCTCCCTCACTCTTTCACACACACACTCCATCTCGTTCCCAGCAACTTTCTCTCTCTCTCCTTGGCATTCTTGAGGTAAGTTTCTTCCTTTCTTCTCTCTTCATTCTACCTATCTTCCTCCCATTATTTCGCGTTTCTCATTTTATGAAATGTGCTTGGATCGTCGATAGGATCGTAGGGAGCTAGGAATATTCGAATTCCGTCAACTTTGAGAAATCCGGGTAAGTTGTTTTTCCCCCATTTTATGCTAGAAATGCTACTCCATGTTTATTTGATGATATGAATGCTATTTGTTGCTTCTTGGGTGGATTTGGGAGTGATTTACATTTTTGTTCATTTTAGTGAAAATTTGGTATTTGAATCATCCTTGATTGAGGTTCCTTAGATGATGTTCGAGGAGTTCTTTTGGCTTCCAAGTGGTGGGGGTAGTTTAGTTTATATAGTGGTAGTGTTAGTCTTGAGTTTAGCTTGAGGTGGTGAAGATTTGGGTTAAAAATGGAGGAAACCCAGAATTTTTGGCCGGAAATTGCCCCTCCGGGCAAGGGGGTGCGCGCACCCTTTGGGAGGGGGCGTGCGCACCCTTATGCCCTTTTGCAAACTACACCTTCTGATCACCTAGGGCGCGCGCACCATATTCTGGGGGGGGGGGGGCGTGCGGTCCCTCCATTGTTTCAAAGCTCAAAACCTTCTGATGCCTTAGGGCGTGCGCACCCTTTTCGGGCGAGCGCGCGCACCCCCTCCTGGCCTTCTTGGAAAGAACCTTCTGATCCTATAGGGCGCGCGCACCCTTTCTGCGCGGGTGTGCGCCCCCTCCGCTGTACAAGCCCTGAGCTTCATCCTCTTGTACCTTTCGTAGACAATCTTCAATAGTTCATAACTCCCTCATCCGGACTCCGTTTTAGGTGTATAAATTATCGTTTTAAAGCTCTCATTGAGCTCTTCGAGATGAGTGTGTAGTTTTGGTTGTATTCTTGAGTTAACTGGACCTTTGTGATTAAATGTGATATGGGAATTGTGTTATCATTGTTGAGATTATTGGAACACTTTAATTGTGTGTTGTTGGTTCATTTCACTTTCTTGGTGACTTCTTGACAAGGATTCCCTACTTTGGAATCAGTGGTTGTTTATTTAACCTAGTGTTTATTACTTAGCTTTCATTTGAAAGTCCAGCTGGTTATATGTGTATCGAGTCAGGCAATGGATAATATTATAATGGTATAAGCCAAGTCCAGTATAGCATCGCCCATTGGTCCTTCTTTCCCCATCCAGATTGGCCTTGGGTGGGATGAGCTAGCTCCTTTTGTGAGTATTCTAGCTACACGTTTTGGAGCATGACTTTGTGGCATGGCTCCCGCCCTTTGTGGCAAGTTACTTTGTTATTGGTTCCGGTACCGGGGGTTTTCTCTTCAAGCTTTCATGCTACTATGAAGATGTTGATATTGATTATTGAAGCTGCGCAGCGACCTTTATTTGGTTCTATTAGTTGGAAAACCTTGCTAATATCCTTTGTTACTTGTTTATTTCCGCTGCTATCTGTTAAATGATAAATGATATGTGCTAAGTGATATTTATTATTGTTTATTGCTTGTTGCATCATAGCATGTCATGTAGTTGCATTAGTAACTTATTGAGATTTATCTCACCCCCTTTCTTTTATCTTTGTTTTTCTTTAACCCCCCCAGGAGGAAAGGATTAGACTCGCTGATCACGAGGAGGACGTCGCGAGGGTTGAGCTTTTGGGGCAAGTTGTTATTGGTGGGTTTACATTACATAAATGTGTAACCTTTTTGGGAATAGTTGTACCAAACTTGACGTCATAAGAATTTGTATATTTTATTATTTTGGGTGTAAGCTTATGGAGCTTACACTAATTTATATTTTGTTGTTCAAGTTGGATTTTAAAACTTGTGTTATCATCTTTTGGTATAAAAGGAAAATTTTTATCTTCATTATTTTAGAGTTTATTGTTTAAGTCGACATCCAGCTCGCGTACTCCGGGCCCGTGGGGTCGGGGTTGCGACAGTTGGTATCAGAGCTATGGTTTAGCTCTAAGTATAAGTTTAGGTGGACTAGTATGACCTAGGAGGGTAGTTGTGTTCGGAGTGAGTAACGGTTGATGTTTTATGCAGGTAATTGTTCACAATGGCTACAAGAAGAACGGGTGAAGGTTCTAGTGGGGCTCAGAATCAGAATGATCTTCGGGAAGAGAATCGTGCTATGTTCCAAGGCATATTTGAGGCGGCCATGAAGGCAATTCATGACCAAGGGCCAAGAGAGGAGCATGTGCCACCTCAGCGATACGGGTTGGAACAATTTCTGAAATTAAAACCAAGGGAGTTCGATGGTGAGCCCGATGTGAAGAAGGCCGAACTATGGGTTGAGTCTAAGGAGAAAATTTATGATGTGTTTGGGTGCACGGACGAGGATAGGGTCCGGTTTGCGGCTTATAAATTGGTTGGGGCCGCCGAGTATTGGTGGAAAGGAGTTAAGGCGAGTTGGGATGATACCCATACAGTGTATGCATGGGAATTGTTTGTGCGGAAGTTCAAAGAGCATTTCATTCCGGCAGTAGATCAAAACCGAAAGGAGATCGAGCTTCTCAACTTGGAGCAAGGTTTGTTGTCTATAGCTCAGTACTCGCCTAAGTTCACAGAATTAGCCCGGTATTGTGACTATCTTGTGAGGACCGAAGAACAGAAAGCTATGAGATTCATCCGGGGTTTGAAGACTTCTATCCGGAATCAGCTTATAGCATAGAGGATTCAAACTTATCAGGATGCGGTGGACCGAGCCTATTTGATTGAGCAAGATATAGGGGAGCATAAGAAGAAGGTCGAGGTGACTAACACTAGCAAGCAAGGAGGGCAGAGCAAGCCACAATCCCGTTCAGATAACCGAGGTAATTTTGGGGGACAATCTCAGTCCGGAGGGCAACCGATCCCAAGGAACCCGGGTGCTACTGCCGGGAACCAAAATAGGAGACTTTGTTCATATTGCCAAAGGGGAGGACACTCGGAGGACCAGTGTTGGAAGAAACAAGGGAAATGTATTAACTGTGGGCAGTTGGGGCATTTTGCAAAGGATTGCCCGAGATTCAGAGGTCAACCGACTGGGGTAGGAGCTGGGGCTCCACAGGGTCAGAAAAGGGATGCTACGGGAAAGGCCAAGGTCCAAGGAAAAGTTTTTGCAATGAATCAGCATCAGGCAGATGATCCCTCAGTGATTGGAGGTATTGTTTCTATATCTAATGTGAGCGCGCGTACGTTAGTAGATCCAGGATCATCTCATTCTTACATTTCTGTGTAATTTGCTTCTTTACTAAATGCTGCATCTGAGTCTTTGCCCTATGTGTTAGAGGTGTCAACTCCTATGGGAGAGTGTTTGGTGACCGATAGAGTATTTCGTGCTTGTGATGTGCTTATATGTAGTCGTGTCTTATGTGCGGACTTGGTAGTCCTTCCTATTCAGGACTTTGATGTTATTTTGGGTATGGATTGGCTGAGCAAATATCATGCTTCAGTCGATTGTCGTAGGAAGGTTGTTAATTTCTCTATCCCTGATGTGCCTAAGTTTACTTTTGAGGCTATGCCTTTGAGTAGAAATATTCGTATCATTTCTTATGTGAAAGCTAGGAGATTGTTGCACCGTGGTTGTGAGGGGTACTTGGCTAGTGTGCTTGATACTAGGAAAGAATCCCCTAGTTTGGAGAGTGTTAGGGTAGTTAGAGAATTTCCCGATGTTTTCTCTTCTGAATATGATATGCCTCCAGATCGTGAGATAGAGTTTTGTATAGACCTTTTGCCTGGTACGGCTCCGATTTCGAAGGCACCGTATAGGTTGGCTCCCGCAGAGTTGAAGGAACTAAAGGTTCAGTTGCAAGAGTTGCTTGATCGAGGGTTTATCCGCCCTAGTGTTTCCTCGTGGGGAGCACCGTTTTGTTTGTGCGGAAGAAAGACGGTTCTTTGAGATTGTGTATTGATTACCGGAAGTTGAATCAGGTTACAGTGAAGAACAAGTATCCTCTACCTCATATTGATGATTTATTTGATCAGCTTCAAGGGTCCGTGGTGTTTTCTAAACTTGATTTAAGGAGTGGGTACCATCAGTTGAAGATTCGATCGGAGGATATTCCGAAGACTGCCTTTCGCACTCGTTATGGTCATTACGAGTTCTTGGTTATGCCGTTTGGGTTGACTAACGCGCCTGCCGTGTTTATGGATTTGATGAACTAGGTTCTCCATCCTTATCTTGATTTGTTCGTGGTGGTCTTCATCGACGACATTCTTGTCTACTCTAAATCTCGAGAGGAGCACGAGCAGCACTTGAGGACAGTTTTATCCATTCTTGCGAGGGAGCAGTTGTTTGCGAAGTTTAGTAAATGCGAATTTTGGCTCGAAAAGGTTTCATTTCTGGGTCATGTTATTTCGAAAGATGGGATTTCTGTGGATCCTTCAAAGATAGAAGCCATAGTGGATTGGAAGAGACCCGAGTCAGTGACCGAGATCAGAAGTTTTCTGGGTTTAGCCGGGTATTACAGAAGGTTCATAGAAGGGTTTTCGAGGATTGCTACTCCGATGACTCAGTTGACCCGGAAGGATGTACCGTTTGTGTGGAGTGAAAAATGTCAAGGTAGCTTTGATGAATTAAAGAAGAGATTGACTACGGCTCCTATTCTTGCGTTACCAAATGGAAATGACGACTTAGTGATTTACAGTGATGCTTCGAAAGAGGGTTTGGGTTGTGTTTTGATGCAGAATGGGAAAGTAATTGTGTATGCTTCGAGGAAGTTAACCCCTAGCGAATAGAATTACCCTACCCATGATATGGAGTTGGCTGCGATAGTCTTTGCGTTGCATAAGTGGAAGCATTACCTATATGGAGCGAATTTTGAGATTTTTACCGATCACAAGAGTTTGAAATACCTCTTCTCTCAAAAGGAATTGAATAACCGACAACGTCGATGGATGGAACTTTTGAAGGACTATGATTGTACGATTTCTTTTCATCCGGGGAAGGCGAATGTGGTAGCCGATGCGATTAGTAGAAAGTCTTATGTGGCTTCGATGATGGTTCGGGAATGGAAAATGCTTGAGGATGTTCGAGATTGGTGTCCTCGCGAATCGAGACGTGGGGTGATTTTTGCGAATATTAGGGTATCTCTGACCCTAATTCAGAGGATAAAAGAAGCTCAAAAAGAAGATCCCGAGTTAGTGAAAGTAATGGGTAAAATAAAGGAAAAGAACTTCGAGGATTTTTCTATGGGTTCGAATGGGGTGTTGACTTTCCGTGGTCGTTTGTGCGTACCCGATGTTGGTGGAATAAAGAGGCAAGTTTTAGATGAGGGTCACAAATTGAGATATACTATTCATCCGTGTAGTACGAAGATGTATCAAAATTTGAAACAACACTTTTGGTGGAACAACATGAAGAGGGAAATAGCCGAGTATGTTTCGAAATGTTTAACTTGTCAGTAGGTCAAAGCCGAGCATCAGAGACCCGCAGGACTACTTCAGCCGTTAGAGATTCCGGAGTGGAAATGGGAGCATGTGACTATGGATTTCGTTACGGGACTACCTCGTACCCGTAGGAAGTTTGACAGTGTTTGGGTGATCGTGGATAGACTGACCAAGAGTGCACATTTCTTGCCTATTGACATTAGGTACTCGATGGAAAAGCTTGTGACCCTTTACATTGATGAGATTGTGAGATTGCATGGGGTTCCGGTTAGCATTATGTCAGATCGAGACCCGAGGTTTACTTCTAGATTCTGGAAGGCGTTTCAGGAAGCTTTGGGTACAGATTTGCGATTCAGCACAGCTTTTCACCCTCAGACCGACGGTCAATCCGAGAGGACCATTCAGATTTTGGAGGATATGTTGCGAGCTTGTTCGATAGATTTTTCCGATTCTTGGGATAGACATTTACCATTAGTGGAATTCTCTTACAACAACAGTTATCAGGCTAGTATCGAGATGGCACCTTATGAGGCCTTATATGGGAGAAAATGTAGATCACCTATCTGTTGGGATGAGGTCGGTGAAGCGATGATCGTGGGTATTGATTTGCTTCAGGATTCAGTTGAGAAAGTTAGAGTTATCCGGGATCGATTGAAAACAGCCCAGAGTCGACAGAAGAGCTATGCAGATAACCGAAGGCGAGATCTTAGTTTTCAGACCGGTGATTTTGTGTTCTTGAAAGTATCTCCCAAGGTGGGTATTCGAAGGTTTGGGAAGAAAGGCAAATTGGCTCCGAGGTTTATAGGTCCGTTTGAGATTCTGGGAAAGGTGGGACTTCTTGCGTATCGACTTGCGTTACCACCATCTTTAGACCGGTTACATAATGTTTTCCACGTTTCTATGCTTCGGAAGTATGTGCATGATCCATCTCACGTGTTACCGAGGGTACCGGAGGATATAGAGCCCGACATGACTTACGAGGAACGACTGGTTCGGATTCTTGATACCAAAGTCCAAGAGTTGAGGAACAAAAGTATTCCGTTGGTTAGAGTTCTTTGGAGGAATCACAATGTTGAGGAATCGACGTGTGAGCTTCGAGTTGAGATAGAGAAGAAATATCCGTGGCTTTTTAATTCGGATAAGTCTCGTTAAAATTCGGGTCGAATTTTCTTTAAGGGGGAGTGAATGTCACGACCCGAAAACCCGTCTCTATTTTCAAATAATAAATATTTAACTATTTATTTATTTCTTATTTAATTGTTTAAATTATTATTTAATTAATAATTTATGTGTGCATTTTATGTGTTATAATAAATTATGCCTAGCATTTTATTTGGGCCATTTGTGCTAGTGTAGAAGTGTTGAGTCTTAATTGTTAGTGGGGAGTTTATTTGTAAAGGGTAGTAGTAGGGGAGGGGTCTAAGTGTAAATGTTTCAAATAATCATCTCCCTACTCCCTCCCTCACCTCCCTCACTCTTTCACACACACACTCCATCTCCTTCCCAACAACTTTCTCTCTCTCTCCTTGGCATTCTTGAGGTAAGTTTCTTCCTTTCTTCTCTCTTCATTCTACCTATCTTCCTCCCATTATTTCGCGTTTCTCATTTTATGAAATGTGCTTGGATCATCGATAGGATCGTAGGGAGCTAGGAATATTCGAATTCCGTCAACTTTGAGAAATCCGGGTAAGTTGTTTTTCCTCCATTTTATGCTAGAAATGCTACTCCATGTTTATTTGATGATATGAATGCTATTTGTTGCGTCTTGGGTGGATTTGGGAGTGATTTACATTTTTGTTCATTTTAGTGAAAATTTGGTATTTGAATCATCCTTGATTGAGGTTCCTTAGATGATGTTCTAGGAGTTCTTTTGGTTTCCAAGTGGTGTGGGTAGTTTATTTTATATAGTGGTAGTGTTAGTCTTGAGTTTAGCTTGAGGTGGTGAAGATTTGGGTTAAAAATGGAGGAACCCCAGAATTTTTGGCCGGAAATTGCCCCTCCGGGCAAGAGGGCGCGCGCACCCTTTGGGAGGGGGCGTGCGCACCCTTATGCCCTTTTGCAAACTACACCTTCTGATCACCTAGGGCGCGCGCACCATATTCTGGGGGGGCGTGCGCTCCCTCCATTGTTTCAAAGCTCAAAACCTTCTGATGCCTTAGGGCGTGCGCACCCTTTTCGGGCGAGCGCGCGCACCCCCTCCTGGCCTTCTTGGAAAGAACCTTCTGATCCTATAGGGCGCGCGCACCCTTTCTGCGCGGGCGTGCGCCCCCTCCGCTGTACAAGCCCTGAGCTTCATCCTCTTGTACCTTTCGTAGACAATCTTCAATAGTTCATAACACCCTCATCCGGACTCCGTTTTAGGTGTATAAATTATCGTTTTAAAGCTCTCATTGAGCTCTTCGAGATGAGTGAGTAGTTTTGGTTGTATTCTTGAGTTAACTGGACCTTTGTGATTAAATGTGATATGGGAATTGTGTTATCATTGTTGAGATTATTGGAACACTTTAATTGTGTGTTGTTGGTTCATTTCACTTTCTTGGTGACTTCTTGACAAGGATTCCCTACTTTGGAATCAGTGGTTGTTTATTTAAGCTAGTGTTTATTACTTAGCTTTCATTTGAAAGTCCAGCTGGTTATGTGTGTATCGAGTCAGGCAATGGATAATACTATAATGGCACAAGCCAAGTCCAGTATAGCATCGCCCATTGGTCCTTCTTTCCCCATATAGATTGGCCTTGGGTGGGATGAGCTAGCTCCTTTTGTGAGTATTCTAGCTACACGTTTTGGAGCATGACTTTGTGGCATGGCTCCCGCCTTTTGTGGCAAGTTACTTTGTTATTGGTTCCGGTACCGGGGGTTTTCTCTTCAAGCTTTCATGCTACTATGAAGATGTTGATATTGATTATTGAAGCTGCGCAGCGACCTTTATTTGGTTCTATCAGTTGGAAAACCTTGGCTAATATCCTTTGTTACTTGTTTATTTCCGCTACTATCTGTTAAATGATAAATGCTATGTGCTAAGTGATATTTATTATTGTTTATTGCTTGTTGCATCATATCATGTCATGTAGTTGCATTAGTAACTTATTGAGATTTATCTCACCCCCTTTCTTTTATCTTTGTTTTTCCTTAACCCCCCCCCCCAGGAGGAAAGGATTAGACTCGCTGATCACGAGGAGGACGTCGCGAGGGTTGAGCTTTTGGGGCAAGTTGTTATTGGTGGGTTTACATTACATAAATGTGTAACCTTTTTGGGAATAGTTGTACCAAACTTGACGTCATAAGAATTTGTATATTTTATTATTTTGGGTGTAAGCTTATGGAGCTTACACTAGTTTATATTTTGTTGTTCAAGTTGGATTTTAAAACTTGTGTTATCATCTTTTGGTATAAAAGGAAAATTATTATCTTCATTATTTTAGAGTTTATTGTTTAAGTCGACGTCCAGCTCGCGTACTCCGGGCCCGCGGGGTCGGGGTTACGACAGTTCCACCATAACTCTTCCTTTGATTGCTTTTCGTGTCACATGACTGATGTCATATTCTGCTAGGAAGAATGACCATTTGGCTAGTTTCATGGACATAGATGGCTTTTCCAACAAGCATTTGATTGGATCTATCCTGGAGATGAGCTGTATTGAGTGGGAATGCATGTAGTGTTTCAACTTTCTTACCACCCATACTAGTTCGGCACACGTTTTTTCAATGGCAGAGTAGTTAAGTTCACTCCTTTGCAGTTTTCTGCTTACAAAGTAGATGGCATTCTCCACTTTTGAATCCTTCTTTTCTTGGGCCAACATAGCTCCTACTGACGTGTCGGTCACTGTCAAGTATAACAAGAGAGGCTTATCTTTGTGCGGAGGGCAGAGGATTGGCGGATGAGTAAGATAGGATTTGATTTTCTCAAAGGCCCTTTGACATTCCTCGTTCCATTCAACCTCTGCATTCTTTCTTAACAATTTCAAGATGGGCTCACAAGTGGGGGTGAGTTGGTTTATGAAATGACTAATGTATTGCAATTGTCCCATGAAGGCTTTCACCTCTGTTTGGGTACGGGGTGGTCTCATCTCCACAATTGCCTTAACCTTTTGGGGATCAACCTCAATGCCTCATTCGGTGACCATGTATCCCAAAACGTTACCACGGGAGACTCCAAAAGTGCAATTGGCTGGGTTGAGTCTCATGGAGTGTTTCCTTAGCCTGTTAAAGAATTTTTTCAAGTCGACCAGATGCTGTCCATCGGTTCCCTTGGAATGGATGATCATACCATCGACATATACCTCTATTTCCTTATGAATCATGTCGTGAAAGAGTGCAGTTGCGGCCCTTTGGTAGGTAGGCCCAACATTTCTTAACTCGAAAGGCATCACAGTGTAGCAGAAAGTTCCCCATGGGGTGGTGAAGGCGGTCTTTTCTTGGTCCTCTTCATCCATCTTGATCTGATTGTACCTGGAAAAACCATCCACAAAGGACTTGACCTCAAAGCTTGAGGTTGTGTCCACAAGTATGTCTATATTCGGGAGAGGGAAATCATCCTTAGGCCTCACTTTGTTGAGGTCCCTGAAGTCGACATAACATCGGACCTTCCCATTAGCTTTTGTGACCGTCACTATGTTGGAGAGCCAAGAGGGGTATTCTATTACCCTTATGAAGCCCACCCGGAGCAACTTCTCTATTTCTTCTTTGACTTGCAAGGACCATTCCGGTTTGATCCTCCAGAGCTTTTGCTTAACCGGTTTCACTTCGGGATCCACGGGGATTTTGTGCTCTACAATGGAAGCATCCAACCCCAGCATATCCTTATATAACCATGCGAACACGTCCACATATTCTTTGAGCAATCTAACCAAGTCTTTCCTTTCGGCCCCTTTGAAATAGCCACCAACCTGTGTCTCCTTTGGTTTATCTTCAGTCCCCAAATTCACCTTGGTCAAAACCTCTTCGACAGCTTGGGCACGGTTTTCCTCTCGGTCAATAACCTGCTTTGAAAGCTCTTTAATGTATTGTTCGTTTAGTGTGTCTTCATTATTAGGTGATTCATCATTAACTGTTTGTAGATTATTAGTTAATTTATCATCTAATAAGTTGGCAATGAGGGGATACTCGGAAAGGCCTATCATTTCATTTGCCACAAGTTCATAATCCTCGGGCGTGAGGCCCTTCGATGAAGAAGACTCAAACTCAAAGACAAGGGATTGAGAAGACTCGACTATATTTGACCCTATGATATCTGACTCTAGGGGGTGGGGAACCAATCCAAGTTTCACAGTCATTTCCTCCTTGCTTGCCACTGGTCCGGAGAAAGTTGCCCAATTCTTTAGAGGCATATCATCGGGTCAAACCAAGGTGCGGGGATCAAAAGTCTCAGGGGATCCTCCCTCTATCACAACAATCATTTACTTCTCGAGATTAATCAAGTTTGGCACAGCCACTTCTCCTCCGAACATTCCTTGCATTATCACGCCATTCCATTCATCCTCCATGACGTTTCTTGACTTCCTTGGGAGTCATCTCCTCATACTTGTCGTGCTGACCCCAGGCGGGTTCTTCCTTCTTACCATCCCCTTTTATGAACAATGCTTCGAATTGTTTTATGACCTCATGCACCCCTTTGAAGGTACGTTCATGTACTGCCGTAGCCCAGGTAGGACCGGGCATTTCAGGCATACCGAGGAATTCCCTCCTTACAGGGTTGGCAGTCATCCCTCGGAACCTTTCCAGGTCCTCTTGCAGCTTGTCCCAGTTGGTGACCATCACTGGTTCCTTTGTATCTAGGGTCTCAGTTTGGAATCCCCCTTTCATGAAGTAACGGCCCATATCAAAGGTGTAGGGATGGAGTTTGGAGCCTTATACAAGATCCCTCGAGCCTTGGCTTGGCTTTTCTTCCGAGCCATTTCTTTATCCGTTCTTATATCCTCAGGGGTCAGCGTATACCCCAAGCCATAGAGCGTCTTTTTCTCCTTGATGTCGACAACCTTGTGTGTACCTTGTTGTCTCTTCCCTAGACCGAGCCCCGGTAAGTAGTGCATTAGGCGCATCATTTTTATCGCGGGAGGAATCTTATCCCTTGCGAGCGTGAGGTCCACGCAACAAATGTCAGTGTTGGGAGGTATCTATGTGAAGCCGGTTAGTACCATGCCATTCCCCTCGTGCTTGATTTCTAGAACGGGGATCCCGTTGGTGTTGGTTCCTTCTGCGGTGACACTGTCCCCATAGATAACCGTTAGGTTATTCCCTTGCACATATTTTACGCACTGGTGGAGAGTAGAGGCTACTCCATTGACCTTGTGGATCCAAGGGTGGCCTAACAAGGCGGTGAATGAGATAGGGATGTCGAGCACTTGGAAATTTGTTGGCACCACTTGTTTTCCAAACCAAAGGTTTAAGGTGTCTACTCTTAGGAATGATCGTGCCATAGAGTCATAGGTTTTCAACTTTAAGACCAAGTAAGTCCATCATCTTGGCAGGGATGACATTCATGGCGGACCCATTGTCAACCAAGACCCGGGGGAGGCGACGCTCATCCAACTGTACCGTGATGTAAAGAGCCTCATTGTGGTTGGCCCTGAATTTCGGTAGATCCAAATCTGTGAAGGTAATAATATTCCCATAGTGAACACTCCCAATCATTTGGATGGCTTCTTCGGGAGTAGCCGTGGTGGGCACCATGGTTTGGGCTAGGCATTCCTCTAGCTTGAGTTTATGGGGATAGGACGAGGTAAGGAGAGACCACAAGGAGATGTTGGATTGGGTCATCTTAAGCTGAGTGAGGACAGGATCTTTCTTCTTGGAATCTGGGACTTCTACTTCCTTAACATGGGAAGGAGGCGTGCTGCAGTGTTCCGGTGGAGGAGGCTTCTTGGGGTTTTCTGTGTGGACTTGTTCGGAGCGGGTCAATACACTCATTTCTACGGGGTCACAAACCTCTTCCGACTCCTTTACGGGTATTGGTGGCCTCTAGATGGATAGGCGGATCTACGGATCTCCTTAAGGGCAATGGGATGAGTACATTTGCTTTCTTCCACCCATACGGCCTCACGGAGCTTCTCAATGGTTAACATGCAACAAAAATGACTCGGGAATGCGACTCTTCACTGCCAAATCCCAATGGTGGTAAGGGGAAGAGATCCTCTAAAACAGGAAATTTTTCTTCCATTTCTGGGCACGGCACATGGGGAGACATATAAAGGGATTCCTCATCATCACTTGTACAGAGGGTCTGAAGCTCTTGGCAAGGCATAGAGCGGATTGCTTCTCTCATTTGGGCGAGGTGCCCTCTGTAATTGGAAACCTCCGAGATTCTTGCTATATCGTACCCATCTTCTCCTCCATTACAACCACACACTCTTTTGATCAACATTTCCCCAGTTGACGAGCTGCTCGGCTCCGTGACGTGGAAATACTCGTGGTGAGGTAGGCAGTGCTCATTTGGACCATGGCTTTTACCTCCCGAGGTGCTCTCGATGGCCTTTTCCAATTCCTCCATGCACTCTTCGTATGTCAGTTTGTGCTCGGTAAGCTTAATCATGATCAACTCATTGGCATTTTGATGAAGGAACCTTGCACTCAACACGTTGGCTACCATGCTATCTAGAGGGCATTTTATCTTCCCTTCTTACACACAAGCACATAGGGTGTCTTTCCATCTCTCTCCGATCTCCATTATTGGGGTGTTGAATTCCAAAAAAGTTACGGGTGCTGGCTCCCCAAACTCAATCATGTTTATGACATTGTTGTTGGGAAACGAATTGTTGACCTCATTCAGACCTTGGGGGTGTTCAAGATTCCCTTTGTCGATCAAGTCTAAAATGATACGTTTCACAACCCAGCATTCATCGGTGTTATTCCCATGATATTTGTGGAAGGCACACCTTTTGTTCACATCGAGGCACTTCTCAGGATTTTTGGGTTGGAAGTTGACAAGGGGTTTTGTGAGGCCTTGCTTGACCAATCCCTCAAACACCTTGCTTAAGGGCATCCCAAAGTCTTCAAATCTTACGAATCGGCATTTTTCCGAGTTACCCGTCCCTCACGGGTTTTGCCTCGGGTTCTCCCCTTGGATGTTGTTGACTATTCCCAAGGCTTCTTTCCCTTTGTTTGTGGCCGAGGGACGATATCTGTAGGAGTTCCTACTGCTTTGGGCAGAAGTTTGCTCACTGAGAGCCTTTTCAAACATGGATCCGGCGGTGACCATGGCCCGGAGGTTGGGATAGAAATGATGGCTGATTAAGGCTCATAACTGAGATTTTAAACATGATTGGAAGATGTCAAATTGTTCGTCCTCGGTTGGCGGGTTAGAAATTTCCCTAATCTTGTAATTCCATCTCCTATAAAATTCGCCAATCGGTTCGTCACCTTTTTGTGTTGTGCTTTGCAAATCTGTGTGGTTTATTTCCAATTCCAAGTTGGACCGATAGTTGGTGAGGAAAGTTTATTTGATTTGATCCCATGTGGCTCGAGATTCATCTTTCAAGTTGAAGAACCATTTGAGAGTATTTCCTTTCAAAGAGAGTTGGAAGTGGTCGGCCATTTGTTGCACTGTGCACCCCTTAGCCCTCATTGCCAAGGTGTAAGCGTTGATGTGGGTTTGAGGACAAGCGGTTCCATCAAATTTGTCGATCTCCGGCATTTGAACTTATGGGGCAGGGGGACAATCTTGTCGGGGTCGGTAACCCTCAGAGAGGATCTTTTCCCGTTGATCCTTTCAAATTTTTCTTCCATTTGTTTCAACCTTTCTACCAACCACCCCATCTGGGGATCCATATGTGGGCTCGAGTTGATTGATCCCATGGTTTGGCTTATCACCGGAACTATGGTCGGAGGCACAGTGGTGGATGGGATTATAAGAGGGGGAGCTTTGGGATTGCACGTGGGTATAGACGTACCCGTGTGCAGGATTACTGGTAGGGACATATGGTGGGGATGCATCATAGGATTGTGCCGCTGGATTGTAAAATGGGTATGGCATTAGGATGGGATTGGCAAGGCCGGAGGTGGCCGACCAATAGTGGCTGGTGCTAGTGGCGTTCGACACATTGGGATAAATCTAGGTGGATATGAAGGAAAACCGCTTGGCGGGGGAAAAGGGGCTTGGGTGACAGGTTCATTTTGGTGAACGGTGGCTTGGAAAATGGGCCGAGAAGTTGCCATATTAGGGTAAGTTTTTGGAGGAGGGACTCGGTTGTAGCTCTGAGGTTGCAAATTCTTGACCTCTTCCTCGTCGGTGATTTCCACAAAGGACCCATCATTTTCAAACATAACCGCCACCCTCTTTTGCCTTAGGGCTTCCACCACCCTATTCTGCATTTCCTCCTGATTCTTACGGATACTCTCTTCCCGGGCCCTGGCGGCCTCTAAAGCTTGTACCAATTCTTCCCTGGTGAGACCATTCGGATCCGCTGCATTATCTCCCCCACTACTACTTCCCGCCGGGCTAGTCATTCTGAGTAGTCTGAGTGAAGCTGTTGACGAAAAAATCGGACTCGGCACTAATCAAACGGTGACCCGGAACCCTTATCCACTTCTTACGAGCTACGGGGGGACAAGGAGGTTCGTTTAGACTCGGGCATCGGTTCAGGCTAGTGTTTGGGTAAGAGGCTTAGGCTCATGCAACATGAAAGATTATTATTATTATTATTTTCTTTTGTTTTTGTTCATGTTTACTTAAAACACATTTTATTCCTAGATGGTTGGAAAATATTTCTCTTCTTTTTCGTAACTATTCTAAACCCTGGATCAGTGGAAGCCATCACTACATCTATAGACCCCTCTTTTTTACCTGTATTACACGCTCCCAAGGACGAACTATCCCGGGCGAGGGTCCTATAGGGCACGCGGTTTCCACCGACCAAAAGAACCAAACCTAGGGTCTAGTGCGTCACCGAGTACCAACGCGTGGGCCATTCTTATCATCGTTAAGCCCCGGTTAAGGTTAAGATTGATTCAACTCTTCAACAAAATTCCGGCATGACCTTATTTTAATAAGAGATATCGGACCTTAACCTTGGGATTAAAGATGATTAGAATGGGTCAAGCATTAAATCTTAATGACACGGTGTCAGCCTATCCTTAATACATGACTTCGGTTAATTATGGTTGGAATTAACGCACAAGTCAAGGAGCGGGCCAAAGATGACCTTGGTCACACTTTCTTTCACAAGGAGTCGTGAACTTGGGCGTTAACTTAGCCATAATTAACGTTTGGACACGTATTAGGGACGTGGTGACGTGAGCTAGACCAAAAACAAACCATGGTCACGGTATTTGTGTGTCACGGACAAGTGTTGTTGACTCGGCTTGGAAGGGGAGGTGGAATGGACCCGTGCATGCAAGAAGGGCACAAGAGCACCAATCGAGCTGCATCATGGCATCCATTCCAGGTTTTAAGGGTTTTTGAGACGTGCACAAGGTCGAGTTCGAGTTGTGTGAGTCATTCCATGTTCTCTTTTGAGTCAAAATAGGAATTTTCAATGCATTTTAATGCCATGAGCAAGAGTATGTACAAGATATGGACAAACAATTTAAACAAGTAATTTGCACAAGTAGTCAAACAAAGGCATAAACAAGCAAGAAACAAGATTTTGTACAAAGGTTGTGCACAACCAAAGGTCTTTGAAACCAAATTTTTTTTTTATGCAAGAACCTTTTGAAAATCATTTGTACAAAAGGTTGTGTACAACAAGAAGAGTTTGGAAACCAAAATTTTTATGAAAAGGGGTTATGCACAATGAGGCGTTAAAAACCCAATTTTATGTCCGAAATTTATGCATAACCAAGCTTTGAAAATCCGTTTTGACTAAGAGAAAGATGGTAAATGTGCACAAGTAGAGGCTGTAAATTGGAACCTAGACAAGAAGAAGCAAAGGGGCCATCAGAATGTTTCTGCCCTGCACAAAATCGTTAATTTGAAACATTCTGTGGGCCCAAAAAAACCAGTCGTACGGCTAGCACAGTCGTTCCATTATTTTTTGCAAATTTTCAGCTTCTGATCATCAAGCCCCCACTTTATTGCATTTCCAGAACAGTTTCACTTCCAGAAATCAAAACAGAAACATAAAACACACACAAAACATGCACAAAGTCAACGAACGGGGATGGGAGTTTGACCTACACAAAAGTGTCCCCAAAGCTTTTAAAAAGAAGTTTGCAAACACTTTATTTCCCCAGCGGAGTCGCCACTGTAAGGATCCCCGCGGGTGGGAAACTATTGGAAATGAGTTTTATCCCCTCAAGAATGCCAAACACGGCACTTTATGTTCAAACAAAACGGAGTCGCCACGTTAGTTTAATTTTAAACCCAAACTTAACAAAAAAAGTTAGAGAAAAAGGATTCGGAGGTCACGTTACGTCTTGGGAAGAACTTATCGCGGTTTACCCAAGATGCCTCGGAAAAAACCGAGTCTTCCTAAGTTTATTGACAAAAAATGTGCAAGTATGTGTGTGTGTGTGTTTCTAAAAATGGGAGAAACTGACTTTTTAACAAAACCAGTTTAAAACGTAGCAGGAAAGGGTTTATTTTGCAAACAGTTTAACAGAAAGGGGGTAAAACTGAGAAAACCATTCCCTGGACAAACCAGCCGTACGGCTATGGGGGTGTCCTAGGAATTTTGACAGTTTATCAAGAATCAGTCCAGTTTCGGGCAGAAACAGAGTATTCTACTAAAACTGGACTGTTTTTGTCACGACCCGAAAACTAGGCTCTATTTTATTAGTGATAAATAATTATTATTTATTTATTTGCTTATTTTTTTATTTAAATTATTATTTATTTAAATATTATGTGTGCATTTTATGTTTCATAATATTTATGCCTAGCATTTTATTCGAGTTATTTGGGTTAGTGTAAGTATTTGTGTCTAGCATTATTTGGTTGATATTGTGTTAATTGGGTAGAAGGTTGATAGGGGTTTTATTTGTGCTAGCTAAGTGAGGAGGGGGCCTAAGTGTAAGTTTTCAAATCATTTTTTTTTACTACTCCCTCCCTACTCCTTCTCTTCTCCCTCACTCTTCCTCTTCTCCCTCATCATTCCCAGCAACTCCCTCTCTCTCTCCTTGTTATGGTAAGTTTTTCTCTCTCACTTCTCTCTACATTTCCATCATCTTCCTCTTGTTATTTCTCATTTCTTAAAACTTGAAACTTGTTTAGATCGTCGATAAGATCGCGTAGAATCAAAAATATTTGAAATCCGTCAACTTTGAGAAAATCCAAGTAAGTTACTTTTCCCCCATTTTTATGCTAAAATGCTCATAACATGTTTCTACAATGCTTTAATTGTTATATTTGAAGTTTGGTTGAGTTTGGAATTGGTTTGGAATTTATTTGAGTTTTCGGTCAAAAATGGTGATTTTATGAATGTTGGGTTTGATTCTTGGTTTGGTTGATAAATGGTGTATTTGGATCCCCATCCTAGATATAAGTTGTTTTGGTACATTTTGGAACTTGTTGAAGGAGTTGAGTTTGAGTATTTTGTGTTTTGGTGTATTTTGGGTCGAAATTGAAGAACCCAGCTCTGTTCTTCCCGGCCAAAACCCAGGCCGAGCGCCCGCCTGCCCTTGCCCAGGCGCCCGCCTGCACCCCTTTTTCCAGCGGCCAGACCTTCTGTTGAAATAAGCGCGCGCTCGCCCCTACCCAGGCGCCCGCCCGCCCGCCTGCTGGGAATTTTGCCCTTTTGCTTGGTTTAGGACTAAGGGCTTAACTAGTTTAGGTTTATTTCTTCTAATTTACCTAAGTTAACATAGTGGAACACTTTATTAATTGGATTTGATTCTTTTGTGAATAAATATGTTACGGAATTTGATTAAGTATCATTTTGGGAATGTGGTTGATCCTTGATGTGTTGTTTGGATTGGTTTACCTTTGTGGTAATTTATTTGGAATGGTTCCCTACTTTGGAACCTTAAGTTGTTTAATTAAGCTAGTATTTATTACTTAGCATTTATTTGGAAGCCCAGCTGGCATATTTGTTGCATCGGGCGATGGGAAAGATTATAATGGCAAAGCCAAGTCCATTATAATGTTGACCATTGTTTGCCCTTACTATACCCCTTTTGCAGATTGGTCTTGGAAGAGATAAGTTAGCTTCCTTTGTGAATGTATCTAGCTATCGAGCATGACTTTGTGGCATGGCTCTTGTCCTTTGTGACACTCTTATGGTTATTGTTCCGGTACCGGGGATTTCTCTTCGGCTTTCATGCTACTATGAAGATGATGATTTGTTGATTATTGAAGCTGTGCAGTGACCTTTATTTGGTTCATCGGTTTGGAAAACCTTGGCTAATATCCTTTGTTATGTGTTTATTTCCGCTGCTATCTGTTATGTGATAAATGCTATGTGTTAGCTATGATTTATTATTGTATATTGCATCATAGCATGTCATGTAGTTGCATTAGTAACTTATTGAGATTTATCTCACCCCCTTTCTTTTATCTTTGTTTTTCCTTAACCCCCCCCCCCAGGTGCTAAGGATTAGTCTCGCTGATCACGAGAAAGCGGACGTCGAGTGTGGATACATTCTTTTGGGGAAAGTTGTTATTGGTTGGTTTACATTATATAAATGTGTAACCTTTTGGGATAGTTGTACCAAACAATGACGTCATTAAGAATTGTACATTTATATTCTGTTGGGCATAAACTTGTGGAAGTTTATGATAGTTGTATTTGGTTATTATCAAACTTGGATTTGTAAAACTTTGGAACATCACTTTTTGGTATCAAATGGAATTTTTAACTTCGGTATTTCACAGTTTTGGTTTTAAGTCGACGTCCAGCTCGCGATCTCGGGCCCGCGGGGTTCGGGGTCGCGACAGTTGGTATCAGAGCTATGGTTTGGCTCTAAGTATAAGTCTAGGTGGACTAGTATGACCTAGGAGGCTAGTTGTGTTCGGAGTGAGTAACGGTTGATGTTTTATGCAGGTAATTGTTTCCAATGTCTGGAAGAAGAACCAGAGGAGGTACTAGTGGGGCATAGAATCACAATGACACAAGGGAAGAAGCACGTGCTATGTTTCAAGGCATGTTCGAGGCGGCCATGAAGGCCATACATGATCAAGGTCCGAGGGTAGAACAAGCACCACCCCGCTATGGATTGGAGCAATTTCTCAAACTGAAACCGGTTGAATTCAATGGGGAACCCAATGTTCGGAAAGCTGAGTTATGGATTGAGTCGATGGAGAAGATTTATGAGGTATTTGGTTGCACGGATGAGGACAAGGTCCGGTACGCGGCTTATAAACTTGTGGGAGCCGCCGACCATTGGTGGAAGGGTGTTAAAGCTAGTTGGGATGATACTCACACGGTGTATGCGTGGGAGTTGTTTGTGCGCAAATTCAAGGAACATTTCATTCCGGTTGTTGATCAAAACCGAAAGGAGATCGAGCTACTCAACCTGGAGCAAGGTTTGTTATCTATAGCACAATACTCGGCTAAGTTCACAGAATTAGCCCGGTATTGTGACAATTTGGTGAGGACCGAGGAACAAAAAGCTATGAGATTCATTCGGGGATTGAAGACCTCCATCCGTACTCAACTTATTGCCCAACGGATTGTGACCTTCCAAGATGCGGTAGACCGAGCCTACTTGATAGAGCAAGATATTGGGGAGCATAAAAGGAAAACCGAGGTTGTGGGTACGGGTAAACCGGGAAGCCATGCTAAATCTTAACCTCAACACCGTTCCGACAACCGAGGTAGCCCGGGAGCATCATCTCAGTTTAAGGGGCAAACCACACCGAGGAATCCGGGTACTACTCCAAGGATTCAGAAAAGGAAGCCTTGTACTTTTTGTCAGAGGGTAGGCCATACGGAGGATAGGTGTTGGAAAAAGCAATGCAAGTGTACCAATTGTGGTGAAATGGGGCACTTTGCGAGAGATTGCACGAGGCACCGAGGTCAGTCATCTGGGTCAGGGGTTGGTACTAATCAGGGTCAGAAAAGGGATGCCGTTGGGAAGCCCAAAGTTCAAGGAAAGATATATGCCATGAATCAACAACAGGCGACCGATGATCCTTCGGTTATTGGAGGTATTGTTTCTGTGTCTAATGTGAGCGCACGAGCGTTAGTAGATCCAGGATCATCTCATTCATACATTTCTGTGCAATTTGCTTCCATGTTAAATGCTGCATTCGAGTCTTTACCGTACGTGCTAGAGGTGTCGACCCCTATAGGAGAATGCTTGATTTTTTATCGAGTCTTTCGTGCTTGTGATGTAGTTATTTGTGGTCGTGTCCTTTGTGCGGATTTAGTAGTTCTTCCTATCCAAGACTTTGATGTCATTTTGGGTATGGATTGGTTGAGCAAGTTTCATGCTTCCGTTGATTGCCGTAAGAAAACTGTTACTTTTTCTATTCCCGATGTGCCTACATTTGTGTTTGAGGCTAGTCCTCTGAGTAGAAAGGTTCGCTTAATTTCTTACATGAAAGCGAGAAAATTATTGCATAGTGGTTGTGAGGGGTATTTGGCTAGTGTTCTTGGTATTAGGAAGGAATCCCCTAGTTTGGATAGTGTTCGGGTAGTTCGGGAATTTCCCGATGTTTTCTCTACCGAGTATGATATGCCGCCCGATCGTGAGATTGAGTTTTGTATAGACCTTTTGCCGGGTACGGCTCCAATTTCGAAAGCACCTTATAGATTGGCTCCCGCAGAGTTGAAGGAATTAAAGGTTCAATTGCAAGAGTTGCTTGATCGAGGGTTTATACGCCCTAGTGTTTCCCCGTGGGGAGCACCAGTTTTATTTGTGCGGAAGAAAGATGGTTCGTTGAGATTGTGTATCGATTACCGAAAGTTGAATCAGGTTACGGTGAAGAACAAGTATCCTCTACCGCACATTGATGATTTATTTGATCAGCTTCAAGGGTATGTTGTGTTTTCCAAGCTTGATTTGAGGAGTGGGTACCATCAGTTGAAGATTCGATCGGAGGATATTTCGAAGACTGCTTTTCGCACTCGGTATGGTCATTACGAGTTCTTGGTTATGCCGTTTGGGTTGACTAACTCGCCGGCCGTATTTATGGATTTGATGAACCGGGTTTTCCATCCTTACCTGGATTCGTTCGTGGTGGTCTTTATTGATGATATACTCGTCTACTCTAAATCCCGAGAGGAGCACGAGCAACACTTGAGGACAGTTTTATCCGTTCTTGCGAGGGAGCAGTTGTTTGCAAAGTTTAGTAAATGCGAATTTTGGCTCGAGAAGGTTTCTTTCCTGGGTCATGTTATTTCGAAGGATGGGATTTCTGTGGATCCTTCAAAGATTGAGGCTATAGTAGATTGGAAGAGACCCGAGTCAGTGACCGAGATTTGTAGTTTTCTGGGTTTAGCCGGTTATTACAGAAGATTTATTAAAGGGTTTTCGAGGATCGCTACTCCGATGACTCAGTTGACCCGGAAGAATGTCCCGTTTGTGTGGACCGAGAAATGTGACAAGAGTTTCGAGGAATTGAAGAAGAGGTTGACTACCGCTCTGATCTTGACCCTGCCTAATGGGAATGATGATTTGGTAATTTATAGTGATGCTTCGAAAGAGGGTTTGGGTTGTGTTTTGATGCAGAACAGGAAGGTGATTGCTTATGCTTCGAGGAAGTTGACCCCTAGTGAACAGAATTATCCCACTCATGATATGGAGTTGGCTGCGATAGTATTTGCGTTGCACAAATGGAAGCATTACCTTTATGGAGCGAAGTTTGAGATTTTTATCGATCACAAGAGTTTGAAATACCTCTTCTCTCAAAAGGAACTGAACAACCGGCAGCGTAGGTGGATGGAGATTTTAAAGGATTACGATTGTACAATTTCTTATCACCCGGGAAAAGCAAACGTGGTTGCCGATGCGATTAGTAGAAAGTCTTATGTGGCTTCGATGATGGTTCGAGAGTGGAAAATGCTTGAGGATGTTCGAGATTGGTCTCCTCGTGAATCGAGACATGGGGCTATTTTTGCGAATATTAGGGTGTCTCCGACACTAATTCAGAGGATAAAGGAAGCTCAGAAGGAAGATCCCGAGTTGGTGAAGATAATGGGTAAATTGAAAGAGAAGAACTTTGAGGATTTTTCTATCAGCCCGAGTGGAGTTTTGACTTTCCGTGATCGTTTGTGCGTACCCGATGTTGGTGGGATAAAGAGACAAGTTTTAGATGAAGGTCACAAATCGAGATATACTATTCATCCGGGTAGTACGAAGATGTATCAGAATCTGAAGCAACATTTTTTGTGGAATAATATGAAAAGGGAAATAGCGGAGTATGTTTCGAAGTGTTTAACGTGTCAGCAGGTCAAAGCCGAGCATCAGAGACCCGCGGGACTACTTCAGCCATTAGAGATTCCGGAGTGGAAATGGGAGCATGTGACCATGGATTTCGTTACGGGACTACCTCGTACCCGTAGGAAGTATGACAGTGTTTGGGTAATAGTGGATAGATTGACCAAGAGTGCCCATTTCTTGCCTATTGACATCAGATATTCGATGGAGAAGCTTGCGACCCTTTACATTAATGAGATTGTGAGATTGCATTGGGTTCCGGTTAGTATTGTGTCAGATCGAGACCCGAGGTTTACTTCTAGATTCTGGAAGGCGTTTCAGGAAGCTTTGGGTACAGATTTGCAATTCAGTACAGCTTTTCACCCTCAGACCGACGGTCAATCCGAGAGGACTATTCAGATTCTTGAGGATATGTTGCGAGCTTGTGCGATAGACTTCTCTGATTCTTGGGATTCGCACCTACCGTTAGTGGAATTCTCTTACAACAACAGTTATCAGGCTAGTATCGAGATGGCACCGTATGAGGCTTTGTATGGAAGAGAATGTAGATCGCCTATTTGTTGGGATGAGGTTGGTGAAGCGAAGATCGTGGGTATTGACTTGCTTCAGGATTCAGTTGAGAAAGTTAGAGTTATCCGGGATCGATTGAAAACAGCCCAGAGTCGACATAAGAACTATGCAGATAACCGAAGGCGAGATCTTAGTTTTCAGACCGGTGATTTTGCGTTCTTGAAAGTATCTCCGAAGGTGGGTATTCGTAGGTTTGGGAAGAAGGGCAAATTGGCTCCAAGGTTTATTGGCCCGTTTGAGATTTTGGGGAAAGTGGGACTTCTAGCGTATCGCCTTGCGTTACTGCCATCTTTGGACCGGTTACATAATGTATTTCACGTTTCTATGCTTCGGAAGTATGTTCATGATCCATCTCACGTGTTACCAAGGATACCGGAGGATGTAGAGCCCGATATGACTTATGAGGAACGACCGGTTCGGATCTTAGATTCTAAAGTTCAAGAGTTGAGGAACAAAAGCATTTCATTGGTTAGAGTTCTTTGGAGGAATCATAATATCGAGGAGTCGACGTGGGAGTCCGAGATGAGATCGAGAGGAAATTTCCGTGGCTTGTTAATTCGGGTAAGTCTCGTTAAAATTCGGGTCGAATTTTCTTTAAGGGGGAGTGAATGTCACGACCCGAAAACTAGGCTCTATTTTATTAGTGATAAATAATTATTATTTATTTATTTTCTTATTTATTTATTTAAATTATTATTTATTTAAATATTATGTGTGCATTTTATGTTTCATAATATTTATGCCTAGCATTTTATTCGAGTTATTTGGGTTAGTGTAAGTATTTGTGTCTAGCATTATTTGGTTGATATTGTGTTAATTGGGTAGAAGGTTGATAGGGGTTTTATTTGTGCTAGCTAAGTGAGGAGGGGGCCTAAGTGTAAGTTTTCAAATCATTTTTTTTTACTACTCCCTCCCTACTCCTTCTCTTCTCCCTCACTCTTCCTCTTCTCCCTCATCATTCCCAGCAACTCCCTCTCTCTCTCCTTGTTATGGTAAGTTTTTCTCTCTCACTTCTCTCTACATTTCCATCATCTTCCTCTTGTTATTTCTCATTTCTTAAAACTTGAAACTTGTTTAGATCGTCGATAAGATCGCGTAGAATCAAAAATATTTGAAATCCGTCAACTTTGAGAAAATCCAAGTAAGTTACTTTTCCCCCATTTTTATGCTAAAATGCTCATAACATGTTTCTACAATGCTTTAATTGTTATATTTGAAGTTTGGTTGAGTTTGGAATTGATTTGTAATTTATTTGAGTTTTTGGTCAAAAATGGTGATTTTATGAATGTTGGGTTTGATTCTTGGTTTGGTTGATAAATGGTGTATTTGGATCCCTATCCTAGATATAAGTTGTTTTGGTACATTTTGGAACTTGTTGAAGGAGTTGAGTTTGAGTATTTTGTATTTTGGTGTATTTTGGGTCGAAATTGAAGAACCCAGCTCTGTTCTTCCCGGCCAAAACCCAGGCTGAGCGCCCGCCTGCCCTTGCCCAGCCGCCCGCCTGCACCCCTTTTTCCAGCGGCCAGACCTTCTGTTGAAATAAGCGCGCGCTCGCCCCTACCCAGGCGCCCGCCCGCCCGCCTGCTGGGAATTTTGCCCTTTTGCTTGGTTTAGGACTAAGGGCTTAACTAGTTTAGGTTTATTTCTTCTAATTTACCTAAGTTAACATAGTGGAACACTTTATTAATTGGATTTGATTCTTTTGTGAATAAATATGTTACGGAATTTGATTAAGTATCATTTTGGGAATGTGGTTGATCCTTGATGTGTTGTTTGGATTGGTTTACCTTTGTGGTAATTTATTTGGAATGGTTCCCTACTTTGGAACCTTAAGTTGTTTAATTAAGCTAGTATTTATTACTTAGCATTTATTTGGAAGCCCAGCTGGCATATTTGTTGCATCGGGCGATGGGAAAGATTATAATGGCAAAGCCAAGTCCATTATAATGTTGACCATTGTTTGCCCTTACTATACCCCTTTTCCAGATTGGCCTTGGAAGAGATAAGTTAGCTTCCTTTGTGAATGTATCTAGCTACCGAGCATGACTTTGTGGCATGGCTCTTGTCCTTTGTGACACTCTTATGGTTATTGTTCCGGTACCGGGGATTTCTCTTCAGCTTTCATGCTACTATGAAGATGATGATTTGTTGATTATTGAAGCTGCGCAGCGACCTTTATTTGGTTCATCGGTTTGGAAAACCTTGGCTAATATCCTTTGTTATGTGTTTATTTCCGCTGCTATCTGTTATGTGATAAATGCTATGTGTTAGCTATGATTTATTATTGTATATTGCATCATAGCATGTCATGTAGTTGCATTAGTAACTTATTGAGATTTATCTCACCCCCTTTCTTTTATCTTTGTTTTTCCTTAACCCCCCCCCCCAGGTGCTAAGAATTAGTCTCGCTGATCACGAGAAAGCGGACGTCGAGTGTGGATACATTCTTTTGGGGAAAGTTGTTATAGGTTGGTTTACATTATATAAATGTGTAACCTTTTGGGATAGTTGTACCAAACAATGACGTCATTAAGAATTGTACATTTATATTCTGTTGGGCATAAACTTGTGGAAGTTTATGATAGTTGTATTTGGTTATTATCAAACTTGGATTTGTAAAACTTTGGAACATCACCTTTTGGTATCAAATGGAATTTTTAACTTCGGTATTTCACAGTTTTGGTTTTAAGTCGACGTACAGCTCGCGATCTCGGGCCCGCGGGGTTCGGGGTCGCGACAGTTTTGAATCTTTCAAGTTTATCCTTTCTTGTACAAAACATGGATTAAGTCATCCCTATGCCATTGATCACTAATTAAACACTAAAACAAATGGCTTTGGACATGATCATGGCAATAATTGGGGGAAAATGAATAAAGTTGATGAACATGGCATTTAAGCCAAAATCACCATTTGAATGATCAAAGATGAAGACTTTGACATCCAAATGGATGATTCATCCAAGGAAAGACCTTGGGATATCAAAAATAAACCTTTGGATGGGTAAAGATTGAATCTTTACAATCCAAAGGGACATTATTGTAGTTGGATCAAAGTTGAATGGTAGAGATTGAAACTTTACCATCAAATTTGATCCTTTCAAGACAAATCAACACAAATGACATGAATAAAAGGGCTCTCTCCAAGATGTTCAATGGATCACCAAGCCAAATTTAAATACAAGACATAAATGTAAAGACATGAAAGTAAATTGCATTAATGTAAAGACATAAAATAAATTTCATTAATGTAAAGACATAAAGTAAATGTACATTAAATAATAACAAGCCTTGTTCATCCTTGGTTTATAACCCTTGATCATGCATAAAACATGAGGGCACCATGAATCAAGTCAAGGCTTGGTTCCAATTTATATCATTGCAAGAAATATAAAGACATAAATAAGTAAATGAGCAAAATGAAAATAGAACAAGAGATGAAGAGAAGATGGGGGAGAAGGAGGCCTCACCAATATTTGGTTCTAATCCTATCTTCTTCTCTCTTTCACTCAAATGTGTTTATGATTGTATTCTACTCTCAATTATGTAGAGTTTCCACTCACAAAATAGTTTTCTTCCCCCTGAAATGATCAACAAGGGTCTTAATTTATAGGTACTGACGGCGCCCAAACCAGCTGTACGGCTGGGCCCTTCTAGTACCCAAACTATCTGTACAGCTCAGCCTGGCGAGCTTCTGGATTTTTCTAAGTTTTAATTCCAGCATAGTCCTAGAGTTTTGGTTTGTTCTAGTAAGGTCCCAGCCCATCAGTTTATCCCTGAATGGTGCTAAGAATTCCTCTAAGTTGGTTTAAGTTCAGATTGGGGTACTTACAGCCGCGTGTGTCCTCCGGGCAGCATTAGCGACCATTCACAGGCCTAAGTGGTAAACCCAAGGTTAGCATCAAAATCACATCATCGGCAAACTTCAATCAAAGCTCGGTCAAGGTGAACCGCACAATCACCGCACTCTCCACAAAGCAAGCATAACATGATGAGTTCGCTGAACGGACTCCCACTCAGTTCCACTCCGCTCAACAGACTTTAAACCGGCAAATGGATTTGCTAAATGGATTCAGCCAGTCCGCTCAACGGACTTTAAACTGGCAAATAGATTGGCCAAGTGGATTCAGCCAGTCCGCTCAACGGACTTTAAACCGGCAAACGAATTCGCTAAACGGATTCAGCCAGTTCTCTCAATGGACTTTAAACCGGCAAATGGTTTCACCAAACGGATTTTGCCAGTCCGCTCAACGGACTTTAAACCGGCAAACGGATTCGCCAAACGGATTCAGCCAGTCCGCTCAACGGACATTAAACCAGCAAATGGATTCGCCAAACGGATTCAGCCAGTCCGCCCAACAGACTTTAAACCGGCAAACGGATTCGCGAAACGGATTCAGCCACTCCGCTCAACAGACTTTAAACAGGCATGACGGATTTGCCAAACGGATTTAGCCAGTCCGCTCATCGGACTCTAAATAGGCATAACGGTTCTACTAAACGGCGCCAGCCTCAGTCTGCTAACCAGACTCTAAACCTTGGCCACAGTGGGCCATCTCATATCACCGTACCTATTCCAACAAAAGCCTCTCACACAAGGAGCGCACTTCTATCTTTTGTAATTTTAAATTCTTGCTTTTATCGACTCTTTGCTTTCTTTTCTTTCTTTTGTCTTTGTGATGTCCTCGGCGGATGTCTTTATTTTGTCGGCGCATTTTTCTTTGCAATCCACGTCGCCGAGGGGATCTATAGACACCCTGCCTTGGACCTCTCATGTCTCGATTGCATACACAGTCTTTGTTTTCCTCTTTTCTATTAACTTTCATTACTTTTTGTTAAGTTCTCGACTTACTCCATTGAGTCTTTGTTTACTTTGTTGACTTTTGTGATGTTCGTTAAGTTTCCGATTGATTTCGTCAGTTTCTGGGCTTAACTGGACGTGGGCGCTTTTGGCCCCTTATGTGGGAGGCGTGCGCCTCCCGTAAAGGGGGTCAAAGGCACGCGCCTCATGCCTCCAGAATCTCAGATTTTGCCCTTTTTCCCTCCTTTTCTGATTTGTAACCCCCTTGGCCATTACTCTTATGCTTGATTCGGGGAAAAGCCATCTTTGTGACCTCAAACACTCTCCCTACACCTATAAATACCCCTTCATTCCACCTTAAAAAGGGAGGAACAATTCTTGACTCAAGAACACTCTAAAAACACAAAGTCCATTTTCAATGGTCCTTACTGTAGGCAATGTGGCTCTCTCTCTCTCTCTCTCTCTCTCTCTCTCTCTCTTCAAGCATAGGTATGATGTTCATCCTCTTTTTCTAAACTCTTATTCTTGTTCTCTTTATATTTTCTTAAATAAACTATTTACTTGCTTTGTTCATCTTTTATCTTTTTTAATGTGTGTGCAATCCCCATAAAAGGAAACATGACCTAAAAGGCCAATTCACCATTGAAGTTTGGTCAAGGTTATCCTCCAACATTTCAAACTATATTTTATTTCTTCTTTATTTCTCTTAAATGTAATAGTTAGCATAAATTTGCTTTGTAATTCATCTTTTCCTTTCAATGTAATTGTTAGCATGATTAATAAAAGAAGGAAATTTTTAGCATAGAACACCTTTAGTAGCAAGACCGGCTTTAGCCTGGCAGAGTGGGTGTTAAAGTACTTCCCACTCCGTAACCTAACCCCGAACTCGTCTCTTCCCGAATCTCTGGTTTTCGTAACAAATAGTCTATTTCTTAGGTTTTTCTTACGTTCCTTTAAAAACATATGTGGCGACACTAATCTCTAAAACCAAATAGACATCCTAGGATAATTCACCGCTCTATCCAAGCCGTGGTTTTCTCAGGGTATCCACAGTACTCTTGAAGCACTTGATAGTATCACCATCATAGACGCGATCCACCTCTTGCGCAGTGGAGAAAAACTCGTCGATGTAGGAAGGCACGATAAAGCTTTCACCCTTGGTGAACAGAGGTAGCACTCCTGAATCATGCATAAGCTCCATAATGTAGCGACTGAGTGCATCCTTCTTCAGATCATTAACATCAAGTTCCCAACCAGGAATAAAATAGTTTAGGTTCTGCACAAACAAACATATGAGGTTAGACCTGATCATACACATGGAGTGAAGCGCATGCGCATTAGCGAAGAACGCAGGCGCAAGAGCTAGACCCTATACTTAGAAAAAAAATCCACAATTATAAAGGGCAAAAACTTCCAACAACATAAATATAAACCATAAGCCTAAAATAGGCGCGAAAAGCTTAAACAGAATCGATGATCAACACAAGGCAAACCATATGACTTTTCACCAAGAACACGAAGAACATGCTTTAAATACATGAAGAACGCAAAGAACACAAAAGTGTAAAAGTGCTCAAAAATGCATAAAAAGCATATCAAAATGTTCATAATGAAAAATCATACACAAATATGTAAACAAAAACAACAACAACAAGATAATAAACCCAGAATCTGAGAAAAACAATGAAGAACATGAAAAAGCATTCGAACATAAAATTTCACATAAATCATACCAAACAAGCATTAATCGTAAAACAAATTACATATATGAGTAGATATGAGTGAATCGATCATACATCAAGAGTTAATTTGAATAAATGAGCAACGAAACATGTAGAAATCAGAAACGGGAAAATACAGACCTTTGAATCAAAAATGGCAGAAACAAAGATTGAGATTGAGATTCTTACCATTTAAGGGTCTTCTGATTTCTTGGATGTAGTTTTCTTAGGAGCCATAGAAATTATAAAGGAAAAAACATGCACTAAAATGGAGTAAAAACAAAGATTTGTAGAGAAAAAGAGAGTACAGAAAAAGAGAGAAAGCGAGAGGAAAAGAGAGTGAAAGAGAAGTGAGGAAGAAGTGAGAAGGGAGGCAGTTGAGAAGAGGGGGGGGGGTTAATCATGAAAAAGGTAAATTGACATCAGCCAGCACAGAAATTTGGTGAGATAAGGCGAGTGTGGCGCACGTGTGGATGACGTGGCTTAATAGGGAACGCGCGTGAGGAGCCTTATGCGCACGTGAGTGTGTCAGCATTAAAGGTCAAAAGGAGTCCTTTCCACTTTCCTCATAAGTAGCACACAATAGACTTAATGGCACGTCAATCAATGCTGTGAGCATTAATTGCAATGGGACATGCGCAGGGGAAAATAAGTAATTTCCCAAGAAATTTTAAAAAAATAAGGACGAGGGAAAAATAATTGCACAACTACCCTTGTGAACTATGTGCTGACTCAGCAAGTCAAGGACCTAAGTGCAATCACTAGAAAGAACACTTACCTGGGGTCCAAGTGGCATGTGCATGAGACGCCATGCGCAGCGCTAGAATGCGCATAAATTTCTTTTAAAACTCAATACTATGCGCAACTTCTTGTGAGCTTAAAGTGCGCAGGAGCATGACACATTTCTGAACTTAGAAATTTAGCAAGTGAACACACGATCATTAGTATTGACAAATCATCTGAACAAGTAAGCTAAGTTCAAGCATACCCATTTCTCCTCTTAAGAAGACAAATCTCTTTGCATCAAGAGCCTTTGTCAGGATATCAGCAATTTGATTGTCTGTGTCCACGCGCTCTAAATGAATGTTTCCTTTTTCCACGTGGTTTTTGAGGAAATGATATTTGATGTCGATGTGTTTTGTCTTTGAATCCTTGACAGGATTGTTAGAGACTGCAATGGTGGACATATTGTTGCAGAATATTGGACAATTTTCTTCATGAATACCATAGTCCACTAATTGTTGTTTCATGCAAAGGATTTGATAGCAGTAGCTTCCAGCAGCAATATATTCAGCTTCTGTAGTGGATATGGACACATCAGCTTACTTTTACTTGCCCAAGCAATAAGTCTATTTCCGAGGAAATGACAAGTCCACTACTGCTCTTCCTGTCAATCGTGCATGTTGCGTAATCTGCATCTGAATAACCTAGCAAATCAAAATTCGAATCTTTGGTGTACCAAAGTCTAAGGTTAACAGTTCCAGAAAGATATCGAATAATGCGTTTAACAGCAGTTAAGTGCGATTCTCTAGGATCTTCTTTATAGCGCGCACAGACACAAACACTAAACATAATATCTGGCCTATTTGCGGTAAGATAAAGGAGAGAGCCAATCATACCTTGATATAAAGTTTGATCAACTTTCTTACCTTTTAAGTCTTTGTCAAGCTTGTTGCCCGTGGCCATTGGAGTGTCGTATGCTTTAGCATTCTCAAGTTCAAATTTCTTGATTAAGTTTCTTGTGTACTTGGCTTGATTAATAAAGATGCCATCATTCAATTGTTTGATTTGAAGTCCGAGAAAGAATGTGACTTCTGTTAATGTTGGTGCCCTAGTCACGTTTATTAAACGTTGTAATTGTTATCATTTATTCATATTAATAAAGAGATGTTTTGATTATTATTGTTGTTCACGTTTACTTATAATAATCTCCGTCTCTAGTACTTGTTTGGTACTAGTATAAAGGCTAAATGATTATGGGATGATTTATGGGTACTTGTTTGGAACAAGGTACTGGACATGACCCGCTCTATGAGATTTATGTCATGGTCAATGTCATATATAGATCTCACATTAGCAATGTCATTGGAATCCTTAGACACGAAGTTATTATAGTCTTTCACTTGATGAACATTATGTTTGACATATTCAAACGCTACCTTTAATCGGGTAGTTATAAAGGGTATGATTGGCCTAATCGGATTCACGTAGGAAAGGATAATAAGCTAAATGGATTTGTCCCTCTTCGGAGTTATGTCAAGCTTGGGCCTCTCGTAGGAATAATGTTGATGAAAAGGTTCGGCCGGACTCAAATGAATTGATTGGAACAAATGTCATTTGGATTATCAACATATTCGGAATCGAGAAAAGTATTGAACAAAACAAATTGACTTGTTGACCATGACTTGTGTTCAATGATATCGTGAACAAAGGGATTATGACATGTTCTAAATGGAATACGAACTTGTATCTAGTTATACTGATTGGGTAGGTATGATGGTTTGCTAGAACCTAATCATATCTTATGGGTTCATATTTGGACCCATTGCCAACTTAGTATAATCCTAGAGGGTCACACACGAATAGAACGAATCCTAAAAGGACGGAATTGGAATTATGGAAAATTGGAGTTTTTTCATTCTGGCACGACCGTGCTGATTATTGAGCACGACCGTGCCAATAATCGGCAGGTTGGATGGATGGCTTGACCCCTTTCGCACGAACGTGCTGGTTTTGAAGCACGACCGTGCTAGGGACGGTCGTGCCAATTATAAAGCACAACCGTGCCAATAATTAGAAAAGGGAAGGCAGGCTCGACCCTATTGGCACGACCGTGCCAGAACTGCTTGGACAAAAAGTTTGTTTCCTTAATTGGGTGACGGGATTTAGGAATCCTAGGTCATTAAGGGTTAATGACTAGGACCTATATAAGCATCTCTTCACCAGCCATTAAGCCAATTAAACCTAGTAGTTTTAAGAGGCAATATTCTTGATTAGAGATTTGGAATCAAAGTCAAGAAATTCATAATTCCATATAGTTCTTACAATTGTGAAAGTGTGTTTCATAATTTTGGTCTAGCAACCAAGATAAAGTTTTCTTGATATTCGTTCGTGGTGTGGATACCGCTATAGGGTGAAACTCATCATCTTCAAAGTTCATGTTCAAGCTTTGTGTTCGTGATCAAGTTTTCAAGCCTCCACCGAATTCAAGGTTGCTAATTCAAAGTCATCAAGGGTTAGTATTCTAGTATTCATTATGTATGTATTTGATATAATCATATGAACGGATCTATGGATTTGGGTTTCATGAAAATTTTAAATGCTTAGTTCCGCTGCGCATGTTACATCGAAACTCAACAGTGGTATCAGAGCCCCGTTCATGTTGATTATTTCAATACTAGATCATGTTGTGTGTATATAAATTGCTTGTTTATGTGCCTAGCATGATATGAATATTGAGATTATGATGTTTATGTGTTATATGATTTTATGTGGTTTATTGTTTTATAAAATTTAATCGCACTATTCAATCGCAATAAAAATTATGGTGGATTTAAAATTGTTTGGGTTATCAATTTTTTATTGGATCAAAGTTTTGATAATCTAGGGATTCATGAATTGTTAATTCAAGGTTTTGATGATTATGGTGATTGGATCACCAAGAACACCAAATCCTAGATTGAATTTCCAAAAAATAGTTTTTTTTAAAAAAATAATTACCAAAACAACAACCCTAAAAAGTTATTTACCAAAATAGCACTTTTTGGTAAAACCGGAAGTGGGAGTGCCGGTTTTAGTGTTGAATCCGGAAGTCCCACTTCCGGAATTGACCTTTTTATTTTTTTTTTTTTTTTTGCGAAATCTGATTTTTATTTATTTTTTTTTGAATCCGGAACTGAGACTTCCGGTTTTAATTTTTTTTTTTTTTTTTTTCGAAATAACAAAAAACATTAAAACCCCACCCACCGAAAGTTGATTTGACGTTTACTTAAAACCGGAACTGCCAATTCCGGTTTTGGCTTTTTTTTTTTTTAATGTGAAATTTCCGGAAGTGGGAATATATATAACCATTCAACCACGACTTCAGTTTTTTCATAAGAGAAAGATAAAGAGAGTTTCTGAGAAGAGAAAGAGAGAAGAAATAAAGAGGATTTTTAAGATTTTGGCAAAATCTTAAAAAAGGTTAGTTTTTTTTTTTTTTTTTTTTTCGTTTTCTATGTTTGAAGTAAGATATTTAACTGTTGATTTAAATTTTGTTCATCCTTTTGTTATTATGCAAGTATACATATGTAAATTTAAAATATGCCCTAACAAATAGGAGGGAAACACGTCGTCCTGGAACTTACACCCCATCCGATCATCCTTGAGGGATTTTTATCTTATGTGACCGGGATGTGGTCACTATTTATGTAGTCTCTGACGATGTACTGTTTCTTTCTATATTGTTATTTTATCTATTTAAAATTTTGTGTTATTGTTATTTTAGGTTTTGTAAAAAATAGTATGGAAATTTAGTTATCATTAATTAACTGAACTTTCAAAACCGGAACTGCGAATGCCGGTTTTATCAGAAATCTCAAAACTGGAACTATCAATGCCTGTCTTATCGAAAATCTCAAAACCGGAACTGCCAATCCCGATTTTATCACATTTATCTCTCTTTAAAAAGATCGGTTAACTCAAACCTAACGTATCCATCCCTCCTCTATTCTTCCATCCAAACCTCCGCCCCTCGACCTCAAAACTAATTCATCTTCAAAATGGATCCATCGCTCCCCTGCTGGTATCTTGGAGGACGACCTCTTCCTGGTCATCCTGGTCAACCCTCTAATCCGCAATCTAATCTCTCTCAAATCGAACGAGAGTTAGAATCTCCACCGCCTCATATTATACCTGGTCCCGCCGGTGTCGCACAGTCCGCCATGCGTCGGCATCGCTCCGGAAAAGCTCATGTCTCTCAGGGACCCCCGATGTCGACACAAGAGTCCATAAGGAGAGCGATTGAAGAGCCGGTGGAGGATGAACATTTCCAGCGCAGACCTTGGCTATCTGCAATGAAGTATCTCACTGCAGAGGGTACATATTATCCGTTGAAAATGATCAAGGAGAAATGCGATAAATATGACAGGGTGGAACAGGTATAATATTAATATTATTTATAGTTAAGGTTAATATTTAAAAATAATTGGTCGTTATTTTTTTGGTCTATTAGGTTGTTGTTGTTGTCAAGGAGTGCACACGAAGTGATTATGGCTCTCTTTTTGTGACTTTGAAAGATCCTACGGATACAATTGAAGCTACCATTGGTGACAAAGTGCTTAAGGAAAGTGAGTATGGAAGTGACATAGGTGTTGGTGCAGTTCTGATTCTTAAGCAGGTATGAAATATTTTCCTTAACATTACACTCCATAAGGATATTTTCCTTAACATTTTGTTCTAAATGTTTTCTTTTGTTGATCTATAAGGTTGTTGTCTTCGCCGTCTCACGCTCAAAAAAAGTCCTTAACATTACACTTTCCAATGTTTTTAAGGTATTCCCTAAGGATTGTTGAGTTAATTTGTTGGATATGTAATATTTGGATTTATGTCGGATTTCCTATGTGACCGGGATGTGGTCACTGAATATTTGGACTTATGTAATATTAACTATGTGACCGGGATGTGGTCACTGAATATTTTGACTTATGTAATATTTACTATGTGACTGGGATGTGGTCACTGAATAATTGGATTTATGTATTATATATTTCCAATGTGACCGGAATGTGGTCACTGAATAATTGGATTTATATATTATTTATTTCCTATGTGACCGGGATGTGGTCACTAAGTGTTTGAATGTATTAATGTTGGATTTGTGGAGAAGTTTATTCTATCCTATAAAATCAACGTTTTCCAATGCCAGATATTCAGTTCCGGATTCAAGCAAAAAAAAAAAAAAAATCCCAGATTTCGCGAAAAAAAAAAAAAAAAAAGGTCAAATAAAACCACAATACATAAAATTCTAAAATATTACAAAAATTTGTGAACAAGTTTATTTATTTATTTCTTTCCTATGTGACCGGAATGTGGTCACTAAATAAAACCACAATACATAAAATTCTAAAAAAATAATAATCATTTCTTTCTTCTTTTTTTCCCCCTATGCCTTCTCCCTTTCCTATGTAAACAAGTTTAATGTTTTTTGTTATTTCGAAAAAAAAAAAAAAAAAAAAATTAAAACCGGAAGTCTCAGTTCCGGATTCAAAAAAATAAATAAAAATCAGATTTCGCAAAAAAAATAATAAATAAATAAAAAGGTCAATTCCGGAAGTGGGACTTCCGGATTCAACAATAAAACCAGCACTCCCACTTCCGGTTTTACCAAAAAGTGCTATTTTGGTAAATAACTTTTTAGGGTTGTTGTTTTGGTAATTATTTTTTAAAAAAACTATTTTTTTGAAATTCAATCCCAAATCCTAATTGAATTGGGAAAAACAATTTTGAGACAAAATTTAGAACTTTAAAAAAAATTAATTTTTTTTGCAGAGGTCCGCCGGACCTATGCCTTGACCCGTCCGGACTTAGGGTTTGGCGCGGGGCGGGGCTTAGGGTTTGAGTGTGGATTTTGGGTTTAATTTTTCTATTTGCTTTAGTCTTGTGATTCCAAGATTGGATCAAGGTTTGGATGGCTAATCTACGTTCATCGAGATTGTGTTTCCCAAACTTGATCGAAAATCAAAGATTCAAAGATAAAACGAAGTTATAATTATGAAGAGTTCTTAATTGCTAAAATTGAGAAACAAAGTTCAAGATACAAAGATTGGAGATCCACGTGGAATTGTGGATGCAATTGGCCTACGTTCATCGAGACCATCTATTGCTTAGGTTCGGCCATATGGACTACTTTCTTGGTTTCTTGAATTAGTGTGGAATTGTGGTTGCCTTATGGCTTAGTTCGGCCGCACTTCTTGTTGTCTTGATTTAGAGATGATAACCAAAGTTCAAAGAGTCTCATCATCATGATTATAGAGAAACTAATGACACATAAATATTATGATTAAATTAATGATGATTAATTTAGTGGCTAAACTTGATGCGTAACATGTTTATATTATGTGCTCATAAATGTGTTGTATGCTATATGTGATAAGCCTTCAAGAAAGTTTTAAGTCCTTTTTGCCATGCCATGATTAAAACACTTGTTAGTGCATGAGTAATTTTAATATGGGTTCGCCCTAGCGAGGTACATTAACCTTATTCATGTATGAGCAAGATGGATAATGTGGGTTCGCCATAGCGAGGCACATTAACTATACGTTTAAAATGGTTGGACTTAATTAGGCGTCAAAACAGTTTTGGGCCTAGGCAAAGATGCCACGACCCGAAATCTAGGCTCTATTTTATTAGTAATTGAATGATTATTATTTAATTATTTGCTTAATTATTTATTTAAATTATTATTTATTTAAATATTGATGTGTGCATTTCATGTTTCATAATATTTATGCCTAAGCATTTTATTTGGGTCATTTGGGTTAGTGTAGTATTGTTGGGTCTTAATTGTTAGTTGGGAGTGTAGTATTGTGTTAGTAGATGGGGAAGGGGCCCGAGTGTAACATTTTGAATAATTTCCCCTACTCCTTCCCTCACCTCCCCCATCCTCACACTCCACCTCCACCCCTCTTCCCAGCCCATTTCTTTCTCTCTCTCCAAAGAAGAAAAAGGGTAAGTTTCTCTCTTCACCTCTCTTCATTTTCTTCATCTTCCTCTTGTTATTTCTCATTTCTTAAAACGTGAAATGTGTTTAGATCGTCGATAGGATCGCGTAGAATCAAAAATATTTGAAATCCATCAACTTTGAGAAAATCCAAGTAAGTTGCTTTTCCCCCATTTTTATGCTAAAGTGTTCATATCATGCTTATATGATGTTTGAGTTGTTATATTTGAAGTTTGGATGAGTTTAGAATTTATTTGGAATTTATTTGAGTTTTGGTCAAAAATGGTGATTTTATGAATGTTGGGTTTGATTCTTGATTTTGGTTGTTATATAAGTCCTTTTAGACTTATAAGTTGTTTTGGTACATTAGTATACTAGTTAGAAGGTTGGATTTTGGTTGAAATGTGTTTTGGTATGAAAATGGAAGAACCCAGTTTGTTCTTCCCGATTTCCGGCAGACCAGAGGATTGGGCGACCGCCCAAAAAGGGTTGGGCGACCGTACATCTATCTGAAAGGTTTTGTTCTTGCTTGATGGCCTTTTTGGGCGACCGCACAGACCATATTGGGCGGCCGCACAGAACATCTGAAAGTTTTCATTTGTTATTTTGTGTGATTGAAGGATGCGTTTTGGTCTAAGTCTTGGGTGTCCTTCTAGTTGACCTTAGTAAACATTGTAGTACACTCTAGTGATAGAATTGAGTCCTTTGTGATTAAGTTTGTGTTGGAAATAAGTTAAGCGTTAATTGAGATTGTTGGAACACGTTAATTGTGTGTTGTTGATTCATTTCACTTTCTTGGTGACTAATTGGTATGATTCCCTACTTTGGAATCGTAAGATGTTTATTCATGCTAAATTAGTATTACTTAGCATTTAATTGGAAGCCCAGCTGGCATATTTGTTGCATCGGGCGATGGGAAAGATTATAATGGCAAGGCCAAGTCCATTATAATGTTGACCATTGTTTTGCCCCCTTCTATACCCCCTTTTCCAGATTGGCCTTGGAAGGGTTAAGTTAGCTTCCTTTGTGAATGTATCTAGCTACCGGGGATGACTTTGTGTCATGGCTCTTGTCCCTTGTGACACTTTTATGGTTATTGGTTCCGGTACCGGGGTTTCTCTTCGGCTTTCATGCTATTATGAAGATGATGATTTGTTGATTATTGAAGCTGCGCAGCGATCCTTTATTTGGATGTACCGGTTTGGAAAACCTTGGCTATATCCTTTGTTATGTGTTTATTTCCGCTGCTATCTGTTAAGTGATAAATGCTATGTGCTATATGATATTTATTATTGCTTATTGTATATTGCATCATAGCATGTCATGTAGTTGCATTAGTAACTTATTGAGATTTATCTCACCCCCTTTTCTTTTATCTTTGTTTTTCCTTAACCCCCCCCCCAGGTGCTAAGGATTAGTCTCGCTGATCACGAGAAAGAGGACGTCGAGTGTGGATCCATTATTTTGGGGAAAGTTGTATATGTTGGTTTACATTATATAAATGTGTAACCTTTTGGGGATAAGTACCAATCAATGACGTCATTAAGAATTGTATAATTGTGTTTTGATGGGCATAAACTTGTGGAAGTTTATGATAGTTGTAATTGGTTTTTATCAAACTTGGTTTTGTAAAACTTTGGATCATTACCTTTTGGTATTAAATGGAATTTTTAACTTCGGTATTTGTCAGTTTTGGTTTTAAGTCGACGTCCAGATCGCGGTCTCGGGCCCGCGGGGTCCGGGGTCGCGACAAAAGATGAGATTAAACATGCTTTTTGAAATTGGATTTCTTAAAGAATCTCAGAAAAGGATATAAGAGTCATATGGGATATGATCGACATGATTGTCTACCTAATTAATTTAATTTTGTGTAATCCGCCTTAGCGGACTTGAAATTAAATTAAAGTTGGATCTTAGCCCACTAGTATTATATTATACATTGGATGTATAAGAAGGTATATAGTTTAGTGGGAGTATTTTTGAAAAATACATTATTTATTTCTTTAATGAAATTGGTACTTATTAAATTTTGAAATTTTTTGCATAATTGTAGATAATGACTACCAACACTCAATCAATTTCGTTGCGATCGATCCTTGAGAAGGATAACCTCCAAGAGAATGGTACGAACTTTATGGATTGGATCCGTAGCCTAAGAATAGTTCTAAGGCAAGAAGATAAGTTGTACATTCTCGATGGGCCTCTTCCTGCTGAACCCGAAGCCACTGCCCTTAGGGCAGAAAGAGACAATTACAAGAAACATCGTAATGATTCTAGAGATGTAAGTTGTTTCATGCTTGTTACTATGTGCTCAAAACTCCAACAAAATTTGGAACATTTGGAAGACTATGACATAGGCGTGGAGTTAAGAGACATGTTTCAAGAGCAAGCTAGACAAGAGAGGTACAAGACCATTGTTGCATTCACTTCTTGCAAAATGAGTGAAGGGAAACAAGTGAGTCCTCACATGCTTAAAATGAAAGGCTATGTAGAGAATCTTAAAAAACTTGGCTATCCAATCCCATTGGAGCTTGCCACGGATCTCATTCTTAATTCATTGCCTAAATGTTATAATCAGTTTCTGGTGAATTATAACATGCATTGAATGGATAAGAATCTCTCCAAGTTGCATAATATGCTTAAAACTGCGGAGGTGAAGATTGTGGAGAAAGATTCTCCTGTGCTCTTGGTTCATGATGGAAAGAAGGCTAGTGCCAAAGGAAAGGCTAAGGCAAAGGTTGCCAAACCTAAGATAAGCAAGGCAAAGGTTGCCAAGGCTTCAGAGGCAAAACCCGATTCACAAAAGGATGCAATTTGTTTCCATTGTCAAGAAATTGGTCACTGGAAACGTAATTGCAAGGCTTTTAAGGAAGAGCAAAAGAAGAAGAAGAGCAGTGGGACTGCGTCGACTTCAGGTATCTATATGATAGATATTCTCCTTTCTACCACTGATTCTTTGGTATTGGATACTGGATGTGGTTCTTACATTTGTTTAAATGTGCAGGGACTAAAAAATAGGAGACTACTTAAAGAAGGTGAAGTGGACCTGCACGTGGGGAATGGAGCAAGAGTTGCTGCATTAGCCGTAGGGACTTACGAAGTCACTTTACCTTCCGGTTTAATACTTGTTTTGAACAATTGCTATTATGTACCGGATTTAAGTAGAAATATTATTTCAATTTCTTGTTTGGATAATGAAGGTTTTAAATTTCTTATTGAAAATAAGAGGTTTTATCTTTATTTAAATGATGTGCTTTATGGAATTGCAAATAATTACAATGTCTATCATGTAAATAAGAAATCAAAACCTAATGATGTAAATCATACTTATTTGTGGCATTTCCGACTTGGTCATATTAATGAGAAGCGTATCTCAAAACTCCATGGGGACGGTCTTTTGGGTTCATGTGATCTTGAGTCATATGATACTTGCGAGTCGTGTCTTCTTGGAAAAATGACTAAGACACCTTTTACCAAGTTAGGTGAAAGGGCAAGCGACTTATTGGGGTTGATACATTCCAATGTATGCGGGCCATTAAGTAGCAATGCTAGGGGAGGATTTCAATACTTCATAACCTTCACTGATGATTATAGTAGATTTGGGTATGTTTACCTAATGAAACATAAAAGTGAAGCATTTGAGATATTTAGAATATTTCATAATGAAGTAGAAAAACAACTTGGCAAAAGTATTAAGGCACTTCGATCGGATCGAGGTGGAGAATACTTGAGTCATGAATTCGATGATCATCTAAAGAATTGTGGAATAATTTCACAATTGACTCCACCCGGAACACCACAATGGAAGGGTGTGTCTGAGAGGGGGAATCAGACCTTGTTGGACATGGTTCGATCAATGATGAGTCGAGTTGATATTCCTTTATCCTTTTGGGGTTATGCTCTAGAAACCGCTCTTTTTCACTTAATCAAGTTCCAACTAAATCGGTTCAAAAGACTCCATATGAAATGTGGAACGGAAAAAAACCTTGTTTGTCTTTCATGAGGATTTGGGGATGCGAAGCTTTTGTCAAAAGACTTGTCTCCGACAAACTTGCGCACAAATCTGATAAATGTATTTTTGTGGGATATCCTAAGGAAACTAAAGGATAATACTTTTACAACCAAATGGACAACAAAGTATTTATTTCCCGAACTGGTGTCTTTTTAGAGAAACAGTTTCTCTCCAAAGAAATCAGTGGGAGTAAAATAAATCTCGAAGAGGTTCGAGACCCAGAAAATGACATTGAACCAATACTGGAAAAAGAACAAGTTCCACAAGAAATTTTGGAACCCGTTCAAAATACACAAGTAACTCGCAGATCTGGTAGGTTACGATCCGAGCCCGAGAGATATGGTTTTCTCGTAACGGATAGTAATGAAGTGGAGATCATTGATAATGATGAACCGACCACCTACCAAGAGGCGATGTCTTCTCCTGATTCGGATAAGTGGCTTGGAGCCATGCAATCTGAATTGCAATACATGCAAGATAATCAAGTTTGGAACTTGATTGATGCACCCGAAGGTGTAAAAAACCATAGGATGCAAATAGGTCTTCAAGAAGAAGACGGACATGGATGGGAAGGTGCATACTTACAAAGATATACTTGTAGAGAAAGGTTATAGGCAAGTTCATGGTATTGACTATGATGAAACCTTTTCACCCGTAGCAATGATCAAGTCTATAAGAATTTTGCTTGCCATTGCCGCATATCATGACTATAAAATATGGCAAATGGATGTCAAAACCGCTTTCCTTAACGGGAATTGGCAAGAGGATTTCTATATGACACGACCCGAGGGTTTTGAACAAAGTTCTAAAGTATGCAAATTGCAAAAATCCATTTATGGATAGAAGCAAGCTTCTAGGTGTTGGAATCTCCGTTTTGATGAATCGGTCAAAGAGTTTGGCTTCATCAAGAATGAAGATGAACATTGTGTGTACAAGAAGATTAGTGAGATCATAGTGCTATTCCTTATCCTATATGTGGATGACATATTGCTCATTGGAAACGACATTCCTATATTTCAGTCTGTAAAGACATGGTTAGGAAAGTGCTTCGCAATGAAAGATATGGGTGAAGCCGCATATATCCTTGGCATTAAGATCTACAGAGATAGATCAAAGAAGCTAATTGGTTTAAGCCAAAGTACATACATTGACAAGGTCATTAGAAGATTCCGCATGGAAAATTCTAAGAGAGGAACCTTGCCAGTGCTACATGGAGTTTCTCTAAGCAAGACTCAATGTCCTAAGACAAAAGATGAGCGTGAGAAAATAAATGAGGTTCCATATGCTTCGGAAATTGGATCCATCATGTATGCCATGATATGTACTAGGCCGGATGTATCTTATGCTTTAAGCATGACGAGTAGATACCAATCCGAACCCGGTAAAAATCATTGGATGGCTGTAAAATCGATTCCTAAGTACTTGAGAGGGACTAATCTATGGAGGAATGGAAGATGATCTCGTTGTAAACGGGTACACGGATGCAAGCTTCCAAACTGATAGAGATGATAGTCGATCGCAATCGGGTTTTGTGTTTATGTTAAATGGTGGAGCTGTAAGCTGGAAGAGTTCCAAGCAGAGTACAACCGCTAATTCTACAACTGAAGCTGAGTATATTGCTGCATCGGATGCTGCAAAGGAAGCTGTTTGGATTAAAAAGTTCATTGGTGAACTTGAAGTGGTTCCTAGTATTGCTAATCCAATAGACCTTTATTGCGATAATAATGGTGCTATTGCTCAAGCAAAGGAACCAAATGAATCCTTAGACACGAAGTTATTATAGTCTTTCACTTGATGAACATTATGTTTGACATATTCAAACGCTATTGCCAACTTAGTATAATCCTAGAGGGTTACACACGAATAGAACGAATTCTAAAAGGACAGAATTGGAATTATGGAAAATTGGAGTTTTTCCGTCCTGGCACGACCGTGCTGATTATTGAGCACGACCGTGCCAAGAATCGGCAGGTTGGACGGGTGGCTCGACCCCTTTGGCACGAACGTGCTGGTTATGAAGCACGACCGTGCTAGGCACGGCCGTGCCGATTATAAAGCACGACCGTTCCAATAATAAAAAAAGGGAAGGCAGGCTCGACCCTATTGGCACGACCGTGCCAGGTATAGGGCACGACCGTGCCAGAATTGCTTGGACAAAAAGTTTGTTTCCTTAATTGGGTGACGGGATTTAGGAATCCTAGGTCATTAAGGGTTAATGACTAGGACCTATATAAGCATCTCTTCACCAGCCATTAAGCCAATGAAACCTAGTAGTTTTGAGAGACAATATTCTTGATTAGAGATTTGGAATCAAAGTCAAGAAATTCATAATTCCATATAGTTCTTACAATTGTGAAAGTGTGTTTCATAATTTTGGTCTAGCAACCAAGATCAAGTGCTCTTGATATTCGTTCGTGGTGTGGATACCACTAGAGGGTGAAACTCATCATCTTCAAAGTTTGTGTTCAAGCTTTGTATTCGTGATTATGTTTTCAAGCCTCCACCGAATTCAAGGTTGCTAATTCAAAGTCATCAAGGGTTAGAATTCTAGTATTTATTATGTATGTATTTGATATAAACATATGAATGGATCTATGACTTTGGGTTTCATGAAAATTTTAAATGCTTAATTCTGCTGCGCATGTTACATCGAAACCCAACAAGTTATCCCATCATGCTCATTTTGAACATGCTTTTCATGAGCTTCTCAAAGTGCTTACAAAGTAACTCATTAGTAGAACCAAATATAATATCATCAACATAAATTTGAACAAGTAGAGAGTGATTATTATACTTAGCAATAAAAAGAGTTGTATCGATTTTACCGCGCTTGAAGGCTTTCTCTACCAAGAATTTTGATAGAGTATCGTACCATGCTCTTGGAGCTTTCTTAAGTCCATACAAAGCTTTTTGAAGTTTGAAGACATGATTTGGAAATTTGCTATCTTCAAATCCAGGTGGTTGAGCTATGTAGACCGTCTCTTGGAGTTCACCATTGAGAAATGTGCTCTTCACATCCATTTGATAAAGGTTAAATTTCTTGTAAGAGGCATAAGCTAAGAATTCTGATAGAATCGAGTCTTGCTACAGGCGTAAACGTTTCATCATAATTAATTCCTTCTTCTTGCTTATAGCCTTGAGCAACCAACCTTGCTTTGTTTCTGGTGATGCTTCTATTCTCATCCATCTTGTTCTGAATACCCAGTTTGTACCAATAACTCCTTGGTCATGAGGTCTGGGTACTAAAGTCCAAACCTTGCAGCGCTCAAATTGGTTAAACTGTCATGCCCCGGAAATTCTAAAAATCCATAAATATAAAATTTACATAATTAACATCTCCAAAAATGCTAAATACCAAACCGGGCGCGTGAATTCTACTATAAACCAATACCAACAAACAATACCTCAACGAGATTATAACTCGGAGACTAGAAACAAACGCGGAAGCAAGAACAACTATTAATAATATAAATTCCCAAAGGACCACAGTAAATACATGACCCTGAACGACCACAACCTTTCAACCATATACAAAGAGGCTCTGAAGAGTAACTACCCCAAAGGCGATCAACCTTCTCAGAAGACTCCCGATACCACTTGCTTTCCTTGGGGGGGGGGTAAGGAAAAACAATTTGAAACAAGAAACAGGGTGAGATAAAATCTCAGTAAGTTACTAAATGCATCTACATGGCATAATATCATGCAAATCAATTATATAACTGAGCAAGTAAATCATATAACAACAAATGAGAAAGCTCCCTATCGCCAACCGTCCCATACCAGTTGGAAATAACGACTAACTCATCATGCAGCACATAAGACTGAAATAAACACGTTACAAAGGATACTGAGCCAAGGTTTCACCAAACCAATAGAACAATCGCTACGCAGCTTCAACCGATAAACCAGTCAACAATAGCAGCATAACAGCTGAAGAGAGCCCCGGTCAGAACCGACCCATCAATCAATCAACCAATCGAACCATCTTCGTAATAGCATAATAGCTGAAGAGAAAACCCCCGGTACCGGAACCAATAACAACAAGGGGACGATGACACACAGTCAAAGCCCAAAATAAATAGCTATAATGCTCACAAAGGGGCTAGCTCATCTCACATCCAAGGCCAATCTGGAGGAGGGTAATAATGGGGCAAAACAATGGTCAAGAATTATAATGGACTCAGCTCATTGCCATTATAATCTTTCGCATCGCCCGGAACAAACACAAATGCCAGCTGGGCTTTCAAATAAATGCCAAGTAATAAATACTAGCTTAGATAAACAACTAGTGATTCCAAAGTAGGGAACCATACCAAATAATCACCATAAAGATGCAACGGTTACTCATGAAGAGTTCAACAACAACGATAACAAGAGTTTCTCATGAAGAGCACCACAACGATAAACGGAATTGCTCATAAGGAGCCCAACAACAATGATTATTAAAAAACGATGATTCCATGATAAGGGACCATACCAAATACATCCTAAAGATGATACCCACGAGTTACTCATAAAGAGCACAACCCAACGGTCACTCACAAATGGTACAAAGACTATTACCAAAATGACCCTAAACGTCTACTCATAAAGAGTACTATGACCAAGAACTCAACCATCTCTTTACACATGGAATTCCAAATAGGAAATCTGAATAAATGCACCTTAATATTAATCAAAACCACAGGTACCCAATCACCATTTCACGCTTTAGATCCGTTCATAAACGAATCAATTCTAAACACCCCAAACGAACCCAAAAGGTTACACCTATTCATACATGATCACAAACGGACCAAACCCAACACTTTGGTGTTCCATAAAAACCCTCTAGGTATTATAGGATATCAATTAACAAACACTAGAGTGTTCCACGGTGCCCAACTAAGTCAACTAGAATAGTACTACGGAACCTAGACCGAGACTACACCTTGATCTTAAACCTCAACAATAAGACAAACATTCTGATCTGGACCCATGCGGCCAATAGAACAATTGCGTAGTACTCGAAAAGATATTTCCAACGATAGTTTACACGTCCAAAACGGAGTCCGGACAAAGAAGTTATGGCCTCCGGAAGATTGAACGTAAAACGGACAATTTTTATAAAGTGTTCGGCCGGACATTATGAAAAATCCCTGTTTTAGCTCCGAATTTCACTCCTTTCATTCTAAATCTTAGGAGTACCTATATATACTTCTATCCTAACATTTAAAGACAAGAAAACTCAATTCATGTGCCTCTAAAACCCAAACTAAAAATACAACCTAGTCTTAAACAAACACGAATATGATTTCTAGAAAAAGGGGGCGGGCGGGCGCTTGACAGGGGGCGGGCGGGCGCTCAATTCATCAGAAACTAAGGTCAGGAAAAGGGTAAGTGGGCGGGCGCCTGGCTAGAACCGGGCGGGCGCCTGGTCGACGGCTGGGAGGGATTCTCAGCTGGGTTCTTCCATTTTCTTACCCAAACTCAAACTCAAAATCTTGCTAATTCATATACACCCAAAATCAACACTTCCAATACCCTTAACAATGTACTAAAACAACATATGAACTTCTAGGAGACCTAGATAACAACATTTAACCACACAAATCAAGATTAAATCTCAACATTCATATTATCACAACTTTTAACCAAAAACCCAAATAAATTCCAAATAATTTCTAAACTCAACCAAGAAGCGATGGATATCAACAAGAACATCAATAGAGTTAAAGATGAGCATTTTTAACATAAATGGGGGAAAAGTAACTTACCCGGATTTTTTCAAAGTTGACGGAATTCGAATATTCTTAGCCCTCTACGATCCTATCGACGATCTAAACAAGTTTCATTTTATGAGAAATGAGAAACAATGAGAGGAAGAGGACTAAAAAGAAGAGAGAAGGAGAAGAGAAACTTACCTCAACAATGGAGGAAAAGAGGGAGGAAGATGCTGGGAGAAAATGAGGGAGGAGAGGGGTGATGGAGGGAGGTGAGGGGAAAAGAGGGAGTAAGTAGGATGATTAATTAGAATTTACACATAGACCCCCTCCCCTACACACTAACACAATAATCTTATACTCCCCACTAACAACTAAGACCCAACACTCCACACTAGCACAAATAACCAATTAAATGCTAGGCATAAAATATTATGAAACACAAAATGCACACATAATTATTTAAATAAATAAATAATTTAAATAAATAAATAAGAAATAAATAAATAATTAAATATTTATTACCACGAAAATAGAGGCGGGTTTTCGGGTCGTTACAATCTACCCTCCTTAAAAAGAATTCGCCCGCGAATTCACTCATCAAACTTCACAACATGCGGTCACAATGAGGCAACAAAATATCGATTCTCATATAGCACTCATAATCCCAATCAAGTACCTATTAAAGGTTTCAGACATCGATTCCACTACTAAAATCACCTTCCCCATGTGAATAAACATATTATAATTATGACCCCTTTATTCCTCAACCAACTTGTATTAACCAATTTTTATCTTTTCGAAGAACACATAACCATTCAACATTGATAACTCATAAACATCATTTCTAAACTTGGTCCCACAAAACAAACTATAATTTGCTAAGGCAATATCGCTAAAATCACAAAATTCCCTAGTCACAAATAGCTCTTTTCATTAACCCGAACTTTAGAAACACTTTCCCGAATGATCAAGTAGCCACGGATACTTTAGTTCCGTCCCTTCCCGAATTTCCCATTATCCATTCTAAACCATCATATAGAAACTGTAAATAAGGCTTACAACATAATAATCTCTCGCACGGAACCTTCTTCAATCACTATATTCACTACTAACAAAAACCCATACTCAAGTCAAAAATCGAAGAATCCGAACTTCTCTTAAACATAATTCTCGAGATACTACAAACTTGTCTTACTGACAACTTTAATTATGCCGCAGAGATACTTCCATTAGAAAATCGCATACTTAATATTACATCCCAGAAATTCAAACATTAAACAATTTCGAGCTTACACGACTCATTAAACTATGAAAAGCTAAAGGAATTTCTCATCCTCCAAATGTTCACCGAGTGACTATATCTCCAAGGATTACCATTAAAGTGGCAACTGTAACGATCCAAAATTTTCACAATCTTTATTTTCATAAATATCAATATATTACAACTTACAACTCTAAAAGATAGTACAATGATCGATAATAATCCGAAATATTCAATAAACTGCTCCGTCCCAATACAGAATCATAGTATCCTTTAATATGCCAAAGTATCTATACTCAACTTCCTTTACGAATCCTTAATCCAAACGAGAACTCCACTAAGAAAAGATTCAGAACCAAGTGACAACTGTTTAACTAAGACCCAAAATGCCTTTAATATTGCCCGAGAATTTCTTACCTTCTCAAATTATGTTTGGTCCTTTAAACTTAACGCGCTTACCATTATTAATGATTATAACTTCCACAATATACTCATAACTCATTTGCTTTAACTCAACTCCAGTCATGTACTAAAATGATTCCAAAAGTATCATAACTCAACTTCTTAATATCACTCATAATAAACTATGTATTTCTTCATACTAAACAATTCTGATGCACTCACGTGGATGTACTAAAAGTAAAGAAAAATCTCCTATCCAGAAATTCTCAAATTGAATCTTTAACTCTTTTAACCCAACCGATACTATATGTTCACTGATTCACCTATCAGTATCGTAGCTTACATCAACTCATCATATAACCCAAGTTCCCTATCGATCGAACGACATATCGCACCCAGTATAAATTATACCCAAGATTTCAAAATTAATATTGCCAACAGAGTAAGCTAAATCCCCAGCACAACCTTTAATAAAGATTTTCTGATTTTCAATATAGAACCTGAACATTATATATACTTAGTATTCTCCTAAACATGTCAAACACACTAATATAGAATTATTCCCCACCTGTCGATGGCACCCAAGAAATTCGAGACACCTTGAAAGCTGGGCCATACTACTTAACTCGTCAATATCCTGTATAGGTGACATAACCAATTCACCTTACCTCAATCAGTAGAAATCACGAAATTTCGTACTCGAGAATACACCTCAACATAAATCACTTAATAAGAACAAACATACGAACATAGCACAAGACATTTCCACTTTACGAGATAGGTACGTCCAAGCCTTCAAAACTCGCACTCTCGATTCCCAAGCCAACTAACCCCAATGGAACCAACGCTATTGACACCAATCCTATACTTGATATACCACAAGAGAAGAAACACTCGACGTCAATACCACGACTCATAACTCAACCAACTTCTACCTTAACCTCATACTTTCAAGAAAACTTAGTTTCTAAACCACTCAAAATCAAAACACCCAAGTATTGAAACCTATTCAATATCAGAGTTCTTATTCTCCTTCAAGATCTAAAACCATTGCTCTGATACCAACTGTCACGCCCCGGAAATTCTAAAAATCCATAAATATAAAATTTACATAATTAACATCTCCAAAAATGCTAAATACCAAACCGGGCGCGTGAATTCTACTATAAACCAATACCAACAAACAATACCTCAACGAGATTATAACTCGGAGACTAGAAACAAACGCGGAAGCAAGAACAACTATTAATAATATAAATTCCCAAAGGACCACAGTAAATACATGACCCTGAACGACCACAACCTTTCAACCATATACAAAGAGGCTCTGAAGAGTAACTACCCCAAAGGTGATCAACCTGCTCAGAAGACTCCCGATACAACGGACCTCAAACGACACCACTTGCTTTCCTGGGGGGGGGTTAAGGAAAAACAATTTGAAACAAGAAACGGGGTGAGATAAAATCTCAGTAAGTTACTAAATGCATCTACATGGCATAATATCATGCAAATCAATTATATAACTGAGCAAGTAAATCATATAACAACAAATGAGAAAGCTCCCTATCGCCAACCGTCCCATACCAGTTGGAAATAACAACTAACTCATCATGCAGCACATAAGACTGAAATAAACACGTTACAAAGGATACTGAGCCAAGGTTTCACCAAACCAATAGAACAATCGCTGCGCAGCTTCAAACGATAAACCAGTCAACAATAGCAGCATAACAGCTGAAGAGAGCCCCGGTCAGAACCGACCCATCAATCAATCAACCAATCGAACCATCTTCGTAATAGCATAATAGCTGAAGAGAAAACCCCCGGTACCGGAACCAATAACAACTAGGGGACGATGACACACAGTCAAAGCCCAAAATCAATAGCTATAATGCTCACAAAGGGGCTAGCTCATCTCACATCCAAGGCCAATCTGGAGGAGGGTAATAATGGGGCAAAACAATGGTCAAGAATTATAATGGACTCAGCTCATTGCCATTATAATCTTTCGCATCGCCCGGAACAAACACAAATGCCAGCTGGGCTTTCAAATAAATGCCAAGTAATAAATACTAGCTTAGATAAACAACTAGTGATTCCAAAGTAGGGAACCATACCAAATAATCACCATAAAGATGCAACGGTTACTCATGAAGAGTTTAACAACAACGATAATAAGAGTTTCTCATGAAGAGCACCACAACGATAAACGGAATTGCTCATAAGGAGCCCAACAACAATGATTATTAAAACACGATGATTCGATGATAAGGGACCATACCAAATACATCCTAAAGGTGATACTCACGAGTTACTCATAAAGATCAAAACCCAACGGTCACTCACAAATGGTACAAAGACTATTACCAAAATGACCCTAAACGTCTACTCATAAAGAGTACTATGACCAAGAACTCAACCATCTCTTTACACATGGAATTCCAAATAGGAAATCCGAATAAATGCACCTTAAGGTTAATCAAAACCACAGGTACCCAATCACCATTTCACGCTTTACATCCGTTCATAAACGAACCAATTCTAAACACCCAAACGAACCCAAAAGGTTACACCTATTCATACATGATCATAAACGGACCAAACCCAACACTTTGGTGTTCCATAAAAACCCTCTAGGTACTATAGGATATAAATTAACAAACACTAGAGTGTTCCACGGTCCCCAACTAAGTCAACTAGAATAGTACTACGGAACCTAGACCGAGACTACACCTTGATCTTAAACCTCAACAATAAGACAACCATTCTGATCTGGAACCATGCGGCCAATAGAACCATTGCGTATTACTCGAAAAGATCTTTCCAACGATAGTTTACACGTCCAAAACGGATTCCGGACAAAGAAGTTATGACCTCCGGAAGATTGAACGTAAAACGGACAATTTTTATAAAGTGTTCGGCCGGACATTATGAAAAATCCCTGTTTTAGCTCCGAATTTCACTCCTTTCGTTCAAAATCTTAGGAGTACCTATATATACTTCTATCCTAACATTTAAAGACAAGAAAACTTAATTCATGTGCCTCTAAAACCCAAACTAAAAATACAACCTAGTCTTAAACAAACACGAATATGATTTCCAGAAAAAGGGGGCGGGCGGGCGCTTGGCAGGGGGCGGGCGGGCGCTCAATTCATCAGAAACTAAGGGTTAGGAAAACGGTAAGTGGGCGGGCGCCTGGCTCGAACCGGGCGGGCGCCTGGTCGACGGCTGGGAGGGATTCTCAGCTGGGTTCTTCCATTTTCTTACCCAAACTCAAACCCAAAATCTTGCTAATTCATATACACCCAAAATCAACACTTCCAATACCCTTAACAATGTACTAAAACAACATATGAACTTCTAGGAGACCTAGATAACAACATTTAACCACACAAATCAAGATTAAATCTCAACATTCATATTATCACAACTTTTAACCAAAAACCCAAATAAATTCCAAATAATTTCTAAACTCAACCAAGAAGCGATGGATATCAACAAGAACATCAATAGAGTTAAAGATGAGCATTTTTAACATAAATGGGGGAAAAGTAACTTAACCGAATTTTTTCAAAGTTGACGGAATTCGAATATTCTTAGCCCTCTACGATCCTATCGACGATCTAAACAAGTTTCATTTTATGAGAAATGAGAAACAATGAGAGGAAGAAGACTAAAAAGAAGAGAGAAGGAGAAGAGAAACTTACCTCAACAATGGAGGAAAAGAGGGAGGAAGATGCTGGGAGAAAATGAGGGAGGAGAGGGGTGATGGAGGGAGGTGAGGGGAAAAGAGGGAGTAAGTAGGATGATTAATTAGAATTTACAAATAGACCCCCTCCCCTACACACTAACACAATAATCTTATACTCCCCACTAACAACTAAGACCCAACATTCCACACTAGCACAAATAACCAATTAAATGCTAGGCATAAAATATTATGAAACACAAAATGCACACATAATTATTTAAATAAATAAATAATTTAAATAAATAAATAAGAAATAAATAAATAATTAAATATTTATTACCACGAAAATAGAGGCGGGTTTTCGGGTCGTTACATAAACTCTTCTTGCATAGCAACAACCAAACTTGAATCTTGGAGCGCTTTATCAATCTACTTTGGTTCGATTTGAGAGATAAAGGAATGATATGCATCAAAGTTGGATACTCTCCTAGTACAAACCCCTACATTGAGATCACCAATAATGTTTGTAGTTGGATGATCCCTAACTTCACGAACCTCGGGAGGTAAGTTTGTTTGAGTTGTAGGAATACGAAGATCTTCAATGGGTACTTCTTTTGCTCCAGCATTAAGATTATCGAAGGTGATTTGCTGAAGCAGAGAAACATCATGCGCAGGAGGGGGTGTCTGCGCATCAGGAGTTGTAACTTCTGGCGCAGCATCTAGTGTAGGCGCATGAGATGGACTTCCTTGATTCTGATTTGATCAACTTGATTAGCATTCTGCACAGGTACAGTTTGTGGCTGCGTACCTGTCTCAATATTCTCAACAGAATCATCAGAATCATTTGGAGCCAAATGTGGCTCAAGGAGATAATGCTCATCAAAATTAACATGGACAGATTCTACAATTACTAGACTAGTTCTATTAAAAACATGAAAATATTTTGAATGTTTGGCATACCCAACAAAAATACGTTCATCTGCTTTGGCATCGAATTTACCTCTATGATCTTTACCGTTGTAGTGGATATAGCATTTGCAGCAAAAAATCGTGAAGAAAACAATGTTGGGCGCTCTTCCTCTCCATAGCTCATATGGAGTTTTGTTGTAGGCTTTGTTGATGAGGGATCTATTCTGAGTAACAAGCAGTGTTGATAGCTTCTCCCCATAAATAATTTGGAAGCTTCGCTTCTGCTATCATGGTTTTTCCAGCCTCAATCAATGTTCCATTCTTTCTTTCCACAACGCCATTTTGTTGAGGAACTCCAGCAGCAGAAAAATTGTGATCAACCCCATGGTCATCACAATATTGAGCAACACCGTTATTCTTGAAATCAGTTCCATTGTCTGATCTAACGCTCATGATGTTGTCTTCTTTTTGAGTTTGGAGCTTTCGAAAGAGAGCAGTCAAGATATCATAGCAGTCATCTTTGGATATCATCATTTCTACCCATGTGTATCTTGAGTAGTCATCCACCACAACTAAAGTATACTTATTTCCTCCAATGCTTGTGGTGGTGATAGTTCCAAACAAATCCATGTGAAGCAGTTGTAAACATTTTGAAGTTGATGGCGTAGTCTTGCAGGAGAAAGACTGCTTAGGTTGTTTACCAAGCTGGCATGCTGCGCATTTTCTGTCATGATGGTCAGCTACTTTGGGAAGTCCTTTGACAATATTTTCCCATCTTAGCTTAGCCAAATATTTGAAGTTCAAATGGCTTAAGCGCTTATGCCATAGCCAGCTGCTTTCACTTACATTCTTTGCTACAAAAAATATAGATTAGTGATAGAATTTACAACAGTAAGATCAATAATGTAAACATTAACCTTACGAGTCCCTGTGAACAAAGTGAGTCCGGATATGCCATCTTTGATAAAGCAGTTCGTTGAAGTGAAATGGCATTTTAGACCTTTATCGCAGAATTGTGATATGGAGAGCAGGTTGTGTTTGAGGCCTTCTACAAGCGCAACTTTTTCAATGCAAACTTTATCTTTTCTGATTCTTCCATATCCAATTATGTGCCCTTTATTGTTGTCCCCAAAAGTTATTAAGGCACCTCTTCTTTCATGCATGTCTTCAAGAGCGTTGATATCTCCAATCATGTGTCTAGAACATCCACTGTCGAGATACCATATGTGCGCTTTAGCTTGTGAAGAATGCGCAGTGAAGCAGGAGACCTGAAAGATAAACATTAAAGCGCATGTCCCATTTATTCTTGGGTCCTAGAGTTAGCAATTTTTGACAACCCATTCCTGCTTAACCTTAGGATTTTTACGTTCCTTGGCATTAGGAGCAAATCGCAAAAGGTATTCTGCAGCCTTGTGACCTAAACCATCACACACAACACAATGATGTAAGCCGCTTATAGATTGGGTTCTTACAAACTCTTTACTATTCTTTGGCTTAGCATTCTGAACTGGATTAGATGAACTAGCTTTGACAAACACCATCTGTAGATACCCCAGGAGGATCCCCACTTGGTTCGCTTGGCTAGAGCGGTGGGTCGATCCTAGGATGTCTATTTGTGTTTTAGTTGTTTAGAGTCGCCACCTATGTTTTAGAGGAACATAAGAAAAACCTAATATTTAGCCTAAGTTATGGTACGAAATAAGAGATTCTTGTTATGAGGTTCGGGGGTTAGATTACTAGATGGGAAGTACTTAAACACCTATCTTGCCCAACTAATATTGGTCTTGTTGTTCGTAGTCTACATAAATGAAATGTTCTTCCTATTCTTTGATAATGATAAAGGGGGTTTAAAAGGGGTGTTTTGAATGTGGGGAGATAACTCCTTGACCAATTTAATGGAATGAAGTGACCTTTGGTGTCATGTCCCAAAATGGTTTTGGATGATTGCACGTTTGACAAAAGTAAAAGAATAAGAGAAGATATGAAGTAGAGAGAAGAGAGAAAAGAGTTGAAGATTACCTAGACTTCAAGAGTTCTTCAAGTGCTTCTTTGGAGAGAGTACTCAAAATGCCTTAAAGTTCTAGTATAGTTTTGTTATCTCAAAAAGTCCTCCTTTTCCATGGTGAATTAGAGGGGTTTATATAGGTGTAAAACTGGTGTTTTTGGTGCCAAAAAGAAGTCACGAAGATCAATTTCTCGAGCAAAATCATGTAAAATGAGTAAGGGAGGGATTCTTGGACAGAATCTGTAAGTGACGCCCAGATGCGCGCTTCCTGCCTTGGCGGCGGGACGCGCGCGCTTCTTACCACAAAGGGCAGAGGCGCGCGACTTCAAAATGCTTTTTCTGACAGAATGGACTAGAAAGTCAGCACTGTTATTCAGTTTAGTCCTTGGACTTAACGGAGTTAGCCAGGAACTTAACAAAAGTAACAGAAACTAACGAGAAACACTTAAAATAGGGAGAAACTTAAGATCAAATATGCAATCGGGTTGAGCGGTCCAAGGCGGGGTGTCTACAGAGCCCCTCGGCGATGTGGATTGCAAAGGAAAACGCGTCGACGAAAGAAAGAACATCCGCCGAGGACATCACCAAGAAAAAAGCAAAGACTCGATGAAAACAAGAATTTGAAATTACGAGGGATAGAGATGCGCTTCCTGTGTGAGAGACTTTTAATGATAGATGGGGTACGGTAGTATGAAAATGTCCCACCGTGGCCAAGGCTTAAAGTCACTATAGAGGACTGGCTGGATTCGAGAACCCGTTGGCTGATTTAAAGTCCGTATAGAGGACTGGCTGGATTCGAGAACCCGTCTGTGGGTTTAAAGTATGTATAGAGGACTGGCTGGATTCGAGAACCCATCTGCCGCTTTAAAGTCCGTATAGAGGACTGGCTGGATCTGAGAATCCGACTGCTGGTTTAAAGCTCGTATAGAGGACTGGCTGGATCCGAGAACCCGTCTGCTGGTTTAAAGTCCGTATAGAGGACTGGCTGGATCTGAGAGTCCGTCTGCTGGTTTAAAGTCTGTATAGAGGACTGGCCGGATCTGAGAACCCGACTGCTGGTTTAAAGTCCGTATAGAGGACTGGCTGGATTCGAGAATCCGTCTGCTGGTTTAAAGTCCGTATAGAGGACTGGCTGGATCCGAGAATCCGTCTGCAGGTTTAAAGTCCGTATAGAGGACTGGCTGGATCCGAGAATCCGTCTGCAGGCTTAAAGTACGTATAGAGGACTGGCTGGATCCGAGAATCCATCTCTATTTGGAAGCATCACTATAGATAATGAATTTATCAATTTTCACTAAAATGGAAAACTTAACATATCTCCAAGAAAACATAACACTGATCACACCTTTTAAGGTAACAGTGATACCAGCCGAAACAACATTAATACCGAAATTATTATCATTACATTACTCCAATCCTTGAAGGTTTAAAACAGTTCCCAGTACTCAGTAGTCCGCAAAACAATCCAATTTTTATCTTCAAAAGATTTCCTCTAACTCCCATTTAGGTTAATAATCCGTGCTTATATACCCAAATGAATTTTAACAAATTCTAAATCTTCAATGGCTAACCCAATTTAGTCTTTCACGTATACATTTATTAACCCAATATTACTTATGCTCAACAGTATTACCAACATAGTAATCCAATTAGCGAATAAAATTTCAACTGACCAAATGCAAAATCATAGCATCCTTTAATATGCCCAAGTATCTATACCCAACTTTCTTTACAAATCCTTAATCCAAACGAGAATGCCACTAAGGAAGGATTCAGAACCAAGTGACAATTGTTTAATTAAAACTCAAAAATGCCTTTAATATTGCCCGAGAATTTCTTACCTTCTCAAAACATGTTTAGTCCTTTAAACTTAACGCGCTTACCATCATTAATGATTATAACTTCCACAATATACTCATAACTCATGTTGCTTTAACTCAACTCCAGTCATGTACTAAAATGATTCCAAAAGTATCATAACTCAACTTCTTAATATCACTCATAATAAACTATGTATTTCCTCGTACTAAACAATTCCGATGTACCCACGTAGATGTACTAAAAGTAAATAAAGATCTCCTATCAAGAAATTCTCAAATTGAATCTTTAACTCTATTAACCCAATCGATACTATATGTTCACTGATTCACCTATCAGTATTGTAAGCTTCTCTTAACTCATCAAATAACCCAAGTTCTCTATCGGTCAAGCGACATCTTGCACCCAATATAAATTATACCTAATATTTCAAAATTAATATTGCCAACTGAATAAGCTAAATTCCCAACACAACCTTATAATAAAGATTTTCTGATTTTCAACATAGAACTTGAACATTATATATATATACCTAGTATGCTTCTAAACAAAGTCAAACATACCAATATAGAAATATTCACCACCTATCGGTGGTACCCAAGAAATTCGTAACACATTGAAAGTAAGGCCATACTACTTAACTCATCAGTATCCTGTATAGGTGACATAACCAAATCACCTTACCTCTATCAGTAGCAATCACGAAATTTCGTACTCGAGATTACACCTCAAAATAAATCACTTAATGAGAACAAACATACGAATATAGCACAAGACATTTCCACTTTACGAAATAGGTACGTCCAAGTCTTCAAAACTCGCACTCTCGATTCCCAAACCAACTAACCCCAAGGGAACCAACACTATTAACACCAATCTATACTTGATATACCACAAGAGAAGAAACAATCGACGTCAATATCACGACTCATAACTCAACCAACTTCTACCTTAACCTCATCTTTCAAGAAAACTTAGTTTCCTAAACCGCTCAAAGTTATAACACCCAAGTATTGAAACCTATTCAATATCAGAGTTCTTATTCTCTTTCAATATCTAAAACCATTGCTCTGATACCAACTGTCACGCCCCGGGAATTCTAAAAATCCATAAATATAAAATTTACATAATTAACATCTCCAAAAAATGTTAAATACCAAATCGGGCACGTGAATTCAACTATAAACCAAAACCATCACACGACACTCCAACGAGATTATAACTCGGAGACTAAATGCAACGCGGAAGCAAGAACACTTATAATAATATAATACCCAAAAGATAATAATAGTTACATAACACTAAACGACCACAAATCCTGATACAATGATACACAAGAACTCAGAAGATCAACTACCCCAAAAAAGGTCAACCTGCTCAGAAGATTTCCCGCTACAATGGACCTCATAACGCTACCACTTGCTTCCCTGGGGGGGGGGGGTTAAGGAAAAACAAGGATAAAAGAAACGGGGTGAGATAAAATCTCAGTAAGTTACTAATGCAGCTACATGGCATAATATCATGCAAATCAATGATATAACTGAACAAGTAAATCACATAACAACAAATGAGAAAGCTCCCTATCGCCAACTGTCCCATACCAGTTGGAAATAACGACTAACTCATCATGCAGCACATAAGACTGAAATAAACACGTACAAAGGATACTGAGCCAAGGTTTCACCAAATGGATATAACAAAGAAGCCTCTGCGCAGAACCAACCCATCAACCAATCAATCAATCTTCGTAGTAGCCCAAACGGATGAAGATAAGAACCCAGTCAGAACCAACCAATCAATCCATCAACCATAGCAGCATAACAGCTGAAGAGAACCTCGGACAGAACTGACTAATCAATCAATCAACCAATCTTCGTAGTAGCATAAACAGCTGAAGATCACAACCCCGGTACCGGAACCATAACAATGTAACATGTCACAAAGGACAGGGGAGATGACACAAAGTCAAAACCCAAAAAGTTAGCTAGACTACTTCCGAATGAAGCTAGCTCATCCCAACCAAGGCCAATCTGGAAGAGGAAAATAAGGGCAAAACAATGGATCACATTATAATGGACTCGGCTTGTTGCCATTATAATCTTCCCCATCGCCCGACACAACCACAAATGCCAGCTGTGCTTTCAAATAAACGCTAAGAAATAACACTAGCTTGGTAAACAATTAATGATTCCAAAGTAGGGAACCATACCAATTAATCACCATAACGATGCAAACGATTACTCATGAAGAGTTCAACAACAATGAACACAAGAAGTTTCTCATAAAAGAGTCCAACAACGATAAACGAGATTGCTCATAGAGAGTCCAACAACATTGACCATTAAAACTTGATGACTCCAAGATAAGGCACATATCAAACACATCCTAAAGATGATACTCACAAGTTACTCATAAAGAGCACAACCCAAACGGTCGCTCACAAATAGTACAATGACTATTACCAAAATTTCCCTAAACGTTTACTCATGAAGATGTACTAAGACTATCAACTCCCTATATTTTTACACCTAGAACTCCAAATAGGAAGTCCGAATGAAAACACCATAAAGAAGCTAATCAAAACCACAGGTACCCAATCACCATATCACGCTTTACATCCGTTCATAAACGAACCAATTCTCAACACCCCAAACGAACCCAAAAGGTTACACCTATTCATACATGATCACATACGGACCAAACCCAACACTTTAGTGTTCCAAAACAACCCTCTAGGTACTATAGGATATCACCTAAAACCTAGACCAAGTCTTATCCTAAAATCAATTCGATCAGTAAAATAACTTTCAATTAAAGGGTCTCAAAGTATGAAATCCTCACTTAGATCAAAAACATGATCACAACAACTCAACAAAGTCACTCAATTGGATTTGCAAAACTTGATCACAATGGATCGATACAACTCCTCTTAACCTCAAACACCCAATAAAATCCCGAAGTATAAAACTCAGAACTTAACTGAAAAACCTATCCCATCTTGTATTACTCGAAGAGAGCTTCGAAACGATAGTTTACACGCCTAAAACTGAGTCCGGACGAAGAAGTTATGGCCTCCGGAAGATCGACCTAAATTCTGGAAAAAGTGGGCGAGCGCCCGGAATTGAGTGGGCGAGCACCCGGAACCCTGTTACCAAGCTAAATGAGGCTGATTTAGTGGGAGGTCGCCCAAAACTATGTGGGCGACCGCCCAGACCCCAAAATACACCCGAATTTCACTCCTTTTGTCCTAAATCCTGTATATAAACAGCCAAATTCGGCCAGAACTCAACCCTAGCTTGTGTGCAAGTCTCCAAAGAGTTTGAGAGAGTTTTATTTTGTTCTAAGACATCCTATATTGAAGAACAAAATAATACACAAAATAATATTTCATATAGTTCATATTAATTGTGAAAACGTGTTTCACAATTTTGGTCTAGCAACCAAGATCAAGTGTTCTTGATATTCGTTCAAGGTGTGGATACCGCTAGAGGGTGAAGCTTATCATCTTCAAAGTTCGTGTTCTTACTTGTTCGTGATTAAAGCTTCAATTTCTCAACCAAGATCAAAGACCAAATTCAAAGTCATCAAGGGTTAGTTTTTCTAGTATTCATATTGCAAGTATTTGATTTAATCATATGAATGGATCTATGGGCTTTGGGTTACATAAAATTTTAAATGCTATTTTCCGCTGCGCATGTTACTTGGAAACCCAACAGTGGTATCAGAGCCCTGTTCATGTTGATTATTTCAATACCTAGATCATGTTGTGTGTATATAAATTATTTATGTGCCTAACATGATATGAATATTGGATATATGATGTTTATGTGTTATATGATTTTATGTGGTTTATTGTTTTACAACTTTAATCGCACTATTGAATCGCAATAAAAATTATGTTGGATTCTGAATTGTTTGATTATTAATTTTTGATTGGATCAAAGTTTTAATAATCAGGGAAAACAATTTTGAGACAAATTTTCGAACTTTAAAAATTCATTCTGATGCTACTGTGCGACCGCACAGAAAACCTTCGGCGGCCGCACAAGTTTGGGCGACCGCACAGTTTTTTCTTGGACGGCCGCACAGTTGTCAGGATTTTGGTTTTGATTTTCGGTTAGAGTCAGAATCTGGAATTTTGATGGGGTCCGACCAGACCAGTGACAAGACCAGCCAGACCTGCTGATCAGGAGTGGGGTTTGGGCAGTTAGTTTGGGTGTGGATCCTGGGGTTTGATTTCCTATTTGTTTAGTCTTCTGATTCTAAGATTGGTTCAAGGTTTGGATGGCTAATCTACGTTCATCGAGATTGTGTTTCGCAAACTTGATCGCAATCAAAGTTTCAAAGATAAAACGAAGTTAGAATTATGAAGAGTTCATAATTGCTAAAATTGAGAAACAAAGTTCTTGATTCAAAGATTGGAGATCCATGTGGAATTGTGGATGCAATTGGCCGACGTTCATCGAGACCATCTATTGCTTAGTTTCGGCCACATGGACTTCTTTCTTGGTTTCTTGAATTAGTGCGGAATTGTGGATGCCTTATGGCTTAGTTTCGGCCGCACTTCTTGTTGTCTTGATTTGGAGATAATAACCGAAGTTGAAATAGTCTCATCCTCATAATTATAGAGAAACTAATGACACATAAATGTTATTCTTAAATTAACGGAGATTAATTTAGTGGCTAAACTTGATGCGTGACATGTTTATATTATGTGCTCATAAATGTGTTGTAAGCTATATGTGATGAACCTTCAAAGAAAGTTTTAAGTCCTTTATTACCATGACATGATTAAAACACTTGTTAATACATGGGTGAATTTAATGTAGACTCGCCCAGGCGAGATGCATTGACTTTATTTATTTATGATCAAGATAGATAATGTGGGCACGCCCTAGCGAGGCACATTAACTATACGTTTAAAATGGTTGGACTTAATTGGGCGTCAAAACAGTTTTGAGCCTAGGCAAAGATGAGATTTAACATGCTTTTTGAAATAGGATTTCTTAAAGAATCTCATAAAAGGAACTAAGAGTCATATGAGATATGATTGACAAGAGTTGTCTACCTAATTAATTTTATTTTGTGTAATCCGCCTTAGCGGACTTAAAATTAAATTAAAGCGGGATCTTAACCCATTTAAATTATACTATACATTGGATGTATAAAGAAGGTTGTATAATTTAGTGGGAGTATTTTTTTTTTGAGAAATACATTGTTAATTTCTTTAATGAAAATTGGTACTTATTAAATTTTGGAAATTTTGCATAATTGTAGATAATGACTAACAACACTTAATCAATTTCGTTGCGATCGATCCTTGAGAAGGATAAGCTCCAAGAGAATGGTACTAACTTTATGGATTGGATCTGTAGCCTAAGAATTGTTCTTAGGCAAGAAGATAAGTTGTACATTCTCGATGGCCCTCTTCCTGCTGAACCAGAACCTACTGCCCCTAGGGCAGATAGAGACAGGTACAAGAAACATCGTAATGATTCTAGAGATGTAAGTTGTCTCATGCTTGCTACTATGTGCTCAAAACTCCAACAAAGTTTAGAACATTTGGAAGCCTATGAGATAGGCGTGGAGTTAAGAGCCATGTTTCAAGAGCAAGCTAGGCAAGAGAGGTACAAGACCATTGTTGCATTCACTTCTTGCAAAATGAGTGAAGGGAAACAAGTGAGTCCTCACATGATTAAAATGAAAGGTTATGTGGAGCATCTTGAGAAACATGGGTATCCAATCCCATTGGAGCTAGCCACAGATCTCATTCTTAATTCATTGCCTAAAAGTTATAATCAGTTTGTGATGAATTATAACATGCATGGAATGGATAAGAATCTCTCCGAGTTGCATGGGATGCTTAAAACTGCGGAGATGAAGATTGTGGAGAAAGGTTCTCCTGTGCTCTTGGTTCATGATGGGAAGAAGGCTGGTGCCAAAGGAAAGGGTAAGGCAAAAGTTGTCAAACCCAAGATAAGAAAGGCAAAGGTTGCCAAGGCTTCTGAGGCAAAATCCGATTCACAAAAGGATGCAATCTGTTTCCATTGTCAAGAAATTGGTTATTGGAAACGTAATTGCAAGGCTTTATTGGAAGAGAAAAAGAAGAAGAAGGGCAGCAAGGCTGCGTCGACTTCAGGTATCTATATGATAGATATTCTCCTTTCTACCACTGATTCTTGGGTATTGGATACCGGATGTGGTTCTCACATTTGTTTAAATGTGCAGGGACTAAAGAATAGGAGACTACTTAAAGAGGGTGAGGTAGACCTACGCATGGGGAATGGAGCAAGAGTTGCTGCATTAGCCGTAGGGACTTATGAAGTCACTTTACCTTCCGGTTTAATACTTGTTTTGAACAATTTCTATTATATACCGGATTTAAGTAGAAATATTATTTCAATTTCTTGTTTGGATAATGAAGGTTTTAAGTTTCTTATTGAGAATAAGAAATTTTCTATTTATTTAAATGATGTGCTTTATGGTATTGCAAATTCATTTAATGGCATTTATATCTTGGATGTCAAGAATGAAAATAATGAAAATGTCTATCATATAAATAAGAAATCTAAACCTAATGATGTAAATCATTCTTATTTGTGGCATTGCCGTCTTGGTCATATGAATGAGAAGCGTATCTCAAAACTCCATGGGGACGGTCTCTTAGGTTCATGTGACCTTGGGTCATATGACACTTGTGAATCGTGTCTTCTTGGAAAAATAACTAAGACACCTTTTGCCAAGCGAGGTGAAAGGGCAGGTGACTTATTGGGGTTGATACATTCCGATTTATGCGGACCATTAAGTAGCAATGCTAGGGGAGGATTTCAATACTGTTGGTAGTGGTGCCCTAGGCACGTTTAATAAACGTTGTAATTGTTATCATTTATTTCATATCAATAAAGAGATGTTTTGATTATTATTGTTGTTCATGTTTACTTATAATAATCTCCGTCCCTAGTACTTGTTAAGCACTAGTATAAAGGTTAAATGATCATGGGATGATCATGTTAGATTTATGGGTACTTGTTTGGAACAAGGTACTGGACATGACCCGCTGTATGAGATTTATGTCATGGTCTATGTCGTACATATATCTCATATTAGTTATGTCATTTGAATCCTTAGACATGAAGTTATTATAGTCTTCCACTTGATGAAGATTATATTTGACATATTCAAACGCTACCTTTAACCGGGTAGTTATAAAGGGTATGATTGGCATGATCGGATTCACGTAGGGAAGAATAATAAGCTAAATGGATTTGTCCCTCCTCGGAGAGATGTCAAGCTTGGGCCTCTCGTAGGAATGATGTTGATGAAATGTTCGGCCGGACTCAAATGAATTGATTGGATCAATGTCATTTGGATTATCAACATATTCGGAATCGAGAAAGTATTGAACAAAACAAGTTAACTCTTTAACCATGACTTGTGTTCAATGATATCGTGGACAAAAGGATTATGACATATTCTAAGAGGAATGCGAACTTGTATCTAGTTTTACTAATTGGGTAGGTATGACGGTTTGCTAGAACCTAATCATATCTTATGGTTTCATGTTTGAACCCATTGCCAACTAAGTATAATCCTAGAGGGTCACACACAATAGAACGAATCTTTAAAAGGACTACATTGGAATTTTGGAAATTCTAGACATTCTGGGGAAGTGGGCGACCGCACATAATGGACTGGGCGGCCGCACACTTAGCTCAGATTTGTACTAGTTTGTTTCAGATAGTTGTGCGACTGCACAGTGCATTCTGGGCGGCCGCACAGTACTGTCGGGTGGTAGATTCCTAATTTGATTAGGAAACGAATTTTGGACGGATTTTGACACAAGTTTCCTATTTGGAATAGGTCATATTTGTGTATAAAAGACCAAATTCGGCCAGCACTCTAAGCTAATGATTTTGTGAGTCTCAAAGTGTTTGAAAGATGGTTTATTTTGTTCCAAGACATTCTTGGTTGAAGAACAAAATAATACACAAAATAAATTCCATATAGTTCTTTTGATTGTGAAAAAGTGTTTCACAATTTGGTCTAGCAACCAAGATCAAAGAAGCTCCTTTGATATTCGTTCGAAGTGTGGATACCGCTAGAGGGTGAAAATCATCATCTTCAAAGTTCGTGTTCAAGCTTTGTGATCGTGATCAAGTCTTCAAACCTCCACCAAAGACCAAGAGAATTTGATAGCCATCAAGGGTTAGTTTATTCCTTTATTCTTATGTTGTATTTGATTTAATCATATGAACGGATCCATGGCTTTGGGTTTCAAAATTTTAAATGCTAAATTCCGCTGCGCATGTTTGATCGAAACCCAACAGTGGTATCAGAGCCCCGTTCATGTTGATTATTTCAATGCCTTGATCGTGTTATGTGTATATAAATTGTTTATGTGCCTTGCATGATATGAATATTGGAATATGTGATGTTTATGTGTTATGTGATTTTATGTGGTTTATTGTTTTGCAACTTTAATCGCACGATTCCATCGCAATAAATAAATTATGGTGGATTCAGAATTGTTGATTATTAATTTTTGATTGGATCAAAGTTTTAATAATCGGGGAAAAACGATTTTGAGACAAAATTTTCGAACTTTGAAAGTTCTGCACATTCTGATGGCACCGGGCGACAGCACAAAACGCCTTGGGCGGCCGCACAGTTTTGGGCGACCGCACAAGGGTTTTTGGGCGGCCGCACAAGAGGACCAGAAGGTCTGATTTTGGTTGAAAACCAGAATCTGGAATTTTTCGAAAGATTCAACAAAACCAGTAACAGAACCAGTCCAGACTTGCTGATCTGGAATGGGTTTTGGGTAGTTGGTTTGTGTATGGATTTTGGGGTTTGATTTTCCTATTTGTTTTAGTCTTGTGATTCTTAGATTGGTTCAAGGTTTGGATGGCTAATCTGCGTTCATCGAGATTGTGTTTCCCAAACTTGATCGCAATCAAAGTTTCAAAGATAAAACGAAGTTAGAATTATGAAGAGTTCATAATTGCTAAAATTGAGAAACAAAGTTCTTGATTCAATGATTGGAGATCCATGTGGAATTGTGAATGCAATTGGCCTACGTTCATCGAGACCATCTATTGCTTAGTTTCGGCCACATGGACTACTTTCTTGGTTTCTTGAATTAGTGCGGGATTGTGGTTGCCTAATGGCTTAGTTCGACCGCACTTCTTGTTGTCTTGATTTGGAGATAATGACCAAAGTATAAATAGTCTCATCCTCATAATTATAGAGAAACTAATGACACATAAATACCATGCTTAAATTAATGGGGATTAATTTAGTGGCTAAACTTGATGTGTAACATGTTTATATTATGTGCTCATAAATGTGTTATATGCTATATGTAATGAACCTTCAAAGAAAGTTTTAAGTCTTTTATTGCCATGCCATGATTAAAACACATGTTAGTACATAAGTGACTCTAATGTAGATTCGCCCTAGCGAGATGCATTAAATTTATTTATGTATGAGCAAGATAGATATTGTGGGCACGCCCTAGCGGGACACATTAACTATGCGTTTAAAATGGTTAGACTTAATTGGGCGTCAAAACAGTTTTGGGCCTAGGCAAAGATGAGGTTTAACATGCTTTTTGAAATGGATTTCTTAAAGAATTTCATAAAAGGAACTAAGAGTCATATGAGATATGATTGGCAAGAGTTGTCTACCTAATTAATTTGATTTTGTGTAATCTGCCTTAGCGGACTTGAAATTAAATTAAAGTTGGATCTTAACCCATTTAAATTATATTATACATTGGATGTATATGAAGGTTATATAATTTAGTGGGAGTATTTTTGTTTGAAAAATACATTGTTTGTTTCTTTAATGAAAAACTGGTACTTATTAAATTTTGGAAATTTTGCATATTTGTAGATAATGACTAATAACACTCAATCAATGTCGTTGCGATCGATCCTTGAGAAGGATAAGCTCGAAGAGAATGGTACTAACTTTATGGATTGGATCCGTAGCATAAGAATCGTTCTTAGGCAAGAAGATAAGTTGTACATTCTCGATGGGCCACTCCCTGCTGAACCACCGCCTACTGCCCCTAGGGTAGAAAGAGACAATTACAAGAAACATCGTAATGATTCTAGAGATGTAAGTTGTCTCATGCTTGCTGCTATGTGTTCAAAACTCCAACAAAGTTTGGAACATTTGGAAGCCTATGAGATAGGCGTGGAGTTGAGAACCATGTTTCAAGAGCAAGCTAGGCAAGAGAGGTACAAGACCATTGTTGCATTCACTACGTGTAAAATGAATGAAGGGCAACAAGTGAGTCCTCACTTTCTTAATATGAAAGGTTATGTAGAGCACCTTGAGAAACTTGGCTATCCAATCCCATTGGAGCTAGCCACGGATCTCATTCTTAATTCATTGCCTAAAAGTTATAATCAGTTTGTGATGAATTATAACATGCATGGAATGGATAAGAACCCCTCTGAGTTGCATGGGATGCTCAAAACTGCAGAGATGAAAATTGTGGAGAAAGGTTCTCCCGTGCTCTTGGTTCATGATGGGAAGAAGCCTGGTGCCAAAGGCAAGGGTAAGGCAAAAGTTGTCAAACCCAAGATAAGCAAGGAAAAGGTTGCCAAGGCTTCTGAGGCAAAACCCGATTCACAAAAGGATGCAATCTGTTTCCATTGTCAAGAAATTGGTCATTGGAAACGTAATTGCAAGGCTTTCTTGGAAGAGCAAAAGAAGAAGAAGAGCAGCAAGGCTGCGTCGACTTCAGGTATCTATATGATAGATATTCTCCTTTCTACCACTGATTCTTGGGTATTGGATACCAGATGTGGTTCTCACATTTGTCTAATTGTGCAGGGACTAAAGAATAGGAGACTGCTTAAAGAAGGTGAAGTAGATCTACGCGTGGGGAATGGAGCAAGAGTTGCTGCATTAGCCGTAGGGACTTATGAAGTCACTTACCTTCCGGATTAATTCTTGTTTGAACAATTGTTATTATGTTCCGGATTTAAGCAGAAATATTATTTCAATTTCTTGTTTGGATAATGAAGGTTTTAAGTTTCTTATTGAGAATAGGAAATTTTCTATTTATTTAAATGATGTGCTTTATGGTATTGCTAATTCATTTAATGGCCTTTATATCTTGGATGTCAAGAATGAAAATAATGTCTATCATGTAAATAAGAAATCTAAACCTAATGATGTAAATCATACTTATTTGTGGCATTGCCGTCTTGGTCATATTAATGAGAAGCGTATCTCAAAACTCCATGGGGACGGACTTTTGGGTTCATGTGACTTAGAGTCATATGATACTTGTGAGTCGTGTCTTCTTGGAAAAATGACTAAGACACCTTTTACCAAGTTGGGTGAAAGGGCAAGCGACTTATTGGGGTTGATACATTCCGATGTATGCGGACCATTAAGTAGCAATGCTAGGGGAGGATTTCAATACTTCATAACCTTCACTGATGATTATAGTAGATTTGGGTATGTTTACCTAATGAAATATAAAAGTGAAGCATTTGAGATATTTATAATATTTCAAAATGAAGAAGAAAAACAACTTGGCAAAAGTATAAAGGCACTTCGATCAGATCGAGGTGGTGAATACTTAAGTCAAGAATTTGATGATCATCTAAAGAATTGTGGAATAGTTTCACAATTGACTCCGCCCGGAACACCACAATGGAATGGTGTGTCTCAGAGGAGAAATCAGACTTTGTTAGACATGGTTCGATCAATGATGAGTCAAGTTGATCTTCCAATATCCTTTTGGGGTTACGCCCTAGAAACCGCTGCTTTCACACTAAATCAAGTTCCAACTAAATCGGTTCCAAAGACTCCTTATGAGATGTGGAGTGGAAAGAAACCTAGTTTATCTTTCATGAGGATTTGGGGTTGCGAAGTTTATGTCAAGAGACTTATCTATGACAAACTAGCACACAAATCTGATAAATGTATTTTCGTGGGATATCTTAAGGAAACTAAAGGATATTACTTTTACAACCGAGAGGACAACAAAGTGTTTGTTGCCCGAACTGGTGTCTTTCTAGAGAAAGAGTTTCTCTCCAAAGAAATCAGTGGGAGTAAAATAAATCTTGAAGAAATTCGAGACCCAGAAAATAACATTGAACCAATAGTGGAACAAGAATAAGAACCACAAGGAGTTGTGGAACCTGTTCAAAATACACAAGCATCTCGCAGATCTAGTAGGTTACGATCCGAGCCCGAGAGATATGGATTTCTCGTAATGGATAGTAATGAGGTAGAAATCATTGAGAATGATGAACCGTCAACCTACCAAGAGGCGATGTCTTCTCCTGATTCGGACAAGTGGCTTGGAGCCAGGGAATCCGAATTGCAATCCATGCAAGACAATCAAGTTTGGAATTTGATTGATGCGCCCGAAGGTGTAAAAACCATAGGATGCAAATGGGTCTTCAAGAAGAAGACTGACATGGATGGGAAGGTGCATACTTACAAAGCTAGGCTTGTAGCGAAGGGTTATAGGCAAGTTCATGGTATTGACTATGATGAGACCTTTTCACCCGTAGCAATGATCAAGTCTATAAGAATTTTGCTTGCCATTGCCGCATATCATGACTATGAAATATGGCAGATGGACGTCAAAACCGCTTTCCTGAATGGAAAACTCCAAGAGGATGTGTATATGACACAACCAGAAGGTTTTGAACAAGATTCTAAGGTATGCAAATTGCAAAGATCCATCTATGGATTGAAGCAAGCTTCAAGGAGTTGGAATCTCCGTTTGATGAATCGGTCAAAGAGTTTGGTTTCATCAAGAACGAAGATGAGCCTTGTGTATACAAGAAGATTAGTGGGAGCATAGTGATATTCCTTATTTTATACGTGGATGACATATTGCTCATTGGAAACGACATTCCTACACTCCAGTCTGTGAAGACTTGGTTAGGAAAGTGCTTCGCAATTAAAGATATGGGTGAAGCCGCATATATTCTTGGCATTAAGATCTATAGAGATAGATCAAGGAGGTTACTTGGTTTAAGCCAAAGTACATACATTGACAAGGTCATTAGAAGATTATGTATGGAAAATTCTAAGAGAGGAACCTTGCCCGTGTTACATGGAGTTTCTCTAAGCAAGACTCAATGTCCTAAGACAAAAGATGAGCGTGAGAAAATGAATGATGTTCCATATGCTTCGGCAATTGGGTCCATCATGTATGCCATGATTTGTACTAGACCGGATGTGTCTTACGCTTTGAGCATGACAAGTAGATACCAATCCGACCATGGCGAAAATCACTGGATAGCTGTAAAAGCGATTCTTAAGTACTTGAGAAGGACTAAAGACTCATTTTTGGTCTATGGAGGAATGGAAGATGATCTCGTTGTAAATGCTTACACGGATGCAAGCTTCCAAACTGACAAAGATGATAGCCGATCGCAATCGGGTTTTGTGTTTATGTTAAATGGTGGAGCTGTAAGCTGGAAGAGATCCAAGCAAAGTACAACCGCTGATTGTACAACAGAAGCTGAGTATATTGCTGCATCGGATGCTGCAAAGGAAGCTGTTTGGATTAAGAAGTTCATAACTGAACTTGAAGTGGTTCCTAGTATTGCTAATCCAATAGACCTTTATTGTGATAATAATAGTGCTATTGCTCAAGCAAAGGAACCAAGAGCACATCAGAAATCCAAACACATACTTAGGCGTTTTCATATCATTCGAGAGATAGTTGATAGGGGAGACGAAAATATATGCAGAGTACCTACTGATGACAATGTTGCGGACCCGCTAACAAAGGGACTTCCACAAGCTAAACATGATAGTCATGTTAGGTCCATGGGTATTAGATACATAGGAGATTGGGCCTAGGGCAAGTGGGAGATTGTTGGTAGTGGTGCCCTAGGCACGTTTAATAAACGTTGTAATTGTTATCATTTATTTCATATCAATAAATAGATGTTTTGATTATTATTGTTGTTCATGTTTACTTATAATAATCTCCGTCCCTAGTACTTGTTAAGAACTAGTATAAAGGCTAAATGATCATGGGATGATCATGTTAGATTTATGGGTACTTGTTTGGAACAAGGTACTGGACATGACCCGCTGTATGAGATTTATGTCATGGTCTATGTCGTACATATATCTCATATTAGTTATGTCATTTGAATCCTTAGACATGAAGTTATTATAGTCTTCCACTTGATGAAGATTATGTTTGACATATTCAAACGCTACCTTTAACCGGGTAGTTATAAAGGGTATGATTGGCATGATCGGATTCACGTAGGGAAGAATAATAAGCTAAATGGATTTGTCCCTCCTCGGAGAGATGTCAAGCTTGGGCCTCTCGTAGGAATGATGTTGATGAAATGTTCGGCCGGACTCAAATGAATTGATTGGATCAATGTCATTTGGATTATCAACATATTCGGAATCGAGAAAGTATTGAACAAAACAAGTTGACTCTTTGACCATGACTTGTGTTCAATGATATCGTGGACAAAAGGATTATGACATATTCTAAGAGGAATGCGAACTTGTATCTAGTTATACTAATTGGGTAGGTATGATGGTTTGCTAGAACCTAATCATATCTTATGGTTTCATGTTTGAACCCATTGCCAACTAAGTATAATCCTAGAGGGTCACACACAATAGAACGAATCATTAAAAGGACTACATTGGAATTTTGGAAATTCTGGACATTCAGGGGAAGTGGGCGACCGCACATAATGGACTGGGCGGGCGCACACTTAGCTCAGATTTGTACTAGTTTGTTTCAGATAGTTGTGCGACCGCACAGTGCATTCTGGGCGGCCGCACAGTACTGTCGGGTGGCAGATTCCTAATTTGATTAGGAAACGAATTTTGGACGGATTTTGACACAAGTTTCCTATTTGGAATAGGTCATATTTGTGTATAAAAGACCAAATTCGGCCAGCACTCTAAGCTAATGATTTTGTGAGTCTCAAAGAGTTTGAAAGAGGGTTTATTTTGTTCCAAGACATTCTTGGTTGAAGAACAAAATAATACACAAAATAAATTCCATATAGTTCTTTTGATTGTGAAAAAGTGTTTCACAATTTGGTCTAGCAACCAAGATCAAAGAAGCTCCTTTGATATTCGTTCGAAGTGTGGATACCGCTAGAGGGTGAAAATCATCATCTTCAAAGTTCGTGTTCAAGCTTTGTGATCGTGATCAAGTCTTCAAACCTCCACCAAAGACCAAGAGAATTTGATAGCCATCAAGGGTTAGTTTATTCCTTTATTCTTATGTTGTATTTGATTTAATCATATGAACGGATCCATGGCTTTGGGTTTCAAAATTTTAAATGCTAAATTCCGCTGCGCATGTTTGATCGAAACCCAACAAATACTTCATAACCTTCACTGATGATTATAGTAGATTTGGGTATGTTTACCTAATGAAACATAAAAGTGAAGCATTTGAGATATTTAGAATATTTCAAAATGAAGTAGAAAAACAACTTGGCAAAAGTATTAAGCCACTTCGATCAGATCGAGGTGGAGAATACTTGAGTCATGAATTTGATGATCATCTAAAGAATTGTGGAATAGTTTCACAATTGACTCCACCCGGAACACCACAATGGAATGGTGTGTCCGAGAGGAGAAATCGGACTTTGTTAGACATGGTTCGATCAATGATGAGTCAAGTTGATCTTCCAATATCCTTTTAGGGTTACGCTCTAGAAACCGCTGCTTTCACACTAAATCAAGTTCCCACTAAATTGGTTCCAAAGACTCCATATGAGATGTGGAGCGGAAAGAAACCTAGTTTGTCTTTCATGAGGATTTGGGATTGCGAAGCTTTTGTCAAAAGACCTGTCTCCCACAAACTAGCACACAAATCTGATAAATGTATTTTCGTGGGATATCCTAAGGAAACTAAAGGATATTACTTTTACAACCGAGAGGACAACAAAGTGTTTGTTGCCCGAACTGGTGTCTTTCTAGAGAAACAGTTTCTCTCCAAAGAAATCAGTGGGAGTAAAATAAATCTTGAAGAAATTCGAGACCCAGAAAATAACATTGAACCAATAGTGGAACAAGAACAAGAACCACAAGGAGTTGTGGAACCTGTTCAAAATACACAAGTAACTCGCAGATCTGGTAGGTTACGATCCGAGCCTGAGAGATATGGATTTCTCGTAACGGATTGTAATGAGGTGGAAATCATTGAGAATGATGAACCGACAACCTATCAAGAGGCGATGTCTTCTCCTGATTCGGACAAGTGGCTTGGAGCCATGGAATCCGAATTGCAATCCATGCAAGACAGTCAAGTTTTGAATTTGATTGATGCACCCGAAGGCGTAAAAACAATAGGATGCAAATGGGTCTTCAAGAAGAAGACTGACATGGATGGGAAGGTGCATACTTACAAAGCTAGACTTGTAGCGAAGGGTTATAGGCAAGTTCATGGTAGTGACTATGATGAAACCTTTTCACCCGTAGCAATGATCAAGTCTATAAGAATTCTGCTTGCTATTGCCGCATATCATGACTATGAAATATGGCAAATGGATGTCAAAACCGCTTTCCTAAATGGAAAACTACAAGAGGATGTGTATATGACACAACCAGAAGGTTTTGAACAGAATTCTAAGGTATGCAAATTGCAGAAATCCATTTATGGATTGAAGCAAGCTTCTAAGAGTTGGAATCTTCTTGTGTATACAAGAAGATTAGTGGGAGTATAGTGCTATTCCTTATTTTATATGTGGATGACATATTACTCATTGGAAACGAAATTCCTACACTTCAGTCCGTAAAGACTTGGTTGGGAAAGTGTTTCGCAATGAAAGATATGGGTGAAGCCGCTTATATACTTGGCATTAAGATCTATAGAGATAGATCAAGGAAGCTACTTGGTTTAAGCCAAAGTACATACATTGACAAGGTCATTAGAAGATTCCGTATGGAAAATTCTAAAAGAGGTACCCTGCCAGTGTTACATGGAGTTTCTCTAAGCAAGACTCAATGTCCTAAGACAAAAGATGAGCGGGAGAAAATGAATGATGTTCCATATGCTTCGGCAATTGGGTCCATCATGTATGCCATGATCTGTACTAGGCCGGATGTATCTTATGCTTTGAGCATGACACGTAGATACCAATTCGACCCCAGAGAGAATCACTGGGTGGCTGTAAAAGCGATTCTTAAGTACTTGAGAAGGACTAAAGAATCTTTTTTGGTCTATGTAGGAATGGAAGATGATCTCGTTGTAAATGCTTACACGGATGCAAGCTTCCAAACTGACAGAGATGACAGTCGATCGCAATCGGGTTTTGTGTTTATGTTAAATGGTGGAGCAGTAAGCTGGAAGAGTTCCAAGCAGAGTACAACCGCTGATTCTACAACGGAAGCTGAGTATATTGCTACATCGGATGCTGCAAAGGAAGCTGTTTGGATTAAGAAGTTCATCACTGAACTTGAAGTGGTTCCTAGTATTGCTAATCCAATAGACCTTTATTGTCATAATAATGGTGCTATTGCTCAAGCAAAGGAACCAAGGGCACATCAAAAATCCAAACACATACTTAGGCGTTACCATGTCATTCGAGAAATCATTGACAGAGGTGACGTGAATATATGCAAAGTACCTACTGATGACAATGTCGCGGACCTGCTAACAAAGGGACTTCCATAAGATAAACATGAAGGTCATGTTAGGTCCATGGGTATTAGATACATGGGAGATTGGGCCTAGGGCAAGTGGGAGATTGTTGGTGTAGGTGCCCTAGGCACGTTTAATAAACGTTGTAATTGTTATCATTTATTTCATATCAATAAAGAGATGTTTTGATTATTATTGTTGTTCATGTTTACTTATAATAATCTCCGTCCCTTGTACTTGTTAAGCACTAGTATAAAGGCTAAATGATCATGGGATGATCATGTTAGATTTATGGGTACTTGTTTGGAACAAGGTACTGGACATGACCCGCTGTATGAGATTTATGTCATGGTCTATGTCGTACATATATCTCATATTAGTTATGTCATTCGAATCCTTAGACATGAAGTTATTATAGTCTTCCACTTGATGAACATTATGTTTGACATATTCAAACGCTACCTTTAACCGGGTAGTTATAAAGTGTATGATTGGCATAATCGGATTCATGTAGGGAAGAATAATAAGCTAAATGGATTTGTATCTCTTCGGAGAGATCTCAAGCTTAGGCCTCTCGTGTCGCGCCCCGCATCCGTGGTCCTACTTGGCCCCACGCTCGGGACACGATCGGAAGACGTCATAAAACATTTTAGGAAATTTTTTCGAAATGTTCTTTCATAAAAGTTTCATATAACCAAAACACTTTTACTTGAAACTTGATTTCATAACAAACTCTCACAATCAAAAGTACTTAGCCATAAGGCTTACACACTTTACTTACAAATTTACAACTCACCAACATGTTCCAAAAATAGGTGATATAAGATGAAGTCATGGGTACACTACCCTAAAGGTTATACATTTACATAATGTAGCCTTTTCATACCAAACTTACTTTCCCAAAATGTCTTACCCAAAATCTCCACCTCGACGTCCTCCCTTAAAGTGACCTATCCCCTGGGCTCTTCTTTATCTAAAACAGTAAACAAATAAGGGTGAGAATGAATCTCAGTAAGCTACTAAAATGCAACTACGTTACATACTGAAATGATACTCGGAATTGAACAATGTCAATAAACATCCACATAGCACATAACATGAGAGGCTCCCTATCGCCAACCGTCCCATACCGGTTGGAAATAACGACCTACTCATCATACCACACATAAGGCGGAAATAAACACTCATACGTGGATACTGAGCCAAGGTTCTCGAATCAAACATATAACCATCTGAGAGGTATCAACTGAGCAGCACCAAAGGGCTGAAACCGGTTCATGAACCAAACAACAACAACAACAACAACAACCACAACAAGAGGGGGAAAATGACACATAATCATAACCCAAACGGTGACTAAACACACTCAAGGGAGAGCTAGCCCAGACCCAATCCGTGGCCCAAGGAAGGGGGTTAAAAATGGGAAACCAATGGTAGAAGCCTTACAATGAACTTGGCTCGTGTGCCATTATAATCCCTACCACTGCCCGACTCAACAACAAGTACCAGCTGGACTTCCAAACAACCATAGTAATGAATACTTGCTTAAACAACAACCAGGGGCAATGATTCCAAAGTAGGGAATCAAGCCAAACACATCACAAAGATGAACCAATCCAACACACATCAAAAGATGTTCAACCAAATTCCATGCAACACTTATTCACATTCCATAACACATTTGTTCACAAAGGAACCAATTACACACACTAGGGTGTTCCACAACAACCCTCTAGGTACTCTACGATATCACCTAAGACCTAGACCAAACTTGAACTTTAAATCACTTGAAATGGAACACTTAACTTTTCCAGCAACCCTGGGCGGTCGCCTACACCAGCCTGTGCGGCCGTCCAAAACACTCTGTTCCAAGACAAAAATCTTCCAGATAAATGTGCGGCCGCACGCCCTATTTGGGCGGCCGCCCAACACACCCGCCAGACATAAAACTTGCTAATTTTACTCTTTTCGTTTCACCGTCCCAAAAGTACGAACTAACATCTATCTTACCAAACATAATTCAACCAAACTGAATTGTACAACACAAATATGACTTCTTTACACAACCAACATCAACTTTCCAAATACTCCCTTTGTCCCAAAATTACAAGTATCGCAAATATCATTCAAATCACAAAATTAACAAGTACAAGTATCAAGTATAACATATATGACCATTTTAATATTTAAAGGGGAATTAGTAACTTACCTATTTCCGGAAAAAGTATCGCTGAAATAAGTTTTGTTCGGCTAGAAATGACCTATTCGACGCCCTGATCATTTTTATATAATTAGTTTTTAAAACGGGGAATGTTGCAGAAGAAAAAAATACACAGAGAGAGAAGATAAAGGTAAGTGTTTTATATAAAAATCTTTACCCATTTTACAAATTGGTCACCAAACTTTCAATTTGAACACATAAACCCCTAAAGTTACATTTTCACAAAGGACCCTAAAGTTTCAACTTAATCATTTAACTCCTTTAACCTTTATTACTACTAACTAAGTAAATAACAAATAATCAAGTAAGATATGCAAATCATAAAATATGATGGAACACATAAAATGCACATATAATGTCAAATAAAAATCCCCAAAAATATAAAATAAATAGGGACGGGTTTTGGGGTCGCTACATCTCGTAGGAATGATGTTGATAAAAATGTTCGGCCGGAATCAAATGAATTGATTAGATCAATATCATTTGGATTATCAACATATTCGGAATCGAGAAAGTATTGAACAAAGACAAGTTGACCGTTTGACCATGACTTGTGTTCAATGAGATCAAGGACAAAGGGATTGTGACATATTCTAAAGGAATGCGAACTTGTATCTAGTGATGCTATTTGGGTAGGTATGACGGTTTGCTAGAACCTAATCATATCTTATGGATTCATGTTTGAACCCATTGCCAACTTAGTATAATCCTAGAGGGTCACACGCAATAGAACGAATCCTAAAAGGACTATATTGGAAAATTAAGGCTCTCTGATCCTGGTGTCCGACCGCACAAACCAGGCTGGGCGGCCGCACATGTTTGGGTGACCGCACACCTGTTTTTGGGTGGCCGCACAGTGAGTCGGGATAGGTTTCCTGATTTAATTAGGAAAAGGGTTTTGGACGGGTTTTGACACAAGTTTCCTATTTGGAATAGGTTTAACTTGTATATAAACAGCCAAATTCGGCCAGAACTCAACCCTAGCTTGTGTGCAAGTCTCCAAAGAGTTTGAGATAGTTTTATTTTGTTTTAAGACATCCTAGATTGAAGAACAAAATAATACACAAAATAATATTCCATATAGTTCATATTAATTATGAAAACGTGTTTCACAATTTTGGTCTAGCAACCAAGATCAAGTGTTCTTGATATTCGTTCAAGGTGTGGATACCGCTAGAGGGTGAAGCTCATCATCTTTAAAGTTCGTGTTCTTACTTGTTCGTGATTAAAGCTTCAATTTCTCCACCAAGATCAGAAACCAAATTCAAAGTCATCAAGGGTTAGTTTTTCTAGTATTCATATTGAAAGTATTTGATTTAATCATATGAATGGATCTATGGGCTTTGGGTTTCATAAAATTTTAAATGCTATTTTTCGCTGCGCATGTTACTTGGAAACCCAACAATTCCGAGTCGAAATTTTGCAAGGAAAACATCCCAAAACATTTCCTTTGTCCATTTGAGACCATTCTATCGTGAGATCATGTCGAGTTCACATCAAACTCCTCCTTTCGAGATGCTAATTGGCGAGGAGGCCGAAATCGGGGTTGAGGCCATGGACCCGAGATTGGTTACTTATGAGTCTCATACTCATATCTCCCACTTTGTGTCTGCGGGTTTGGTAAGAGTTCCACACTTCTTTGTTGATTTTTCGCATCTTGGGGTTGTATCACTGTTGCCCGTAATACTACTGCAGTAACCTTTTCTTGCTGATTATGGTTGCATGTTGTTCTTATTGCCGATTTTCCACAAAGGGAGTGTTTGGACACCCATTTACATGTTCACACACTTGTTTGCACTTTGTGATTCTGCCATGTTTGTTGAATTTCTTCATGTTGGGTTTGGCCACTTTATAGCCATTATGCTGACGAATTTTCTTTGCTATGTGTTTCTTTTCAGAAATGGAACCACCTATCTGAACCCGCGGTGGGGCTCAGGCGCCCATCTCTGTATGGAAGAGGTTGCCCGAGAATGTGCAGGCTCGAGTCGCGGTTACTCACTTTGGCCCTTTCATCACTAGTCTACCCTCTCTGAAGAACGACCCGGACGTGATTCAGGCCTTGAGGGAGAGATGGTGGGACACCACCCACACATTTCACTTGCTGATGGGTGAAGTGACTATGACCCCCACCGACTTTACGGATTTGACCGGTCTGCCTTTTTCTGGGGTTGCCATCCCTTATGGTGTGAGGGGGACTGCTCGGACGCCTGCTGAGCTGTTGGCTTTGGTCAATTGTGAGTTCGTGGTGAAAAGCTCCCGAGTGACTTGGGGGAGGATTCGAGCCTAATTTAGCATCCTTACGGCTGAGTCCCGGGGTGTTACTGCTGACAGGGTCAAAGCGGTGGCCCGGTGCTTTATCTGGTTCGCTTTGTCCCATACCCTGTTCGCGAATTGGGGATGTTCAACTGCTTTGTCCTTGTTGGACCTTCTGGTTGATCTGGACCAGGCTGCTCAGTACAGTTGGGGTGCGGCGGGCCTGGCTGCCTGTTATCACGGCATGGACTTGACTAGTCATTCGACTAGGAGCTCGGTCACAGGCTTTTCTCTTGCTTGGGAGGTATACTTGCCACTCTTCCCTTTTCAGATTCCTGTCTTTATCTGCACTTTTTGATAGTCATTAATCCTGTCTTTGTTTCTGTTTTTAGCTGTGGGCTTTTGCCATTCTGGGCATGCGAGATTTCAGAATTGAGAGGGAGGGTCACCCCAGTATCCTGACTGTGCGAGGTGGTCTTACAAGGCCAGAAATGTGAAGACCGGCACTACCCCCATTAGCTTGGTTTCAGCCAGGCAGTATCTGGACAACCTGAGGCCCGAGTCTGTGTCTCAGTCGCTGTTTCCCTGGAGATCGATATATGGTAGTATAAAGTACAGCCTGCTACCCAGACGCTCAAGGCTTCTGATGAGCTCTGTGGAGTGCATGGCTATGTATCTGGGGGAGAGAGTATACTGGCAGCATGGGAGCCAGGTGGTGGATTACTTTAACCCGCCCAGGCCAGCGGTTCCGGATTTTCCTCCTTTCTGTCCTCGCCGTTGGGAGGCGTTATCCAAGGATGACCGGGCCATGTATATGGCAGGGGTTGAGGCTACCCCTTTCATCTTTCTTCATCAGGACTACGGCATCTTTAGGGAGAGCCACTTGATGCAGGGCTTCATGTATGCCGACCCTCAGAGGACACAGGCTGCCCCCTCGACTTCTGCTCAGTTCTATCCCAGCGGTGCAGGTTATTGCTTCGATCCCCCTTTTCCTCCTTCGTACTATACGTACTCCAACTTTGGGGTTGTTGAGGAGCAGAGGGAGATTGTCCCAGAGGAGATGTCACCGGAGAGAGAGCGTCCTACCCAGACTGCTGTGGTATGACTGTATTCTTTCTGTACATTTCTGATCATGACCCATTTTCTGTTCCAGTCTCTTTTATTTCGGCACACTGATGTAGTTTCTTGTTTCTACTATGACAGGTGCCCGTAGCTGCTTACAAGCATATAGGTCGCCAAAACAAGGGAATGCAGAGCAGACTGCGTCATCTGGAGGAGAATGTGCTGGAGCTGTGAATAGACATGGCGAACCTGAATAAGTAGGCTGCAGGGATAGTGTCTGGAGCTGTGAATAGACATGGCGAACCTGAATAAGTAGGCTGCAGGGATAGTGTCTGGAGCTGTGAGAGGATCTGCTCGGGGAGACCGTGGCATGGGGCGCGGTTACAGAGATGCTGCTTTGGATATTGATGATGCTGTCACTTCGACAAGGCAGTCGTTGAGCAGGAGCTTCAGCCGTGGCGGTACCAGTTCCTCGGCTAGGATGCCAAAGAGACGCTGCCATGAGATCACGGTTGAGGAGTCTGAGGAAGAGTCTAATTTTTTCCTAGGCTGCCCTAGCGGGTTTTCAACCTAGCGAGCGTTTTTTTTTTTTTTTTTTTTTTTTTTTATGGTCTTCATTTGTTAGGCGTAGAATTTCTAGAGCTTGTCGAGGCTGACCTCCTTTGGCAATTGATCACCATCCAAGTCTACGAGTCGGACTGCACCGCCGCTCAATATCTTCTTGACCACGTACGGACCGATCCATCGAGGTCCCCATTTCCCGAGGGGATTCATGGCATTTGGAGGATGCTGTCTTAGGACCAAATCTCCCACTTTGATGTTTCGGGGCTTCACCTTTTTGTTGAAAGCCCTTGCCATTCTCTGTTGATAAGCTCTTGTGCGTTCAAATGCTCTTAGCCTCTTTTCGTCGAGTAGGGCTAATTGTTCATACCGACTTTGCATCCAATCAACCTCGTTGACTTGATTTTCGAGCAAGACCCATAGACAGGGAACTTCAAGTTCGACTGGGAGTACGGCTTCGGAACCATAAACCAAAGTGTACGGGGTCTCTCCAGTTGCTGACCGAATTGATGTGCGGTAGCCCCACAATGCTAGTGGTAACTTCTCGGGCCAATCCCTTCCTATTGAGTCCATTTTCCATATTATGATCTCAATTGTCTTGTTTGCTGCTTCGACCGCTCCATTAGCTTGGGGGCGGTATGGGGATGACTTGTGTTTGGTAATTTTGTAGTCAACCAAAAGTGCATCCATATCCTTCTTAAGGTGTGAACCATTATCGGAGATGATTTCATGAGGAATACCGTATCGGCACATGATGTTGTTCTTCACAAACTCGGCCACTTTCTTGGCATTGAGAACTTAGTAAGCTTGTGCTTCGACCCACTTTGTGAAATAATATACGGCCACTAGAATGAGTGACTGTCCGTTGCTTCCAGTAGGATGAACTTTGCCGATGATATCTATGCCCCAACAAGATAATGGCCATGGTGTGGTCATGTTGTACAATTGTAAAGGTGGAGTATGTTGCAAATTAGCATGAAACTGGCACTTGGCGCACCTCTTGACTTTCTCGATGCAGTCTCTTTCCATAGTGGTCCAATAATAGCCAATACGGAGTATCTTCTTGGCTAACATGATCCCATTCATGTGGGGTCCACATTCTCCTTCGTGGACTTCATGCATTATCTCTTGAGCTTCGGTCTCATTTGCACATAAGAGATTGATCCCTTCGTGATGTCTCTTGTAGACTCGGTTCCCAATCAACACATATCTTGCGGCTAGGTTTTGTAATGCCACTCGAGATTTCCCATTGCTGTTCTCAGGGAAAGTGCCGTCTTTGAGGAACTTCATGATGTCCATGTACCATAGGGAGTTTGTTTGGAATTCATTGATCTCAATACTCATGCAATATGGCGAACTAGTCATTCTTGAAATTTTGAAGGGCTTCACCATTTTTCCCTTGGGCATCTCAACTAGTGAGGCTATGGTGGCTAGTGCATCAGCAAAGCGGTTCTTATCTCTTGGCAAATAATTGAACGTGATGTCTTGAAACTGTTCAGCCAATTCCTCGAGGTGCTGTGGGTCTTGGATTCGCCATTTACCCGATGTCTGATTAATAACAAGCAGGGAATCGCCGAAAACTTCTAGATCTGTGACATTTCTTTCTAGGGCTGCTTCTAGCCCCGCTATACATGCCACATATTCAGCAAAGTTGTTGGTAGCTTCGAATTCAAGACGGATTGCAATTGGAGTGTAGATGTCTTTTGGATCGACAAGCAACATTCCTATCCCATAACCATGCTTATTGGCTGCGCCATCAAAAAAAAGTTTCCACTTATTTTCCTCGGTTGTAGTGCAAATCAAGTTCTCATCGGGAAATTGTAAGTCTTCCCCCTTCACTTCATCACACAGAAATTCAGCAAGCTGATCACTGAACACTTTCCCCCTGATGGATTTAAGTGTGACGTAAGTGATATCATAGCCGGCGAGCATGAAATACCACTTAGCTATCCTTGTTGACATGATAGGCTTCTCGAAGATGTAGTGGAGCGGGTCCACTTTTGCTACTAACTTGATTGGAAAGGCTTCCATGTAATGTTTGAGATTTTGAGTGACCCAAACCAGTGCTGCACATGACTTCTCCAAGACGGAGTAGTTCTTTTCACCTCCTTGAAATCGGCGACTGACAAAATAAATGGCATTGTCCTTTATGGACTCTCGTTGCTCTTGTGCTAGCATAGCCTCTAGGGCTTCATCATTTACTGTGAGGTAGAGCAAGAGAGGCTTCTCCTTATGCAGTGGAACTAGAACCGGAGGGCATGTCAGGTAATGCTTCACTTGATCGAAGGCTTCTTGGCAAGCATCGGTCCACTCTAGGGCCTATTAGTACCCGATCTGAAAATGAGTTTATTAGGGATTTCCCAAATATACAAGGACTTTATAGGAATTAGAAACCTTGCAAAGACTTGTCTCGGATTCCCAAAATATGTCTCATTATTCTAGAACACCCTAAATATGGTCAAAATATGGTTTCCTTAAACCATGCAGAAACCCTAGCTTAGGAATCACGTCAGCCCGCAACCTTGGCCACGCGGCCAACCTTGCTGCGCCTCCGATCTTGGCCACGCGGCCACTCTTGTCGCCGTCTTCAATCATGGCCAGGCGGCCAACCTTGTCCCGGATGATCTCAGCCGTCAGATCTTCCCCTCAGTTTACTATATAAACTCATTCCATTCCATTGGTTAAGGGCCCGATTTTGAGAGCTTTAAGTCCGAATTTTAGAGTTCTTAAACACAATTTTCTCCCTAATTAAGCATTCAAACACTCAAGGAGATCAAGGTTTATTTCTTGCCAACATAGGTAAGTTTTCTAACTTTTTCTTCATGTTCTTGCATCATTTTTAATGTAGATCTTTAATATTCATGTTCTTTCATGTTTATTCATAGTTTCTTCATATTCCTTGCATGTTCATTCGTATGTTCATAATATGTTCTTCGCATGTTCATCATATTCGTAGATTAAAACCTTATTTATGCTATATTTAGGGTTGTGATCTTCATAATTACATGTTATTTCATAGCCGATGATGATTTAGGGTTCATCAACCCGAGGATGATCTAGGAACTACTTCTAAACCCTAATATTTAGGTAAATTCCCCCTCAATATGCATGATCCCGATTCTCCTGCCTATTCTAAATTGTTCTCGAACTACGCTGACCTGAGCTTCTCACATTGAGAGGAACATAGGCAATCTTCGGATCCGGTCTAAATCACTAACACACTACTAACACCGCATCATGATAGAAAGACCGATCAATTCGGGCAATAGGAGTGATAACGTTCAATATTCTTCTCTTGTTGTAATTTGACCCCCGACCCACTAAAAATGCTTTTTTCAATGTTTTGGCTTTAATTAAAACGGTGTGGCGACTCTCATATTTTTAATGTCTTTATGAATATTCCTTTTGTAAATAAAAATAATCACAAGATACTTCCCATGCGTCGCTTCATCGGAAAGGAGTATTCACAGTGGCGACTCCCGCTGGGGACTGCTTTAAAACTTTTTCAAACTTAGTGGGTCTAACTTTCGTCACATCATGATGCTTTCCATGTTTACACATGCACACACTTGCCATGTTTCCACATGCACCACACACTATGCCATGTTCTCACATGCACCTCACACTTTGCCATGTTTACACATGCACACACCTGCCATGTTTACACATGCACACTTGCCATGTTTACACATGCACACACCTGCCATGTTTATACATGCGCACACTTGCCATGTTTACACATGCACCCGCGCACTCCGCCATGTTAATACTTGTACCTTGTACCTTGTACCATGTACCCTTGTTATCTTCACTTTAGTATTAGGGTCAAACGAAACTATGCTATGCTCCCTTGTACATCATTCTCTCTCTCTCTCTCTCATGCATTGCATAGCATCATTCAAACGTTCAAAGCTTCTCTCTTTTCTCCCTAAAAAGAATTAGTTTCTTGCCTCACACTACTACCAGTCCGTGTCAGCACTGCACAGGTCCCTATTACCCGGAGTATTCGATGTGCAGGAATTTATGCGCTACTGTCGCACTCTTTTCGAGTCACTCGTCTATTCCACTCACCGTATACGGTGGGAACCTTTTACCTAACCCATGTCAACCCACACTAGTGTAGGTAACACACCTAGGTTTTGACCGGTTGGTTTGGCTAGCTTTTCCTTAATAGTCAATTAACGTGTTGTCTATGTCGAGTCATCCCCAAGTCAATGATGAATCGAGATCTTTTGAGAGAAAGTGCATAAAAAAGTGATTTCCCCCTACAAGGGACGTGCCATGGTAAGATGAGTGTTTATTGTCAAGACCTCCGCTCATCATTAACTTGTGTAGGATGTAACCTAGACACCACGATAAATGCCTTTAAGGAAGGGTTAGTCGTAGGATCCGATGGTTGGTGGAAGCCGCTTGCCCTATAGGACCCTCGCCCAAATTGTCCGTTTGGGGGTGTGCAATGCAGGTGAAAAACGAGGGGTCTATAGACGTAGTGATGGCTTCCACTAATCGTAGTCTTCTAACTAGTTGCGAAAAAGGGGTACCCCTTCCAACCAATTAGGATGTAAATAATGTATGTTTTTGTAAATTAAAATATACTTTGCATGAGCCTTCCCCCTCTCCTAAAAGCTTCATTGCCCTTCAACCTTTCAGCAAAGCAAGTTTGGATCCGTTCGGGTGGTCGACTACAAAGTGAAGCTTCTATTGCGTCCACGTTCTCAGTCTCGTCATCAGCAATGTCAACTCCCGCTTCATCTTCAGCCTCTGCTCCTCCTACTAGTGCCGTCGAGCTCAACACCGAGACCACTCTCAATGGTATTCCCCCAAGCCTCCAGAACTTCCTCGCCGGTCTCGAAGCCAAGATCAAGAATCTCGAGGAAAGTAACAAGATTTTGGAAGACCAGAACCAACTTTTGAAGGACCACATTCAGCAAAAGGGGACTAGGATGGTGCCCGATGGTAAGAATTTCATTTATGTCGAGGATGAAGAGGTCAATACCAATTGTCCCTCCAACACCAATGCCACTACCTTCCCATTCCCAAGCTACCGCAATGTTCCACCTTCTTTCTCTCTACACCCAACAAGGTTTCACTACCATGAGCAAAAACAAGGCTGTCTATGAACCTTCCCCTGAACTGCTTGGTGGCTACCTCTCCGCTAGCAAACTACCCGCACCCTCGTTACCTCTGAGTATTGGGATGGCCGCTGCTACTACTTCCACTACTCCTCCCGTCATTCTGTCAGAATCTATCCCCGACATCTCCAATCACCCTGTGGTCACGGCCATGCAAGAGCAAATGCGCAAGTTGATCGAGACCGTGGATAAGTAAAGTGCACCGACTACCAAGACAATCAACCCTAGCCAAGTGGGGGCTCTCCCCAAAGATTTCAAGATGCCTAAAGTGGCGATGTTTCATGGTGACTCATGTCCTAAAACTCATTTGGATAGTTATGTGTTGGCCATGAGGGCTCGTGACTGCACCAACGAACAAATGGCTCGCGTATTCCATAGCACTTTGGATGGTATAGCTCTGCATTGGTTCTTGGGGCTAGAACCAGGCGAGAGGCAAACTTGGGATCAAAATTAGTGTCGTTTTCTGTGAGAAGTATTAAGCTAACTTGGATTGGCATGTGAATCGAACGGATCTTGAGAACACTATGCAAAAGCCCGGCGAGACTATTTATGACTTTTACAAGAGGTGGAATCATCGGTTGTGCGAGGTCCAATACCCACCAAAAGCAAAAGAACAGAAGCAGATTTTCTACAAATGCTTGCTACCGGAGATGAAAGCAGCTATAGGTAATGGTTACTTCCCTGATTTGCGGGAAATGGTTGACGCCGGAGTAAGGTACGAAGCAGGGTTCACTGGGATGGTGCCGCCAAAGGAAAGTCCAAAGACCAACAACAAAAACTCCTTCCGCTACAAGGCTCCTACTGCGCCTGCGCCTCATAGGGGTGGAAAGGAGGCCGTCGGCCAAGTGAATATGGTCCAAAATGAGGTCCCGCTAGATGTCCAAGCCGTAACAAGGAATGGGGCTCCACAACAGAGGGAGTATTTTGATGATTTTGGTATGCCCATGGGGAAGGTCTTTGACGTGTTAGTCAAGAGAGGTCTCATTAAGCCGCTAGAGAATTACCAACCCGTGAACCCAAGGACTGACTTAGATGCATCCAAATTCTGCAATACCACAAGTACATTGGGCACACGACGGATGGGTGTATCCAATTGAAGCGCGTAGTTCAAGGATTGATCAATAACAAGAAGATTGAGAAGCCGAAGAGTCCTAATGTGGTGAATAACCCTCTTCCTAACAATGGGGGTGGGGTGAATATGGTGCAAACATGCGAGATCAGTATCCTAGAGCTCATGGATGCCTTTGACAAGATAGGGCTCACGATGGTGGATATCTTCATGGCATTGGTGACGTTAGAAATTCTCGAACCATTAGAAGGACACCTCCCCCGCCTTAGTTGCGATTTGTCAAAGTTTTGCCACTACCACAAGTGCACCGGTCACACTACCGAAGAATGCTTTGAACTCAAGAAAGCCGTGCAGGAGCTCATCCATAAGGGAGTTATCGAAGACCCTAGAAATTATGTAGCTAGTAATGTACTCATGGTAGAACTTAGTGAGATCACTGATCCGGCCTAGCCTGTTGTGGCGGACTGTGATAAGATGGGTTGTATTTCAATGATTAATAATAAAGAACCTTCTTGCTACTTGTTGTCTTTAGAAGAACAAGTTAGTGAAGTCGAATCTCTAGAGGAAGAGAGTCCCAAACCCTCTCAACCTCTTTCTTGGGCCGAAATCTTTGAGGAGGCCGAAAGGACAGAAGTTTCGCCCCCTTGTCATGACACGCCATTGTCTTTGGAGGAGCTACGTGCAGAAGTTTGTCTCCTTACAAGATCCGGTCAAGTATACCAATCCGATCCGAAGGGAGCAAAGAAAATCTTTGGGAAGGAACCCGAGCAAGCCGACCTAGACAAAGAAGACCCTATCCTCACTCAACTCAAACAAACCCAATCCCATATTTCACTATGGTCCCTACTCACCTCCTCCCTAGCCCATCGCCTCATGCTCGAGCAAAACCTAGCCGCCACCATGGTACCATCCACTATTACCCCGGAGAACGTCACCCACATGATCGGTAATATCCACTACGGGAACATCATCACATTCTCAGAGCTAGACAAGCCAGTATTCGGAGTTGATCATAATGAGCCTTTATACATCACTGTCGAGGTAAATGGCAAGAAAATTCCCCGTGTATTCATTGATAATGGTTCTGCTATTAATATCCTGCCCTCAAGGATGATGGATGTGGTTGGCGTTCATGGTGTTAATTTACACCCATCCAAGCAAACCATCAAAGCTTATGACTCTACATGCCGCGCCGTGATAGGCGAAGCCACCTTGCCCATTACCATCGGAACAAAGATCCTACCAACCCAATTCCACGTCATAGACATCCCCGCAACCTTCTCACTCCTCCTTGGCCGGCCATGGTTACATCAGTCGGGCGCTGTCCCATCTTCCCTGCACCAGTGTGTGAAGTTTCAATCTGGTAATGAAGTGACCATCATCTATAGCGATCTCGTAACTGCCCAAGGGACGGACACCAAGGGCGTTCCTGTCTTATAGATTCAGCATGGGGAAGAGAGCCGACTCTTCAATGGCTTCGAAATAGTCGCTCAGGCACAGATCTGCACCATCGACCTCACCAAAACAACGGATAAAGTGGCACCTGTTGTCAAGATACTGCGTAATATGGGCTTCATACCGGGGCTGGGGCTAGGTAAGTGCTTGCAAGGTCCCACAAGTCTGGTTAAAGAGATTGATCACTGAGGATTGTTCGGTCTTGGGTATACTCTCACTCCCGAAGACAAAGCAGAACAGAAAAGGATAGAGTTCCTTAAGAAAGTGGGGCTTTCTCATAAAAAGCCTGAGATGCGACCATACCGCCTTTCCCTTAATAGTTACTTCGTTAAGGAGGGCGAGGAGTTTTCGTGTTTCGAGTTCGCAGAGCCATGGTTTGACCACACCGGTAAGTTGCAGAAAGGGTTCGAGATTTTCAGAGACGTGGAGTTCGACCGGTCCAATCTGAAATTTACTTACATGGAGCATGACAAAGCCACTGGCAGAATTCGAGCTGTTAAGGGTAAGTACACCAGTAAGAACGCAAGTGACCTAGCCGATCAGCTCGCATCATCTTCCATCAACAAGCCAACAATAGAAGCCGCAGAAACTCCGAGTTTGACTGAGATGTGGGACGGCCAATATCTGCTTCAACATCTGGGTAATCTGGGGCTGCACGAAGACATGGTTACCGTTATTGGAGACGATTCTGAAGATGAGGTGTACCCAAGGACATTGGTGGTGCCTATGGTGGGTAAGCTCAATAACTGGTGCACAATCGGAGGACCTATAGCTACTCCGGAATTTATGGTGGGGACACTGGGGCTGGTTCCTTCTCCTACTGTTCCCTTTTCCACCACTCCTGCAGCATCGCCTGTCACTACTCCTAGATCCCCTTCCCCCGAGTTTAATAATTTATCTTTCGAGTTTGAGTCTGTCACAAACAATGTACTCCCATCTTCCATGAATGAAACCCTCGACCTTTCCGAGTATCCCTCTATAGTCACCCCTTTAACTGATAAATTGGCTAATAATCAACTTAATGATACACACTTAGTTAATAATGATTCATTAGAAGAGGCAGACACAGACACATTAAATGATGAATACCTTAAAGAAATTTCAGAACAGGTTATTAATCAAAAAGAATCCCGAGCCCAAGCTGCCGATGAGGTGTTAACATGTGTGAATTTGGGAATCGAAGCCGAGCCAAAGGAGACACAGCCCGAGGATATCTTCAACGGAAAAGGCCAGGTCGAGACAATCGAGGAGGACCAAGAAGCGACCCCCTCCACAACCTCATGGAGGACCATCAGTCGGCGAGTTCGAGCCATATTGAGAATGCAGTCTCCTCGGAACAAAGCCGAAAAGGAAGAACTCATCAAGTTACTGCAATACCTCAGCCATTTTACAACAGTGGGGGAACCGACACTCAGAGAAATAGAAAGGGCCCGCGACCAAGAATGGAGTTCGAGATGTGAGTTCGCGTTATGCTGCCTCAAGGAGAACCTCGCGAATACCCCAATCCTGCACCCGGCACATAGGAATGAACTTCGGACCCCAACACCAACGACAGAATCGTGGCCCTCGCGCCAGGAAAAGAAAATCAGTGAAAAACTGCAAAGATCTTTGGAAAAATACCCCCTCTCAGTCCACCGATACACAATAATAGGGACCCCTTTCGCAAAATTGTTCGACCAATTGAGACAAATGGGCAAGATGCAGCCTCTAGGAGAACATTCACTCCTCTCCGAATTACCACCCCTTCAACCATTTGAACCTACCAAAAATTGCTCTTACCACCAAGACGAAGGCCACGACACCAACGACTGTGTCGCTCTACAAAGGAGAATCCAAGCCTTGATGGACGAGAACATGCTCACCGACGTGAGAGGATTTTGGTTCTATAGGGAAAGCGAAAACTTAGAACTCCTCGGTTGCTACGAAATCGAGCCTTATGTGAGGAACGACCCAGATGTACTCTCGCACCTTACTGCAGAAACGATTCAAGACATCTCAAGAGAAATAGAGGATTTGAAGCAACGCGTCGACGCAATGACCAAAGCTCGAGGCGCGCCACAAGACTAGACAGAATGGCAGATTTGGATGGTAGCCCGCTCAAAGAACCAGTCAACATCAGCAAGCTCAGACACTACTACGACTAGTACAACCCCCCTCTCTAAAAAAAAAAAAATGTGTTTACTACGCAAAAAGAAGCCCGATAGACTGAAAACCCGCAAAGGGCGGTCTATGCAAAATAAGGGTGCGTACAAAGCTTGCTAGATCGAAAACCCGCAAGGGCGGTCTAGGCAAAAGTTAGAGCATTCCCCCTTCTATCTTCCCTTTATCTAAAATCATTCTAGTCCAACTGGAGTGAACTACGGTGACCTGAGCCCCTTAGTCCTATTTTAAAAGGGGAACGTAGGCAGCCTTTCAAAAGGTGCGGTCTAAAAAACAAATAAACATCCAAATCCTGTCACAAATCAATAAAGATAGAAGTTGTATTTTCTGAAAGCAAAAATTTTATTTCCATAGTCATTGCATGTTAACACTTATTTGATGAGTCTAAGCTTGACATACTTTTTGAATAAATAACCTATTCTGAATTTTAGACTAAAACGTAAAATAAGACATAAATTAAACTAATGTGTCTGCAACGACTATGGAGAGACGCTCGGGATTACTCCTTAGTGCCATTTGTGCCCTCGGTCTCTTTCTTATTGCTTTGCCCGTGGCGAACTTTCTTCTTGTTAGGATTCTCACAAAATCTTCTTTCGAACTCGCTAACACCTTTAGCCTTGCCATTAGGAGCCTCTTCGCCATTCCTCTTCTTTGACGTCCCCACTTCTTCTCCGCCTCCGTTAGCCACGCTCTTACTCATCCTCCCCTCATAAGCCTCAGCCTCCTTAATTCTCAATGAAAAACTTGGAGCACAGGATCCCAAAATAGTGCCCCTTAGGGTCTCTAGAGTCTGCTCCGCATGCCCAAGTCTCCCCATATACCAATCCAAATACTCGCGTGACAGGAAGGTGTTGCTAGAGCGTGTGATAAAGGTCCTACGACTAAAGCCAGCCTCGCCCCACATCTGAGAAAGAAGGACTGAGGCACTATCATCCAAATGGAGTATCCCAAAGGGAAAATCATCTCTCTCCTCGTCCCAACCCTCCGGGATAGTCTGCACTAAGCCATACTGACGGAGCACTCTAGCGGGGTAGTAAAAGGTAGTCCCAGAGAGTGTCGGAACTTTGATCATGTGAAGTCCTACTTGCTTCTCCCTCACAGAATGAATGTGCTAATGGGGCACCACCCACTGAATGTCGTCAGTCACCATCTCCGCCAAATACTTTTCCCAACCTTTGAGAGTCATGCCCTCAAACCGCTCCGCCATGCCTCTAATGCGGTGCATCCATGGGGCCACCTTCAGACAAGCCGCCGGTTTGTTGACGCGAAGCCTCTCTTGCAACCACATAGTCAAGAGCCTATCACTACCACAGGGCATCCCACCATAAGCCGCGAGATGGGGAATCCCACAGAGCATCTCTCCAAGGATAGCCGGCACAATGTCATAGCCTAGACGAGCGGAATTTACCATGCCCAAGCACCCTTCACTGGCAAACCCAACCTCAGATGGGAAGAGAATAGAGGCAAACAAGCATAGTGCAAGATGGTCCAAAGAACGGTCAAAAGCCACGTCCATGTGCATAAAGTGTTGTGGCATCAAAGAAAGGTCAACATAGCTGCCCCTAGCATACCTATCAAAGTCCTCTACGGACACGCCAAAGGTCATCAACTTGTCCCTCAAGCAAACAAAGTCAAAAGGCAAGGCAACTTTACCCTTCCCTTCGTAGCCACATAGTGCCGCGATATCCTCATAAGTGGGTGTCATCTCGTTGAATGAAAAGTTGAAGACATGGAGGGTATCATTCCAAAATTTCCCATAGGCTTACAAAAGGTTGGTATTGGAGTTCATGTGCAAAAGGGACCAAAGACACTTTATCCCATACCGTTCATCAAGTTTCCTACGACTAGAACCAGAAAGTTTGGCAACCCACTTTTCCAAAGAGGTTATAAAGACTTTTTTCTCAAAACTTGTGATCCTAGCCTCATGATCCATGGCAAAGAGCAAGCAAATTGGTGATTGGAACTCTAAATTTCTCAAAAGAAGTGGCTGGTACGAATTCTAAGGCAACACAAACTCCCCTTAAATAGTGCACAAACTCCAATTCTTGCCTGGAAAAGGAAAACCAGAGACGGCGGCAGACTTGGCCACGCGGCCACAATTGTCCTCGGCCACGCGGCCACTATTGCTCTTGGCCAGGCGGCCGACTTTGCCTTGGCCACGCGGCCACTCTTGCCCCCATGTAGAAATCGCAGATCGTTACTCCCCACTCCACAACAGATCCATGCAAACAACGTACCTGTCCCTCCCTGAGGCTCATGCATTGTATAAAAATTAGGAGCATTGTAAAATAATTAGTTTATACAGATAGGTTGTCACAAAATCATTCTCATTTTAGTTCATAAATATATTTACATGAATGTTAAATGTTTGTCCAGTACATATTTGTCTCTACTAGCTAACAGTGTAGGAAATAAATATGGAAAGATGGGCCCCGCCTAATCAGAATCCTCCTCCGTGGTGTCTCCACGCCGTGCTAAAGCTCGAGAGCTACCGGCACCCGAACTCCGTCCCCGGACCGCTCGACCACCAGTATGGGAGGAGCCCGCACCGTTCGGAGGCCGTTCCCGACGCTGGGGAGACACGACATCATCCCGCTGGCAAGTGCAAGAATGATATGCCTCTCTCAATAGGCACATCAGTACATTCTCCCGCTGAACAGAACGAACGTACGCCTCCCGAGTCACCTGAAAGGGAAACCAAGGCAATGATTACAATACCGAAATAACAAGTGTGTGTGTGCATGACTGAGATAAATCATAAGGTCATACCCCATCGTCAGGCGGAGGAACGAATGTCTCCTCAACAAGATCTGCATCACTCGGTTCCAAGCTAAGCTCCACCTCCCGGCCGCCCCTGATCACTCTCACGCTACTCGAGCGAAGGGGCATGTCAACCAAAGGCCGACTCCGACCAACATACCGGGCCGAGCTCGATCCCTCTCCCGATAGCATCCTAGCCGGAACCTGAGGGCTGATCAACCGAGTCCGCACATAGCCGGCGTAGTCGTCACTCCCCCTGTAATGCTATGCCGGAGTGGGAGCCAAGAAAGTTGCCAACCTCGCAGGACGGAGCATATCCCGAGGAGGGTCATAAGGAGCCCACGGTAACGCATCAGCCCTATGCTGACGAACCACCCTTTCTCCGAGATACATGGCCTCCCAAGTGAGACCCACAAGCAAAACCCTAGAAGCGGTCAACTCCACTATATAGGGACCCACCGAAGCCTCATTAGCCGGACTCCATAGGTAAAACCTGACCCCGACAGGCTCAGACATCGCAAAACCCCTCCTCAGATCGGCGGCATCCACCGTCTTCTTATCCCGGTTTCTGCGTGGAGGAGCCCTGTTGCTCTTGCACCAGTACGACATGATGGGAACAACCTTGTTGGCACTCATCACCAACTTAAAAGGGGCGACACCAAAGATCTCGTACACCCAAGCCTGTGCATATAATGAGAGAAACATTTCAGACCAAAAGATAGAGCAGAAATCCCAACAAGTGAAAACAAGAGCAGTCAAGAGCATACCTCAAATGCGAACTGAAACCCGTCAAAGGCCGACGAGCTAGCCCTCGAGCAATGATCCAATGCCCGGTATGTTGGGTTTCGATCAAACATGCGCAGCGGAATTTAGCATTTAAAATTTTGAAACCCAAAGCCATGGATCCGTTCATATGATTAAATCAAATACAACATAAGAATAAAGGAATAAACTAACCCTTGATGGCTATCAAATTCTCTTGGTCTTTGGTGGAGGTTTGAAGACTTGATCACGATCACAAAGCTTGAACACGAACTTTGAAGATGATGATTTTCACCCTCTAGCGGTATCCACACTTCGAACGAATATCAAAGGAGCTTCTTTGATCTTGGTTGCTAGACCAAATTGTGAAACACTTTTTCACAATCAAAAGAACTATATGGAATTTATTTTGTGTATTATTTTGTTCTTCAACCAAGAATGTCTTGGAACAAAATAAACCCTCTTTCAAACTCTTTGAGACTCACAAAATCATTAGCTTAGAGTGCTGGCCGAATTTGGTCTTTTATACACAAATATGACATATTCCAAATAGGAAACTTGTGTCAAAATCCGTCCAAAATTCGTTTCCTAATCAAATTAGGAATCTGCCACCCGACAGTACTGTGCGGCCGCCCAGAATGCACTGTGCGGTCGCACAACTATCTGAAACAAACTAGTACAAATCTGAGCTAAGTGTGCGCCCGCCCAGTCCATTATGTGCGGTCGCCCACTTCCCCAGAATGTACAGAATTTCCAAAATTCCAATGTAGTCCTTTTAAAGATTCGTTCTATTGTGTGTGACCCTCTAGGATTATACTAAGTTGGCAATGGGTTCAAACATGAAACCATAAGATATGATTAGGTTCTAGCAAACCGTCATACCTACCCATTAGTATAACTAGATACAAGTTCGCATTCCTCTTAGAATATGTCATAATCCTTTTGTCCACGATATCATAACACAAGT